>VBSM01001124.1:52283067-52306075 GCA_008086735.1 Cheirogaleus medius | reverse complement strand
AATGTATGTAACCCTAACAATATTTGTACCCCCATTATATGATGAAATAAAATGGAAAAAAAAAGATTTTATTGTCAAATGATATGATGTTAGATTTTAGGATAAATTAAGTTTTTAAAATAATTATGTAGTAAAGATCATATATGCATAGAAAGCAAAAAGTTATTAAAATATATCCTTAAATTTGACATACCATAAAAACCAAGTTATCAAATGAAGAAGAAACTGATGTAGACCAATGGAATTAAAAAAATTATATGATGTGTACTAATAAATCTTCAAGGAATCTATGTTTCTTTATTTATTGATTGTATAAAAATTGTATAATTTATAGAAAGGTAATGTGTTAGACACTGTTAAGCCCTAATTCAATCTGTTTTAAGTGTTTCTTCTAATCTTCAAGGAAGAAATGACCAAGCAGCACTATTCTGGTTGATAGGACTTCTGATATACTCTTATTGAGATGTTTTTAATTTTTGATATAGCCAAACACCACACTTTCCTCCCTTCTTCCCATTGAAGTGAAGAAATTGCAACAGAGATACAGGGTCCATATTCATATCATATAATAATAAAACTGAGAGAAGGAAGAGAATCACGAACACACAGGCCCTGATAAAGTTGTTAAAGTTGATCCATTGAACTGACAGTCTTAACAATGCTTGTCATTATGTTCCAGAGCCTCATCCTGTAACTGCTAGTGGCTTCCTTTATCTTCAGACTAACCCATACAAGAAACCAATACAAGATATATTTTTCCTTATGACTCAGTTCCACTAGTTATAAGTAGATAGTGTAATTGAAGAATTGTTCAGAGAGCAATTGATAGTGTAAAGGCAAATGACCGTCTTAGGAGATAATGTAAGAAGACTGTGCAAGGAGAAATGTACTAAGCAATATTAGAGGGGCAGAATCTCTGGGAGAAAGAGAGCCAGGCTTGGATACAACGCAACGAGTAACGAGCACGGTATATATGTTGTGCACTGCTGAATTCTCACATCTACCACTACTCAGCATAAATTTAATAACTCACAAAATACTGCCATGTGGGCACCAATGACCCCTGCATGTAGGTGCCAGAGCTTTCTCTCTAAGGCCCTTGATTTGATGAATGCCCCGCCCAATGGCTAATACAGTTGGAAGATAAGTCCCTTAAATCAATTTTTTTTCTTTTGTTTACTCTGTATTGAGCTCAAATGGACATATCAAATTGGTGAAGCTTATGTTACCCTTCAGTGCCATATAAGAAAAAATAATTATGGCGGTAAGTTTTCTTGTGTATACCTTGGTAATTCGGAACTTATAAGACAGGTGATCCCGTAAAGAATACAAACATGTTAAAAAGATTGTTGATATTCAGAAAACATGACAAATTACTATTTGTAGTAATTTAGTAATGTAGTAATAGTAAAATACTATTACTATTAATATTTCCATGTTAGAGAAATTCCAATTCTCCATTTTCTATGAGCTATTTTTCAAAAGTTCTGTGAAAATATTTATTATGGATATGGATATTAAAATTATCCAAAAGAAGATTATTTATACATTTCTGTATAAAGAATTTCTTTATATAGCATGTATAAAGAAACATCTCTATCTATATATGTATATATACATATATAATAGATTTAAGATATGTAATATATATTCACCTAAACTACCTGTGTTGAAGAAAGAGATAGCATTAATAAAATAAGCTCCACATTATTAAGTTACAAAAATTTTGCTCTAAGGGGGAAAAGTCTTTAATACTGATTGAAAATGCTTTGTGTAGGCTGGGTACCCAGATTACAGATAAGAAAAACCCCTCTACCCTCAAAAAAGATATGATGCTTGATTATAGTGTGAAAGCTCAGACTGATAAACTCAAATTCTGTCTCTCAATCTTGTTTCAGATGACATCTGAGTAATAAAAAATATCACATAGGTGATGATTTCATTTCAGTTTTACTTCAACATTCCAGAAGATCATGTACTTCCATATGAGCCCAAGAGAGCGGCTGGACATTAGCATACTATCAGTTGAGATCTCTCCCTTAAAATGAACAAATAATGGAAATGAATGGTTGACTCACCTTTCCCCTTCTTGTTTTCCCTTTAAAGGATTGTTGTCTGTGTATATGTATGTTGGTGTGTGTTCATGTAGCTATAGCTCTTAAGATGTGTTTGGGGGAAAACTGGGTAGTATAAGTTAAACTATTATAAATTTAAATATAAATGTATACATCAAACTCAACACAAGCACGTACATACACAAACATACGCTAGTATAGGTCTGTTTCTCTGTGTGTTCCACAGTGAAATATTTCCATTTAGCTGTCTTCAAGATCTCAGATCTGATCTTCTGACTTCCTTAATATGCTGCTGTGACTATACAAGTTTTTCTTTTATTTTAAATATTGTTTTTATAGTAATAGAATTTCCATTTTGTATTTTTATAGCTTTTAAATAGTTTGTATTTCTCTGAAGATGTCTCATCTATTTACAAATTATGTTCACTTTTTCCTTTAAATCCGTTTATTTAGCTATTTAGCTAGCTACTAGCTATCTATTTGTAATCTATGTATCTATAAAAGCTGTTTTTAACCATATTCTTGCTCATTTTAATATTTGAGTCATCTTGAAGTCTGATTCTATAACAGCTTTTTTCAGGCGTCAGTTTTCCTGTTTATTCAGGGCATTGTTGATCATAGGTCATAGGGATGCCAGATTATGTTTTTTTCTTTTAAAAGGAGCTGAGTTTTGTTCTGGCAGGCAGATATGTTACTGCTTGCTCTGTTTTATCTTGCCTGGTTTGGTGTTATTTTTACTTAGAGAATGTCATTTCATTTTTATGCTGAATTTTCGAATGTGGCTCTTAGGTTATGTTTTTTCTCCATTATCATGGATTTTCTTTGTCTTGACTACATAGGTAAGGTTTTCAGCACATTCTCTATATTACAGTTAGATCTGAATTCCAAGTTCTCCAAGCCCTAAGTGAATTCCAACATCTGTGTTCATCTCACATGCTCAGAGATATGTGAGAATGTTAGGGACAGATGCAGGTTGGCAGCACTAACCACAGGAAAAGAGGAGTGGGGGGCAAAAATGAGGAGGCCAATGAGCATTTAGAACCTAACCCACAACAGCAGGAACTTGCAGTTAGGGACTTTTCCAGGCCAGGAGCATGTGCAGAAACTAGGAGCTCATGTACAAAGGTAACCTTTTCCCTATTAACATACATTAGCATAGTAAAAATCACATCCATCAGTGTGATGACAGTTTACAAATGTCATGGCAACCCCTGGAATCTACCCTATGAGGATAAAATTGGGGAGGGCCCTTACCTCTAAGAACTCTCTACCCTTTTCCCAGGAAAATAATGAATATTCCATCCACCATTTAGCACATCATAAGGTGAAGACATAAAAGTAGAAATGTAGTAAGACCCCAGCATCTTTTCCACTCACGGAAATAACCCATTTCCTCTCAGGAAACATCCTGTCACTTTCTATTTCTGTGCAAAATAGCCTGCAATAAAAGCTGCTTGTGTAGAAATGTTAAGTGTCTGTCATCACTGCCCCTTGCACTCATCTGACTTGTGATAATTCCAAGCCAGGAGCCAAAGAACCAGGGCAACACCTCAAAAAAATCAACCCTAACAAGAGCACATTTGTGAGGACTGCGCAGACTGCCACTATTCCCTATTCTGTGCAACCTGCTTCTCTCTGTCACCCTGCTTGCAAATTCCAGCCACTTAAGTAAACCAAAATTCTGATCCCTGCGTTTATGATCAGAAGCAGATGTGCTTCTGCCTTTAAAAATAGTTCATTTATCCTAATAAGAAAAAATATATATGTATATATATCCCAATGTTTGAAGATGAAATGATATTCAATACCCTTTAGGATGTATAAACTATCAGTGTTCATTGCAAGATCTTTGTGACAGAGTAACTTCCTTGTCTTTTGGGACTTACTATAATTCTGTAATTGAATGATCAAAACAAAATCAAATGAAACATTTTTTTTCCTTTGATGTATTCTAACTAAAACAAGTGTCAATGTGAAATAACAAAGCTGTCCACAATTATAAAGTTTTATTTAAATTTTATAATGTAAAAATATAATGTTAAGACTTTTATAATGTTAGAAGTACATATATAGAGTCACATTTCTTTTTCTGGTCTTCTAAGATCACAAGACATGGATGCTGCGTACTCCACACCTTTCATCACTCCACCGCCCCACTTACCCACTCGGTTCTGACTCTGCCCTATTGCTCAAACCAATATACCAAGTGTATTTCTATGTTAGAGATTGTGCGTGGTAAGTTCCTCCTGTGCCCTTTTCTCCCTCATCTTACTCTGGATACTTCCTGGTGCCCAGAACTTGCTGCAGTGTCCCCTCCAGAGAAAGGCCTGTGTGTGCCTTAGTCCACATGAGCTCATCCATCATTCTTCACCATGGAAACCTATTCAATTCTCTGAATTCTTTTTTTGTGTGACTTTTTTTTGCTTATGTTGTAATTAATTTATTTAATATTGTCTGTCTCAATGATGATGATGATGATGGTAATGATGATGATGATGACCTTTTTGAATGCCTACCATCTGGCAGTCATTATTTTAAGTGTTTTCCAAACAAAATCTAACACAAACCTCTCGACCTCCTTCTAAGTCAGGTGCTAATCTTTTCTGTTTTTCAGAGGAAAATCTGAGGAACACAAGGTTAAATAACAGGCTTCAATTTATTATGGCACAAAAGGGGAAGATAGAATTGAACTCGCCAAGTCCAGCTTAAGAGCCCATATCCTTGACCACAATGCTCCTCAACCTATCAATTGAACATAACACACAGGTCCAAAAATCTCACTATGTACAGGTGCTGTTCATGGCCTTTCAACATGTTGAGTAGTTTAATCTCATAATAGTCCTGTGAGAGAGGAACTGTCACTCAAAAGCTCTGCTCCTAGTTTCTGGAGAAACTGAGGCACAGAGAGGTTAAATCACTTGCCCAAGTCAAGAGGCCAGTGAGAAGCTGAGCCTGAATTCAACCCAAGAAATATGAGTCTAGACTGTGTGCTTCTACTAAAGTCTCCTGTTATGTCTAAAAATGAGGAAAGGAGGGGCTATGTCCACCTTGCTAACTACTGATTTTCCAGCACTTAGTTTAGAGCATAGCATCTTATCAGCATTGAAAATTTGTTAGTCTAAAAGAAGAAAGAAGAATGTTGAATAGTTTAATGATACTGATAAAAAGTACATATGTTACTTTAGGGTAAGGGCAAACAACACTTGTGTTATTTCTGGTAAACAACATTTTTCTTTTTTAATCTGAAATATATCTTGTTACTTTGAAGCTTTTAGAAATATTAGGATATTCTGGATTCTACTCTTACTGCATTGTCTCATCTTCAAGAGAAAACTCCAAAATGGGCATTTCATGATTATTTTCTTTATATTTAACATATGCATCAAAAACATATATAAATATAATTGCATACATATTGTAGAGTCCCCAAAATTATTTTTTAAAACATGTTTACTTTTTGTTTCTCACTGCATTCAAGAATTTTGCCTATAAAATTTGATTTTGATGTTAATGCTTTCATAGAAAGTATATAGGATTGGTGCCAGGCATGGTGTATCACGCCTGTAATACTAGCACTCTGGAAGGCTCAGGCGGATGGATTGTCTGAGCTCAGGAGTTTGAGACCAGCCTGAGCAAGAGCAAGACCCTGTCTCTACTAAAAAAATAGAAAGAAATTAGTCAAACAACTAAAAATAGAAAAAATTAGCCAGGCATGGTGGCATGTGCCTGTAGTCCCAGCTACCCAGGAGGCTGAGGCAGGAGGATCGCTTGAGCCCAGGAGTTGGAGGTTGCTGTGAGCTAGGCTTATGCCACGGCACTCTAGCCCAGGCAAGAGAGTAAGACTCTGTCTCAAAAAAAAAAAAAAGAAAAGAAAAGAAAGTATATGGGATTGGAAGGCACTAGTCGATGCCCAATATCCAATGATTTGGGCCTCTAGAATAGAGAGTGGGGAAATGTTAGGTAGCTAGCAAGGGATTACAGGTCTCCTAGGGATGAAAGTGGGTGCTTTGCCTTGGTGCTATTGCCCCACCTAAGAAGAAGGACAAGGGTGGAACCTACGGCCCCATCTTGATCCTGCCCCAACTTGATCTTGCCCTCAGCAATTGCCATACCTGGGGGAGGAGGGAATATCCTATGAATCTTGCAATCACAACCTAGCACACCAGTTGGGAAAGAATGCGGAGGACTCTCTAGCCCACAGGCCAAGCAGCATAGGTCCCATAGAGTCTGGAAAGTGACCTAGAACAATCCACATGTGTAGTAATACTCAGATCATGCAGTTCCCAGTTATCCAATCAAAGTGGTTCCATGGAGACCTCTGAACCATGAGGGAGGTCCCAATCTAGGCACTACAAAACAAGATTGAGACCATAATCAGGTCTTTTTCTGGCCCTTCCTTTTGCTCTCCCTCAGTTGCAACAGTGGGTTTGGTCATCATATGTGGGATATGTATCAAGCTCTATAAACCTGCGTCTTGCTCTTGCTCTATAATCTTATCTTTCTTTCTTCAATAAACCTCATTTTTGGGCTTTTCGTAAAAAAATAAAAAATAAAAAAGTAAACTTTATAATTATATGAAGCAATTTTGTAAATGCAACTCCCAAACCCTTATATTTTTATAAATATAACTTAAAATTCATAAAAAATTATAGAAATTTAGTTTTTTATTAAGCTCATTCATATTAACATAATGTGTCTTGCTGGTTTTAAATTTCTTATAATCACTTCATTGTGAATTAATTTAAAAATTCTTTGTGTTTTTCATATCCTCACTAGTGTGGAAAATTAAATATGGGTCTCTTTAAATTATTAATATATTTTTGTAGTTGTATAGAAAGATAGCTGTTTTGCTTTAAAGTTTAATATTCTGATATGTGCTAATAATTGGGTTCTATAATAAGATTGATGTTGATTTATTATGATTATTCTTTAATTTTAACAAATGTGAAGTTTAAAGCATTTTAGTACACTCAGATATACTTACACTGTAGTATATTTTCTAAAGATATTTCATGAAATAAGTAAAATAAAAATATTTACAATAATAACCAAAAATTATTTACTAAATTGCTAAGAGCATTTCTGACAATTCCTTTACATTTACTTGTTTATTGTTAGTCATAGCATCCTAAAGTTAGTCATTGTTTCTTTTAGAGTGAGATATTGAGGCTCAGAGAATTTAAATTACATACTAAATTTCACATTGTTAATAGGTAGATAACACAGAATTCAGATGTATGTTTTTCTCAGTTCATATTAATTTATCTTATTTGCTTAGAAATATCAGATTCAGGATAATTAGTTGTTTCTATATCTTGAGAACCTAAAGCCAACAGAAATTAATTCTAGAAAATAGTAAAGCATAAAATTTAAATCTCCTATACTGACTCAGCCAACATGGTGAATTGAGGACAGAGATATTACACTTTTCTCCTGAGTAACCATCAGTTAGGAAAATCAAGCCAAAATGATTTTATGGATGATGCTTAAAATAGTAATACAAACTGTGATTCATAGTTTATATAACTAATGTGAGTCTCCAAATTCTGGACTTTTGATGTAAATTTTAAAAAGAGTATTATCAAACACTTCTGCCTAATAGTTATAATAACATGGAAGCCATTTATATACTTATGTAACAATGGTTTGTACATATGTATAGGGATTTCTTTATATTTTCTTTTTTAATTGCAGAATATTATTGTAGGTGTACAAATATTTTAGTTACATATAATGCCTATGCCTTGCCTAAGCCAGAGCTACAAGCGTGCCCTTCCCACACACAGTGCTCTCCACATCCATTAGTTGTGAGTTTACCCACCCCTATGAGCCCCCTCCCATCTGACTGGCACCTGATGAATATTACTTCCATGTGAGCACCTTAGTGTTGATCAGTTAGTGCCAATTTGATGGCGAGTATATGTGGTGCTTGTCTTTCCATTCTTGTGATACTTTACTTCGAAGGATGGGTTCCAGCTCTATCCAGGATAATATAAGAGGTGCTAGTTCATCATTGTTTTCTGTAGTTAGGTAGTATTCTATGGTATACATATACCACATTTTATTAAACCACTCATGCATTGATGGGCAATTGGGTTCTTTCCACATCTTTGCACTTGTGAATTATACTGTCATAAACATTCGAGTGCAGATGTCTTTATTACAGAATGTCTTTTCTTCCTTTGGGTAGATGCTAAAGCAGTTTCACATTACATCTCCTTAGAAATATCCATCTCTTCTTAAATAAAGCTCTCTGATGTGTTCAAGCTAAGTCATAAACCTGAAGTCTGTCTTGTACTTGTTGTTCTAAGAGTGAACGTGATGTTCTTTCTAGCTTTCTACATCCCTCAATCCCATAAGTCTTTGGTACTTGCATTAAGTATTTCTTGCTGCATAACAAATTGCCACAAAATCAGTGGTAAAACAACTCATGTTTATTATCTTATAGTTTTTGAAGGTAAAAAATCTGAACATGTCGTAGATGGATTCTCTGTGTCATAGTCTTTCAGAAGGTTGTGATCAAAGTTTCAGCCAGGCCTGGTGCTTCATCTGAAGGCTCAACTGAAGAAGGATCTACTTCCATGGCCATGTGGTTCTGAGAGATTTGACTGAGATCCTCAGTTCCTTGCTATTTGTTGTGTCTCTCCCACACACAGCCTGCTTTATCAAAGCCAGAAAGAAGAGTCCAGAAAAAGTCTCATAGCAACACAGAAGTTATAAACTTATGTAGCCTAATCATAGCAATAGCTTTACCATCCATCCATCACCTTTCCCTCATTCTATTGATTAGAAGCAAATCACTAGCCTAGTCTATATTCAAGGGAAGGGGGAAATAGACAAGGGTGTAAATAACAGGCAATGAGTATTATTGATGGCTGTTGTATTATCTGCCTGCCACAATATCCAAAATACATGTACAGGTGATTAACTGTGTCAACCCTTATATGTCTCCAGTATTCATGGATATAACTGCTAACGTGTTCTTAGCCACAATATCACACAGTATTAAACACGCCAAACTCAAGCCATACTTGCTTCTGATTGTACTTTCCATAGCCCACAGATTATGAAATGCAAAAAATTTTGGACTTAAAAATGTTTTTTTCCTTAGTAATTTAGCAATAATTAACATTTTGAGTACACTTGTGGTGCGAACACTTCATGTGTTATGTGGTGGTTATAGTCTCATGCCTTGTCAATCCAGTAATAAACATGGGCTATCCAAATTAATCAGGAAGAAAATAATCTTAATTTATAATTGCAAGTAATGTCTAGATGAATCAAACCTATATAAGAGGCAGATAAATTAATGCTGTGGCATTTACATTGCCTTTCACTGATATGAAAGTTATTTTACCAGTATTCCATGGCTCTGTATCTTTTATTAGTCTCTGTATATGTAAACTTCTAATTTTTTACATTTTGCTAACACCAGCTTCCTGACATGAGAGTGGTGAGAGAGATATAAATTTGAGGTGATTTTTTTTCTTTTCTGTTTTAAAAATAATGATTCTAGGCATATTTGACTAAGAAATGGTTCTCTAGTCCACCAGCAATATTTCTGAGATGTCTACTTCCGAGGAGAGTGTGATTGATTAACGTACTATATTAGCTGCTTTTTCTCCATTTGCAAGACTGAATATTACAAGGAAAACCTGGCAAAGATCCAATTTAGAGAAGCTGACAATATTATGTCATTCAGATGTCCTAGAGAAATGCAATTTATCGGGGCTGTGCTGAGACCAACCTGGTTTATAAATGTTGCAGGTGGCACCACAGTAGCTGTTTCTTCCTCAGTTAGGAGCACCATGTAAATTTCATCCTACAGAAACATAGAATTTTACCTAAAATAACTGCTTTATTATATAGTATGCTTATTGACTGGCTGTGTGAGAGCATACAGCTGCAAAGTCACAGAAGGAATGGATAACTGTCCTATAAGATAGTGAAGTGTTCCACTTTTAATTTAACATGCTGAAAATGTTTTTTTCCTATTCTTCTATATAGCTTTTGCCCCCATAAGAAAAAATCTGAAAATAAGCCATTAGTAGATACTTTGACCATCTCATCAGTGAGTATTTTTTTTTATGTATTTGTGATTTTTCAGGAAAACAAATTATTACTGGTATATTTAGCAATTCATTTATAAACAGGGAACCAAGAACATGAGGGCCTTGGATAGATGTGGGAATTTATAACGATATCATTTCTTGTCAAATTTGCATTGTTAATGCAATGATATTGTCCTTTTAGACCTAGTGTATGGGCTGACCTGTGTTCCCACAAAATTCATATGCTGAATTCCTAACCCCCAGTATCTCTAAATGTGACTGAATTTGGTGATAGGACTTATAAGAAGTAATTAAGATAGAATGAGGTCATGTGGGTGGGCCCTGACCCATTATGATTTGTGCCTTTACAGTAAGAGGAGGTTAGAATCCAGACAGATGAGGGATGAGCACGTGAAAACACGGGAGTAAGACAGCTATTTACAAGCCTTGGAGAGAGGCCGTGGAAGAAACAACCAAGCCCACCCCTAGATCTTACAGACCTAGCTTCTAGAATTGTGAGAAAATACATTTCTGTTGTTTAAGCCCGTCTGTTGTACTTTGTTTTAGTAGTCATAACAAAATGATATACCTAGGAACTACAGTTCTTGGCTGGTGTTTAGTTTACTTCAGGTTTATATTTTAACTATTATGTATTATATTTCCAGATCCTGTAGTGATTTATCTTTAGCTCACAGCCTACTACCATTACTGATCTCTCATTCCCCAGGAGTGCCAGGTAGGGTTTGGGATGTTTAAAGCTTCTCTGTACAAGTAATTTTTGGATAACCTTATTATATTTATAAACTTTAAATCCTTCCATAATTATCTGTTTGCTGTAAAAAGTTTACTAATTTCCATGTAAGACTTTCAGAGAAAAAATGAGAATATACATAATTACATTCTTTTCCTGCAAGGTAGCTCTTCTCGTTTATTCCCAAACCAGCTTGACATCCTCCTTTAGCAGCCAAACAATGCTTGTTCCAGCTGCTCCTTAGAATTCTGACTGATTATGACTGAAGGTATTATAAACAAAAGGGATTTTTTGTTATTATTGTTAAAGTTGTCTTGCAGCAGAATAGCGTTGCTTTGTTCTAACTTTTTCTTTTCTCTGCCATTTCTGTCAGGACCCTGTAATGAGTCACTGGACACATACAGTCACAGCAGGAAGGTTAATCCTTTCGAGCAGAACAGCAAGTATCTCAGCACAGCAATAGACAGGACAGGCTGAGCTATGGCCAGAGTGCTGGGTGGCACTAATTTCTCTAGAGCTGTGGTGCTATCATGTTGAAGCAAGAACACATGAACTCCGTTAGCTGCTGCAGGAGGGGTGGGTCATGATGCATTGTTACGGGCTGTGGCACTGACAGTTAAAAACCCATCACCTGTGGTGATGGCGACAGTAAGGGCAATGCCAGAGGCTGCAGTAGTGAAGGCGCTGTCCTGCTTGTAGAGGAAGAAAGGAAAGATGGAGTGGCAGAGGGCACTGAACCCTCACATCAGGGTGAGACAAAAAGAAAGGGCAGCTTCCATAGCGGATGGAAGAATGCAAGCCGGATTTCCACAACCATTAATTCTTCTCACAGCGAGATTTTAAGTTCCATTTATCTATCAAGACTTATTTCTTAGAAGTGTGGGTTCACTTAATAAATGCCATTTTCTCTTTCGCTCAAACTCTGAGAAGTAAATTTGCTTAAAGTTTACCTGTGGATTACAAATGGTTTATATTTGTCCCAGAACATGTGTGAGTTTCCTGGCATAAATTTTTGATTTATTTCTTGTTCCTCTTAATTCTTTTCCCAGTGTCTCCAATGCAAGACAATTCTATTGATCCAAAAGGCTACCTTCTCTGGATCATCTGACAAACATTCCTTGCTTCACTACTAGGATGACCCCAATTAGGTCCTAGAACTGTGAGTAACATTATGGCATAGAGTAGTGATTGTTCACACCAAAATTTGGGAATTATTATTTACATTTTTATCTTTTATTCACTTAAACAATGTATACCAGACTATATTGAGATATGACAAAAATCTCATAGAAGTTTCAGCTTCTAAAAATAAACTATACACTGTAAGTGTATCTGCATCAAGCAGGTAAAAATTGCATGAATATAGATTCTTTAGGGTTCCCAGCTCCTCACAGAAGTTGGGCTTAAGTTGATGATCATGTAAGTTAGTCTTCATTTGTGCCTCAAACCCTACCCATTGTGTACCATCTCTGCCCTTCCTTTGTAACCCAAGATACTAGTCCTGTGGACTGAACCACACAGTTTCTCCCCTGGGTGGCTTAAGACTATTGTCTATCAACGTACTCATAGGAGTTCAGAAGGTAGCAGAAAAGAGAAATATATGTATTTTCTCACTGGACTTCTATCCAATGTATGGACTACATCCATAAATTTATTTCAATATTTATTTAATAATTCCTCCCTTATCTATAAGATAAAAATCCATACTTTGCAACATGAAATTTAAAGACATCAAGCAATTGGCTATGACAGCTCTCTCTCCACTTCCCTGACCTCTACCTTACCTTAAAGTTTAAAGATATTTTATACTTTAAAGACACTTTAATATATTATGTTTTTGCTTAAGCTACACTCTCACCTTGATTATCATCTTGTACTTACCTAATTATCCCATAGTTGAGTTATATATCTTCAACTTATATAAGATATCTCAGGTCAGGTGTCATAATTTCAGGAAGTTATTAATGTGCTACACACGTCTTCAAAGTGCTATCACAAAATTTCGTGCAGATGTACAAAAACAGTAGAATGGATACATAAATTGTGGTATATTTATATAATGGAGGATATTATTAATACAACAATAAATATGAATATTACCACAACAGTATTGTTGAGCTAAAGAAACCAGACACAAGAGAGTACATACTAATAATAAATGACTCCACATCTCTAAATTTCAAAAACAGGCAAAATAAGTATGGCGTTAAATGTCAAGAAAGTGCATACTTTGGTAGTTAGTAACAGAAAAACACTGGAGGATTCTGTGGGACTGAAAAATTATAAACATTGCTGAGTGGCATAAGGATAATGTAAACAAGTGGGGGGATGGCCCATACTGAATTTTTCTAACTGCAATACTTCTAAGTTGTCAATTCTCTACAAATTGACCAATAGGTTCAATGAAATAAGAACACAAGATTCCTTGCCAGCCATTATGTAGACAATAACATATAGATTTTAAAGTTTATTTGTAATTGAAAAGGACTTGGGATAATCAAAACAAAAAGAAGAAGAATATTGGACATCTCATAGTTCCTGATTATAAGACTTGCTATAAAACCACAATATTCAAAAGAGTATGGTATTTGTATGAACATATACAAACAGATAATCAAGAATAGATAGAATAAAATAGATAATCCAGATTTATATCTATCTATAATTCAGTCAATTGATTTTTGCTTAAGTTGGATGAAGCAATTTATTACTATGTAATTGTTAATTTAGGGCTGTAAAAACTGGATATGCACTTTTAAAAATGTCAAATTATACATAAATATTAAAATGACATATACCTATATTCATAAATTTTGGAAAAGAGGCTAAGGAAAGAGTAGGTGGAGCGAGATGCCTGAATAGAAATCTCCAGCCACTGTTCATCCACATGAACACCAAATTCAACAACTATCCATGCAAGCGGGCACCTTCAGAAATCCCAAAATCAGGTGAATGATTCTACTACCTAGTTTTAACTTTAAAACAAGGGAACAGGCACTGAAGAAGGCAGAAAAGATAATTGCATTGCCTACTACACACCCTCCCCCATTCCCTGGCAGTGCTGTGCCAACATGTCAAGTGGAGTGAGAATCTGTGCCTAGGGGAGGGAGAGTGAAGTGATTGTGGGACTTTGCATTGAAACTCAGGGTCATCCTGGCACAGGGAAACAGCACAGACCAGAATTCTTCCAGTGTCCATGGAGGGAACATTTAGACCAGCCCAACCAGAGGGAAATCTGCTTTGAAACCCACATTCTGGTTAGCCCCACTAACCTTGTAATAGTGGCCACAAGGGAGCGCCTATATGACTCCTCCTCCAACAGCAGCATCCCTGCACAGAGAGTGAGAGACATTGCCCAGTAATCCAGAGAATTCTCTTGAATCTTACGTCCACCGAGATGGAACCAGGAGGAGTCTGCAAGAGTCACAACATTACTGGGCATGGGGAGCCCATAGTGCTGATATAGCTGCAGTGACCAAAGACTTAACTCTTTAATGCTAAGACACTAATGAACATTCACAGCCATCAGGAACATCCAGGAAAACACGATTCCTCTAAATGAACCATATAAGGTGCCTGTGACCAACCCTGGAGTGATGGAGATATGTGACCTTTCAGACAAAGAATTCAAAAAACCTGTCCTGAAGAAGCTCAGTGAACTTCAATACAACACAGAGAAGGAATCCAGAGGCCTATCAGAGAAATGTAACAAAGCTATTGAAATAATTATAAAACCACAAACAGAAATTCTAGAGCTTAAGAATTAAATTGACAAACTGAGAAATGCATCAGAGTCTCTCGACAGCAGAATTGACCAAGAAGAAGAAAAAATTAGTGAGCTTGAAGACAGGCTATTGGAAAATACCTAGTAAAAAGAGAAGAAAAGAAAAAAGTAAGAAGGAAACACATCTATAAAATCTATAAAATAGCCTCAAAAAGGAAAATCTAAGAATTACTGGCCTTAAAGAGGATGCAGAAAGAGAGATTAGAGAGTTTATTCGAAGAAATAATAATGAAGAACTTTCCAAACCTAGAGAAACATATTCAAATATAAGAAGGTCATAAGACACTAAGCAAATTCAAGACTACCCCAAGGCATTTAGTGATCAAGTTCCCAAAGGTCATAGGTAAAGAAAAGGTCCTATGGGAAGCAAGAAAAAAGAAAAAATATATATATATACACACACACTCCAATATGTCTGACAGCAGACTTCTCACTTCTTACAGGCTGAGAGAGAATGGCATAACATATTCAAAGTGTTGAAGGAAAAAAAAACTTAACCCTAGAATATGACATCCTGCAAAATTATCCTTCAAACATGAAGGAGAAATACATACTTTCTCAGACAAACAAAAGCTCAGGGATTTCATCAACACCAGATCTGCCTTAGAAAAAATGCTAGGAGTTCTTCAATCTGAAAGAAAAGGACATTAATTAAATGTAAGAAATCATCTGACAGTATACAACTTACTGGTAGCAGTAAGTACACAAATACAGGTTACTCTATTGCTATAATTGTAGTATAAATCACTTGTGTCTTGAGTAGAAAGACTAAAAGACAAACTTACCAAACATAACTGCAACACAATTTTGAGAGACAGATAATCTAAAAAGAGATGAGTGGAAAAAAGAAATAGTTTAAAAATGGGGAGTGCATGTAAAGGGTAGATTTTCTGTTAGATTTCTCTTTGTCTATTTGTTTGTTTGTAAGCTGAATTGCAATATGTTAAAATAATTGGTTATAAAATGTTTTTGCAAGCCTCATGTTTTTGCAACCTCAAATCAAAACACCATAGATACACAAAGAAATAAAAAGAAAGAAATTAAAACACACTATTAGAGAAAATCACTTTTAACAAAGGAAGACAAGAAAGAAGTAAGAATGAAAGAGAGGAGCACAAAACAACCACAAATCATGTAACAACATGACAGTAGTAAGTCTTTACCTATCAATAACATTGAATGTGAATGTGTAAACTTTCCAATCAAAAGACATAGAATGACTAAATGGATAAAAAAAAAGAGCCAATCAGATGTTGTCTTCAAGAAATGCACTTCACTTAAAAAGATACATATATACTGGAAATAAAGGGAAGAAAAAATATTCCATGTAAATGGAAACCAAAAGAGAACAGTGGTAACTACACTTTTATCAGATAAAATAGATATCAAGATAAAAACTGTACAAAGAGACAAAGAATGTCACTATATATCAATAAAGGGGTCAAATGACTAAAAGAATGTAAGAATTCTAAATATATATGCACCCAAAACAGGAACACCCAGATATATAAAGCAAATATCAGAGGTAAAGAGAGAGATAGACTCCAATACAATAATCGTTGGAGACCTCAGCACTCCACCTTAAGCACTGGACAGATCATCCAGAAAGAAAGTCAACAATGAAACCTTGGACTTAATCTGCCCTATAGACCAAATGGACCTAATAGACATTTATAAAACATTTCATCCAACAGCTGTAGAGTAAAAACTAAAAATAGAATTACCATATGACCCAACAATCCCACTGCTAAGTATATATCCAAAGGAGGATAATTCAGTATATCCAAAAGATACCTGCACTCCCATGTTTATTGCAACACTATTCACATTAGCCAAGATATGAAATCAACTTAAGTGCCTATCAAGGATGAATGGATAAAGAAACTGTGGCATATATACACAATGGGGTAATATATAGCCACAAAAAGAATGAAATTCCACCATTTACAACAACATGGATGGAACTGGAGAACATCATGTTTAGTGAAATAAGCCAAGAAAAGAAAGACAACTCTTGCATGTTCTCACTCATATGTGGGAGTTAAATATTCAAAACAATTGATGTCATGGAAATAGAAAATAGAATGATGGTTCCAGAGGCTGGGAATGGTTGGGGTAGGAGGAGTGATAAAGTGGGGATGCTTAATGTGTGCAAAACATAGTCAAATAGTTAGATAGAATGAACAATATTTGGTAGCACAACTAGATGATTATTATCAAAAATAAGTTATGGTATACTTTAAAATAACTAAAATAGTTGAATTGGAATGTTCATAACACAAAGAAATGTTCAATGCCTGAGGTGATGGATACCCCAATTCCCTTGATTTGATTATTTCACATTATATGCCTATATCACAACATCACATGTACCTATAAAGATATACAAATATTATGTGCCCATAATAATTAAAAATTAAAAAAAGCAATCTAAGCAGAAAAAAGTAAAATACATTTTGTACTAAAAAGGAGATCTTTACAACTTTTGGACAGAAAAATATATTTTAGATTGTAGAAAAAAACATAGTGAAGATAATGTCAGAATTAAATTAAATTAATTTAAATGTCAGAAAACCATACTTCATTAAAATCAATAATTTCTTTCATTAAAAGACCCCATTAAGAAAATTAATAGATAATTCACAGATATGCAGAAAATATTTTCAATGCATATGACTGACAAAATACTGGCAACCAGAATTTTTTTTAATTGCTGCAAATCAAGAACATAAAATCATTAGCAAAAATAGTGACAGTGAGGAAATATATAGAATATAGAGTTCTCCAAAAAATATGATTTGTTACTAAAGTCTTGTAAAAAGTGCTAATGTTTATGGTGCAGATATCAAAAGAAATAGCCACGTAGGAAAAATGTACCTTAGTCTGTTTTTTGTTGTTGTTGATGCTTATCACAGAATGTCTGAAACTGGGAAATTTATAAAGAAAAGAATTTTTTTTTACAATTATGGAAGCTGAGAAGTCAAACGTTGAAGGGCCATATCTGCTGAGGGCGTTCTGGCAAGTCAGGACTCTCTGCAGTGTTCAAAGTCAGTGCAGGGCATCAAATGGAAAGGGGACTGAGTGTGCTAGCCCAGGTCTCTCTTCTTATAAAGCCACCAGTCCCACTCCCATGGTAAGTCATTAATCATTAACCCACTAAGTCATTAATCCAGAGAATAATTAATCCATTTATAAGGATAGAGCCTTCATAACCCAAAGACTTCTTAAAGGCCCCAACTCTCAATACATTCAAATTAGGTATTAAATTTCAACATAAGTTTTATTATTATTATTTCAGGATATTATGGGGGTACAAACATTTTTGAAAGAGGACAAGTATTCAAATCATAATATATTATTTCTCCTGGGTAACCCGAAATTTCTAGACTCTAAGACACACAGAAGAAGAAAGTGATTCTGAGATTGTGCGATTTATAATCAACTCATTTCTCTCTCTCCATTCAGAGTGAATGGACTCAAAAATGAACATCACAATGAAAAAAGGTATAAATTGATCACTCAAGAAGCTTAAATATGAAATAGAAGGAAATAGTGAAGAAGTGGTGAGCCGACTTGGTTGTGTTGATCAGTATATTATGCAGTAAGAGAGAGAGAGATATGCACATTTAGACATGGAGAAGGAATCTAAAGATAGTAAAAATAGTTATAACCAACACATCCTCTGTATTCTCCTTATGTTGAGCAAAGAAAGCTGACTAGTGCTCTATTACTGTTCTTTAAATAAAATAGCAAGTTGTTGGTTTGGCAATTTATGATGCCAGTTGTTAAAGTACTTTATATTTTGTAAGAAATTTGGCTTGATGGGGAGAGATGAGCTTTTCTTTCTTAGATGTTCACTTTTGTGACAACTTTAAAATACATTTTTATTACTTTGAGTTTCCTCAAGTTCATTCCCTGTGGAAAGCAATCTATTGTAAGGCAAATTTGTTTGAGAGGTCCCACAGAGCTTCACAAATTCATCCCTCTAAAGGTGTTGTTCTGGTAGTATAAAACATAAAGACAACTATTTAAATACAAATAAGAAATAGATATAAAACATACACAAATAAACTCAATATGTTTTTTTTTTATTTTATACACTTAGAACCATGGAGATCAACCCCAAAGAAAATTCATCCATTGCTTTTCCAAACTTAGAATTAGCTCCATCACAATTAATACCTAAAATACATATAATATTTTGCATTTTAGCCAATGTCTCTCCATTACCCAATTCAATGGCAACCATTTTTTCCAAAAGTATGTCATTTTTATTATTTTTAATAAAATTTGTCATATTGTATCTTCGGGAGAATATAATACTAGCATACTAAAGTCATTCCTATACAACACTTCTATTAAGACATATATTTCTAAATAAACCTTCTCAATTTCTTCTCTGCCATTACACAACAAATCAATTGTATAGGTTAACAGAAAATAGTCTTACGCATGAAGTCAAATAACCAACAAAATTATCAGCATATTATTAGAAGCAGTCTGAACTTCAAACCTTGTTTCTTTGAAAGTATATCTCATTTCTAGTTTAATCAACTTTTTAAAAATAATCATTAATCTTTGGTCCACATAGTAGCAGTATAATTTTTGTATAGAGACTGTGAAGTCAAAATGTGTAGGTTTAACCACTTCAGTACGAGCGTCAACTATAGTCGACAGCCACAGATGAATGCGTCGTGGACTTTAGCCAACAGCCAAAAGCTTTTACTTTTACAACTTTTATCTCTGCAGTTGCAGTGTGTACGTTCAGCTAATGTTACTATGAATCTGTGACCTTTTAACAAGTCCTTAGTAGGAGTTATTATAGTTATTTTCCTAAGGCTGCCTGTAAAGTAAATCAAGCTTTCAGTGCTTTAAAGCTTTCCTCATCACACAAGAGCAAAATGGATTCGACATCAATGTACAGCACAAACTATCGTGTGGACTGTGAGTGCCGGCTGTGGGCAAGGTTTCACGGCCTGTGAGAGTGGCACCGAAGTGGTTAAGCCCAACTTTGTCATTTATCATCAGTGATAACTTAGGCAAGGTACTTTGTGTTTTTGTGCTACCTTTTAGTTTCCCCACCTATAGAATTAGTATAACAATGCTACCTACATTACAAGATTTTTGTGAAAGTTAATTTGCTAATTCATGTAAGGAGCTTTGTACAGCACATCACACCAAGTAGGCAGTTTATAAGTGATTGCTATTAATATAATTAGCATCCTCTTTGAGGAAACAAAATTTTATCATGGGAAAGATACTTTGTTTCCAGTTTCTTGCCCTTAACACCACTCATCAAACAGTATTTGCTCACAGTTAGTTCTCTCTCCCGGTCATCTCTATAGAGCTAACCAAAGCTTCAACACGTTTCTCAACATAACTTCCTGCTATGTTGAGAATATTGAGACTTTAATTTTAATGAACTTTCTTTCAGTTTTAGAGGACCCAGGATAACATTTCTATCCTTTTCAAGACTTTGTTACTCAGCCATCCACCTCTCTATTTTCTTTACTTTTATGCTGTTTTCCTCATTTTCTTTATATCCTTAACTAAAGCACATATTCACGTATTATCATTCCTATCAATCCTCCAAACCTCTTTTGATTACACATCACCTTTCAACATTGTACAATATTTCATATCCTGCTTTTAACCCACATTTCTAAAGAGTGTACCTTAAATGCAGTCTCTACTGCCTCACTTCCAATATTTGTGTTTTTCTCTGGTATTTTTCTGGAATAATTCTCACTGGTAGGGGCTACAATTTTAACATACCTATATGTAATCACCGTACTTCAGCTTTTCTTATTGTACATCCCTGCCAAATTATACTGTGTCATTCACCTATTCTTGTAGTTCTGCTCCCTGAATTCCATTACTCCACATGCTCTTAATTTTTATACCTTTGCTCATAATAATTTTCTGATGTTTTCTTTGTGAGGTGTTATTTCTTTTGTGTCAGTTGCATGCTGGTTTTCTGAGGGCTCTGACTCACTCTTTATCCTAATGGTAGCCTCCTCCACTTCCTTGATTTTTACTACCAACTCCATATATTTACATTTTTATAATCAATATAGGATTTAAATAAAGTGCACTGATCTAAGGTGGAGAACTCAAAAGGTTTAAAAAAAGTCACACTAATAAAAATAAAAAATATTTTATTTATCCCAGGAAGTTACCTGATGGTTCCTTTAAAATGTACTATGTATTGAAATATTGAATTTAATTTAAATATTTCAATTAAATAAAAATAAAAACAAAATATATCAAAATTTGTGGAATTAGATAAATTTATATTTAGAGAGATAGTTGTTGAATTAAATATTTATATTACAAAAGAATGGTCTCAAATCAAAATCCTACTATTCCTTATACAAAAAAAGAGTAAACTCAAAACAAGCAGAAGGAAGAAAATCATAAAGATAAAAGGAGAAACCAATAAAATTTGAAATATAAAATAATAGACACAAATTAATTAAACCAAATATTGGTGCTTTGAAAATTAAAATAAAATTGGTAAAACTTTAGCTGTGCTGACAAGAGATGAGAATGAGAAAAAGAGGAAAGAGAAACAGAAAGAGAGACAGATTATCAATATTAGGAATGAATGAGAGAATACCACTTTAAATTCATTACTTATCAAGAGAATTATAAGGGAATATTATTCATAACTTCATCCAATAAATTTGTTGACATTAAATGAATACATTCCTTGAAAGACACAAACTACCAAAGTTTACTTAAGAAAAAATAGAAAACTAAACAGCTTTATACATGCTAAAAAATTAAAAAATTTAACTAATATATCTATATATAAATATATGTACATATGGATGCACATAGACAAACATACACACACAAATCATTATACTCAGATAGCATCACTGTTAAAATTTTACCAATATTTAAAGGGAAATGATACTAATTTCCATATGAAACATTTTATAAAATAGAGAAGGAAATATTACCCAACTCATTGTCTATTGTATTACCCTTTTCCTTTCTATTCTTTAGAGTTTGAAATTTCCAAATATCTTCAAATTCACTGATTCTTTCTTTTGATATTTCTAATATACTGCTGAATCCTTCTATCAGATTTTTATTTCAGTTAATAAACTCTTTCCTTTTTTAAAATAGTGTTGAAATTTCTGTTAAACTTTTTTACTAATAGTACATTATTATTCTTCAATTCTTTGAAAATACTTTCCTTTAACACTTGAACATATTAATGTTAGGTGATTTGAATTCTTCATCTGCTTCATCCAATGTCTAACCCACTCTGAGTCAATTCCTATTGAGAGATTCTTCTCTAAGTTTGAGTCACATTTTCTTATCTCATTGCATGTTTAGCAATATTTAGTTCAAAACTGGATATTGCATACAGTATATTGTAGCAACTCTATTTCTGTCACATTTTTCTGTGAATGATTATCTTTTATATCTAGCAGGCTAATAACTTGCATGACTTTAAACTATAAACTTTTTCTCCCCTGTGATATGTAGTGGCTGATATCTCTGCTCTAATATTATGGTTTCTAATAGTGGAGTTTTTTAGCCTGGTCCTTGTATGACTCCCTTGGGCTTGAAATATTTGTTGCTCATCTAAAGATAAAGGCAGAGATGAGGCTGACTCTTTTCGTGCCTTCCTTCTTCTGAGGTTGCCCTCTTATTTTCAGATTTTTCTCCTTTAGAATCTGGACTCAGTCACTTCAAAGCCAGTTAGCATCACATTTTTGTCACCGGAGCTTTGAACCTTTGAGAATGTAGATAGTTAAATGAAGCAACAAACTGACAGACTGACTTCTTGAAGCTCTTTTTGGAGTAACTCTCCTTTGGTATAGTTTGCTTTTTTTGTTTTTCTTTATTTAAACTAAGGAAATAGAAAGCTCCTTTTGGCATGAATGCTTTAGCTTTCCATCCCATATTTAGGCAGATTGTGCTCTGATTGCGTTCTCACAATTTCTGGGGTTCTAGGACAGTTGAATTTCCATATACACTTTCTGGTGTTTCCCAAGTCCTGAATTTTTATTTTTATTACCTTTAGTAAGTAAAGCTGTGGACTTTTCTACCACTCTTTATGTTGGCCTTAGGGATTGAGTGATGCTCTCTGGACAGTAAATCAAAACTCTCAATAAATACGCCATTCAGTTGTGTTTGTTTTTCATAATTAAACTATTCTGCAACTTCTGTTGTATTTTGGAAACTTTCCAGTGTATTTATCATTTTTTCCAGTTTTTATATTTTTTACAGGGTGATTACATCATCATTTATTTCCTTTGATTTTTTTTTAATAATTTTTTTATATTCCATCTTGTAATGGGGGTACAAATATTGTTTGGGTTACATA
>VBSM01001124.1:52250220-52273828 GCA_008086735.1 Cheirogaleus medius | reverse complement strand
CCAAAACAACAAATGCTGACGAGGATGTGGAGAGACAGGGACACTCTTACACTGTTGGTGGGACTGTAAATTATTGCAACCTCTGTGGAAAAGAATTTAGAGATACCTCAAACAGCTAAAAATAGAAATACCATTCAAGTCAGCAATAGTATTATTAGGCATTTACCCAAAAGAGCAAAAGACATTCTATAATAAAGACATCTGCACCTGGATCCTTATGGCAGCATAATTCACCATTGCAAGGATATGGAAACTATCTAAGTGTCCATCAATTCAAGAGTGGATTATTAAAATTTGGTATATGTTTACAATAGAATATTATTCAATCATAAGAAATGACAGTGATTTAGCACCTCTTATATTTTCCTGGATTGAGCTTGAGTCCATTATCCTAAGTGAGATAACATGAGATTGGAAGAAAAAGCTCCAGTTGTACTCACCATCAAATTGGTACTGACTGATTAATGCTATGGTGCTTACATGGTAGTAATATTCTCCAGGGATGGCGGTTGGGGGGGGTAAAGTCACAACTATAGGACACGATGTGCATTGTGGGGAGGAAAGGCATGCCTCTGACACCACCCCGCCCTAGAGAGAGGCAATGATATAAAATGTAACCAAAATGTTTGTACCCTCGTAATATCCTGAAAATTATTTTGAAGTATTTTATTCATTTTATATAAAAAAGAAACTTTCATATCATTTGCATCATATAATTCATGATTTATTTCTCAAGATAACACAATTTTATCTTAAATAATAAACCTCTACATAAAATTGCAATCTCTGCTTAAGTTTTCTCCTTGGCATTTTTTAATTCTAACACATACAATATTTTACTTATTTACCTCTTCCTTTCACCCGCTTATATAACAATGCCAATTTGGTATATTCATTTCTAGAATCTACATAAGAAATCCACTAGATTTTGAATCCAACTTCAAGACTTTTCTCTCTTTGGTTTTGAGAGTCCCACATATATAAAAAATCATTCCTTATGGAGGAGTTTCATATATTTATAGAAATTTCAAGCAATGAAACCCAAATCTTCTTCTATTTCTAAGCCCATCATTTTACTTATTAATCTATTATGGAAGCCACTAAATTAACATGAGACTCTCATGGCATTTGCTTGAATTGAGGATAAAAAGTATTTACTTTGTTGTTTCTACTTAATTGAATGAAAGTACATGAATGACTATAAAATCCTATGACAAACTTTTTCTTTTCTTGATGCTAGTTAATTGACATACCTCAGTGAAAACGAAGAAAATTCTACAGAAAAAAATACACCTCTTTCAAGCTTTTTGAGGACAAAGGATTTGGTCTGTTTTGTTCAGTGCAATATCATAACATTCAGATTTCTGTCTGGAAAATTGTAGATATTATATATATATATATATACATAAAGAATGAATGAATTTTATTTTTCACATAGCAATTGGTGAAGAAAACATAGTAAATATGTAGAATGTGGTATTTGGATATGAGTTGCTGGTCTGTAAACCTGAAATTTTTTACTAGGTACATGAATTAACATCTGCTAAAACATTCTGTGTATCAATTTTCACATCAACATAATGGGGATAATAAGGAAACTGATATCATAATATTCTTTGAGTATTAAGTGAGAGAATTCAGGCAAAACTCTATGAATAGAGCCTAGGGCACTTTAAACATATCTGATACCATCAATTTTTAATCTTTGCAATTTGGAATGTTTTTTATTTTAAATTAATTACGTTTTATAGTATAAGTCAATTTAGCAAAGAACAAATTTAGGCTTAATTATTTTGTTTATATACATTTCATACACTCATAATTAAGGGATTATCAAACTGGGATATTGATTTAATCTTTGAAACATTTATTTTTTAAGCTCTAGGTACTTTCATTTTATGTACCATATGCTAAAGCCTATGAGGTGAAAGAACAAACATTGATCCTTTATTTTTTTTCTCACCACATGGTTCAACTGTTAAGACACTTCAAAAATTGTAGAAAGTATGGGCACCTACAGTCTCAGTTTCTTTACAGTGTTTTTTTGTTTGTTTGCTTGTTTGTTTTTAACTTTAGATGGAAGGCTTGCTGAGTAGTTGATATTTTTGATAATTGACTCAGACATAATACAATGTGGCCTACCTAGGTAGAAAAGTCAGAAACAGAAATATAACATAACCAAGAAAGATATGATGGAGAATAAATCACTGAAGAAAAATTGATGGCAAGTACCTATCATATCTTTCTGTGTATAATTTGAAATCAGCCCAAATTTGACATGTATTCATTTCAAAATATGTTAAAATGCAGTATAAGCTTATTCTAAAGATATAATAGCTTAAAATATGCTTACTAGGATAGAGTTGTCTTATAAATTTGAATCCTTCTGGGAAACATATGTCTAAAATGAATCAAGATAAGATGAGAACCTTTCTACAATGTTTCAGGTTATTTGTATTATTTTTTCCACAATGAGAGGAATTTTTCACCATAATATTTATTTCACCCATTAGAAAAAAAATAACAACACAAAGGCTAAACATTTTCCACTATCCTAAATTCAATGTATTCAAAGTATTTATGGATGTTGCTTTGCTTAATGGCAGCTAAAAGAACATTTTGCTTTCAGCAAGCACCTTGATTAATCCATTCTTCATCTTCCATGAATTTATCTAATCAAACAAAGAAACTGAATGAAAAACTCAAACTATAAAAACATCAAAAAGCGGAACCCTGATATAAAATACAGTATGTTAGAGATAATTTTATAATACTTATACTTTTCTACATATCAATATATATAAACTAATTCATGATGTTTTAATGCTTAAAGCTAAACACTTCATAATTAAATGTACTCTGATTAATGCTACTAACAGTGATTGCTTTTATTTAGGAATTCCATCGGTTTTTAATTATAACAGTAATATGTAGTAAAATATAAGATAATGTGCTTAGTTTTTAATCTGTGCTCTTCTTTACAGAGTAGATACATATATTCCTTACTTTATAATATCTACACTATTATATATAAATATATATACCCACTGTATTATATACTATTCACCATAAAATATTATTAAAAATTATGAACAGACTTAGGAACTCCAAATAATTTAATTGTATATAAACTGGTATAAAATGAAGTATGATAGATAGTTTTCCTCTAAACTCACTTTCCACACACAAGCAAATGTATACAATCACCCCAAATGCAAATTATTTTTCAGATCTTTGTTCTTTCTTTGCCTCCCCTACATACTGTTCTCCATCTGTTCACATCTGTTCAAGTCATAAGGATCCATGAGATTCATTTTGGTGGCCCCCTTTTCATACCTACTATGTATTTCTCAACTCTTCAGCACAATTGATTGCTTCTTATTCTATGTCAGATAGCACTTAATTTCACCACGTTATGAATTTCCCATGGTTGCTTTAACAAATTACCATAAACTTGGTAAAAATTAGAGAAATTTATTCTGTCACAATTCTAGAGGCTCATGTTTCTTCTTCAAGCTCTAGTGGAGGATTCTTCAATAATTTTTCCAAATTATTAAGATTCCAGATATTTCACACTCTGTCTCCATCTTCACATGGCCTTCTCTTTCTCACTTTGTGTGACTTTTCCCTGTACATATCATTGTCATTGGATTTAGGGCCCATACTGATAATCCATGATGACCTCATTTCATGATTCAATTTAATTACACTTTCAAAGACTCTTTTAACAAATAAGGTCACATTTACAGTTTCTAGGATGATATGAACAACTCTCGTGCAGGCCACAATTCAACTCGATACAACCATTATTCTTACATTTCTTTTACCTGGACCTGTTCTTTCTTCTCTCTTTCTTTCTTCCTCCCTATCTCACTTCTTTTCTTCTTTATGTTTACTAAGTTGAGATGCATGAGATGATTGCATCACAAAATTTAAGGGACTACACACACATACATGTGCACACACAATTAGTAATCAAGACAAATGTAATTATTTTTAAAAACAAATTAATTCTAAGATCTCTTAAGAGAAGTTTAAAACCAACAAAATGAAGCCAAAAGAATTCAGGAAATCAATAAAAAAGTCAATAAAGAACTAGACAACATAATAAAGTATGTAATAGAACTTAAAAAAACTGAAAGAATCATTTAGGGAACTTTAAAACCTAGTAGAAAACTTTAACAGCAAGCTAAATCATGGAGAAGAAAGAATTTCACAGCTTAATAGGTAGTTTTAAACTATTTCCTTATTTTCCCTCATCTTTAAATATGATTATATGTGTACATACATGTATATATATACTGTGCATAATATATATCTATATAAAATATAGACTAAAAAATTAAAAAAGGACTTCACAGCTTGAATACCAGGATCTCAACATAACTCAGTCATTCAAAGAGACAGAGAAGAGGATAAAAGTGTATAAGCAATTACTGAAAGAGATATGGACTGTGTGAAGCAAAATAACATTCAAACTATAGGCATCCCTGAAGGAGAAGAGGAAAGAATTAAAAGATTGGAAAACCTATTTGAGGAAATTATTGAGGAAAACTTCCTTGTTATTGTCAGAAATTCAGGCATCCACATACAAAATGGACATCGAACATTGGGAAGATTACCAGCAAACAGGTCATCTCTGAGACACATATTAATCAACCAGGCCAAAGTAAACATGAAGGATACAATTCTGCAGACAGCAATATGAAAGTATCAAATAACCTACAAAGAAAAAACCCATCAGGCTAACTGCACACTTCTTAGTGGAAACCTTATAAGCAAGAAGGGATTGGGGTCACATCTTCAATTTACTTAGCCTAGAATTTTGTATCTTGCAAAACTGAGTTTCACAATCAACAGAGAAATTAAGTATTTTCCAGGCAAGTGAACACTGGGGGAATTTGCCATGACCAGACCTGCCCTGCATAAAATACTCAGAACAGCATTATATACAAATCAGCTCAATAGATACCCACCAGTGTAAACAAACCAAAAAACACCAAAACTCACAACTCTTATTAAACAATAGAACAAGAGGATGATTCAACATACAGAAATCAATAAATGTGATTCACCACATGAACAGAAGCAAAAACAAATTTCATATGATCATCTCAATAGATGTACAGAAATTTTGCCAAAATACAGCACCATATTATGACAAAAACCCTCAACAAACTAGGCATAGAAAGTACATATCTCAAAATAATTAAAACTATATATGACAAGCCCACAGCCAACATCATACCAAATGGGGAAAAGTTGAAGGCATTCCCCTTAAAAACTGGAACAATTCAAGGATACCCAATGTCACCACTTGTATTCAACACAGTGCTGGAAGTCATAGCCAGAACAATCAGTCAAGAGAAAGAAATAAAGAGTATCCAAATCAGGAAAAAGGAGGTCAAACTACTGCTCTTTGATGACAATATTATCTTTTATTTAGAAAACCCCAAAGATTTTACTAAGAATCTCCTGGAATTGATAAATAAATTCAGCAAAGTCTCAAGTTGCAAAATCATTGTACATATCAGTCTCATTTCTATATACCTATAACAGTCAAGCCAAGAGTCAAATCAAAGACTCAATTACATTCACAATATCTGCAAAGAAAATAAAATACCAAGGAATATACTTAACAAAGAATATGAAAGTTCTCTACAAGGAGAACTACAAAACTCTGAGGAGAGAAATCACAGAGGATACAAACAATGGAAAAAACATATCACACTCATGGATGGGTATAATCAGCATTTTAAAAATGTCCATATTACTAAAACTGATTTACAGATTCAATGCAATTCCCATCAAATTACCAACTTAATACATCACAGATCCAAAAATACTAATTCTATGCTTCGTTTGGAACCAGGAAAGAGCCTGCATAGTCAAATCAATCTTAATCAAAAACAACATATCTGGAGGCATGATGATACCAGGCTTGAAACTATACTACTAGGTTATAGTAACCAAAATAGCATAGTATTGGCACAAAAATAAAGACATAGACCAATGGGACAGAACAGATTACCAAGATATAAAACCATCTACCCACAACCAACTGATCTTTGACAATGCAGACAACAATGTATACTTGGGAAAAGAAGCCCTGTTCAATAAATCGTACTAGGGAAATTGGGTAGCTACATGCAGAAGAATGAAACAGGACCCTTACCTCTCACCACTCACAAAAATTAATTCAAGATGGATAAGAGACTTAAATCTAAGAGATGAAATCTCTTAGATTAGATCTCTTAGATTTCTAGAGGAAAATCTCTTAGATTTCTAGAGGAAAATGTAGGTAAATGTCTTCTAGGTATCAGCGTAGG
Organism: Cheirogaleus medius; assembly: GCA_008086735.1. Taxonomy (NCBI): domain Eukaryota; kingdom Metazoa; phylum Chordata; class Mammalia; order Primates; family Cheirogaleidae; genus Cheirogaleus; species Cheirogaleus medius. The sequence goes on along the minus strand of VBSM01001124.1, from coordinate 52,267,499 downwards.
CAAAGAATTTATGACTAAGACCTCAATTGCAATAATGGCAATAACAAAAATTAATAAATGGGATTTGATTAAAATCCTTCAATTAAAAAGCTTCTATATAGCTAAGGAAACAGTCAACAGAGCAAATAGACAACACACAGAATGATAGAAAATATCCATAAGCTACACATCAGATAAAGGGCTAAAATCCAGAATCTACAAAGAACTCAAGCAAATCAGCAAGAAAAATAAAGCTCAACCCTATTAAAAAGTGGACAAAAGACATGAGCAGAAGCTTCTCAAAAGAATATAGACTACTGGACAATAAACATATGAAAAAATTCTCATCATCACTAATCATCATGGAAATACAAATTAATGCCACAATGTGATACCACCTTACCCTAGTTAGAGTGTCTTTTATTAAAAAATCCAAAAATAATAGATGCTGACATGGATGCAGAGAGAAAGGAACACGTATACACTATTGGTGGGGTGTCAAATTAATAATCACAAAGATGTGGAATCAACCAAACTGCCCAACAGTTCAGGAGTAGATTATTAAATATGTTATATGTATGTCATAGAGAACTACTCAGCCATAAGAAAGATGAATTAATACCTTTTACAACAAATTGGATAGAACTGGAGATAATTCTCCTAAGTGTAGTATCTCAAGAATGCAAAAAACAAACTCCATATATACCCACTATTAAATTGAAACTATTCAATGAGCACACATATACACAGAAGAAAGTAAAACCCAGTGGCAATCAAGCAGGTGGGAGGGGGTAGTTGAGGAGGAGCAAAAACCTACCTAATGTGTACAATGAACACTTTTCAGGTGATAGATATACCTATAGCAGATACTCAAGCATTATAAAAATAATCCATTTAACCTAATACATTTGTACCACTTTAATATTTATTATTAATATTAATATTTTGTAATAAAAATCAAATGAAACATAAAATAAAAATATATGGATGAAAAATAAAAACTTAAAAAATAAAAAATAATGCAAAAATTCCATGCTGAAAATAATCAATATTTTTAATAAAGACAGGATAGTTATTATTAACAAATTGTTATTTTCATGCACTCTAAAGCAATGCGGTTTTAGATATCTCAGTTTTTGGCATCTCTAATTCTCTCTCTCTCTCTTTCTTTCTCTCTCTCTCTCTCAGTCAACAATGTTAAATCCTTCCCTACAATATTAACTTATTGCTAAAGAATTATAATTCTCTGTTTCTCAGCATAACATAGCATATAGCATATGGTACAAAGAATGCATTAAAGGAGTGTATCTATGTAGATAGAATTAAGGAAGGAAGGAATTGACAAATGAACAAGTTGTCTTAAGGGATTTTTCTTTATTCTAAAGTAGTCAACTGAATACAACGAAGAAACCACTTTGTAGTCCCCCTTTTTCTTTTTATTTCATTATTTACTTATTTCCTTTTGTTATTTTCAATTGCCTTTAAAAGCAAATTGAATCAAATTCATCTTTGTGTAAAAAATCATTGCATAATCTTTGCAAAACGAAAAAAAAGCAGAGTGAAGATAAAGTCTTCCTACCAATAGAGAAATATATTAAGAAAAAAACTTGCAATTGGGAGAAATCCATCAGGAAAAGGGACTGTTCCACTGATACTTTCATATAATACACTTCCACTTACCAAAATGATTGCCACAATTTTTGAGCATCCAAGATATATCAGGTTAAATAGCATTAAATTTGAATCAATGGAAGCAGTGTTTCTCTGGAAGTGTTGTTTGGGTCTGTATTTATCGGGTCAAATGCTACAACTTGTTTGTTATCTAGAAACATCACAAGTAATGTTTAATGAAATGTGAGTTAAAATTTGGATGTTCAAATAGGCAATTTATGCTGTCTAATAATTATTTAAATATACCTATTCTTTTCCATTTCTCTCTACACATGCACACACTCACACACACCCACACACAAAAACACAAACACATACTTTCCCATATATCAAGCCGAGTGAATATTATGACACCATCTAAAACTTTAGACAGGTTAAAATTGTAGATATAGAAGCAAAAGGGAAAAAGTCTCCACTTTCAAAGCTTTAATCTTAATATATTTTAGGGTTTTTTTTTCTCATTCATCATGAAATCACCCAATATTTATTTTGCCAATGTACAGGTGTAGCACATGCTGTATTAGTTGGTAGGGTGCAGCAGAGAACATGACTGATGATATCCTTGTTCTCCTTGAGAACATTCTCCAGTGGGAGAAAAAGAACAATTATTTAAAGCATTTTTAAAAAAATAAATTATTTAAATAAATAAAAATCATCATTAGTGCCAGGAAAGAAATAAATTAGGTGCTTTGATGAATACAACCAAAAGGCAAATCCCTTAGAATGTCTGAGAAAGGTTTTATTTATATCATGTGTGCAGAAACTGAAAGGTGAGAACAAGCCATGAACAAGTGGATCTGTGTGGTGATACACACACACACACACACTGACATACACACAGATCTCTCTCTCTCTGTATATATATTCTATATCTTTATTAAATCACATGCCTATAAATAACATAATTATGAGAAAATTATGTGAAATATTATAGACTTTAGAGATATTAGTATGGATGTTCAAAGGAAAAATTGACTTGTAAGGAAGCAATATATATATGATCAATCAACTTTCCCACTTTGTAGAAATATATCAGAGTTAAAACCATGACAACAAAGAATTTTATAAACTATGTTGCTTAAAACATGTAGGGTGTTTAAAAACCTTGAGTCAGTAAATAAGCAAAAAAATAAAACATCTCAATGTATTTATGCAAAAAAATTTTACTCTATTTTTTTAAAATAAAATGTAGTTTTATTAATAAAATAATGAAAGGATGACCATGCAAATATATGAAATATCATAAGTATCAAGTCAGTGACAATGTTGTATAAGCAGAAAAAAATGGAACCTTCCCAGGATATTTTTTTCCAGGTTTATTGAGGTATAATTGACAAATAAAATTGTATAGAGATGCAAGATGTGATGTTTTGATATATTTATACATTGTGAAATGATTACCACAGTCAAGTTAATTAACACATCTATCATCTCACATGGTTGTCATTTTTTTGTTGTTCAGAACATTTAAGATCTATTCTCTTGAGGTTGTGTAATGGGTACAAGCATACAATTAGCTAGAGTAAGTAAGTTTTAATGTTTGATAGATGAATAAAGTAATTATAGTTTACAACAATGTACAGTATATTTTCAAATAGCTGGTGTACAGGACGTGAAATATTCTCAATGCATAGAAATAATAAATACTGCAGGTGTTGGATACCATAGATACTCTGAGTCGATTATTACACATTCTTTGCATGCAACAAAATATCACAAATACCTATATAAATATGTAGAAATATTAGTAACAATCTTTAAAAAATGATATATTCAACAAAATGCAGGTGAAAATTTAAAAACAATAATAAATGGAGAAAAACATATAGATTTAGAGACTAAGAATATATATATGTTAGCCAAATACAGTGTAGAAAATTTATGCAAATTCTAACTTGAATGATCTATTTTAAAAATCACATGTGTGACAACTGGAAAAATTTGAATATAGACATAGTTTCATATTAGATTATTAAATATGAAATGTCCCATTTCCTTAAGTATTAAGTTTGACAGTGTTATCTTTGATATTTAACTTTGACACTTGATGTTTCATTTTTATTGTGAAGATATATCATCATTCTTTCAAATGCATGGGTTGGCTTGTGATTATCTTTCAAAGATTTTTTTAGAGCAATTTGTGTGAAACCATGGATAAGTCAAAAATTTGCAATGTTTTTGAATATGTGTTCCATTGTGGAACCAATGCTTCACAGATAGTTCAAAATATCAACAAAGAGTTTGGGAAGGATGTGGATAATGAATACGTACAGTATGTCAATGGTTTAATTTCCATTCTGGTGATTTTAATCTTGAAAATGAGCCATGTGGGTGACCTGAGACGAAGGTGGATAATAATGAGCTGAAAGTGGAAGTGAATCCATCTCAACCTATGTGTGAATTAGCAGCAAGGTTTGACATTACTATTCCAATAATATTGGTCCATTTTTAACAAATCCACAAAGTAAAGAAGCTGGATAGATGGATTCCCTGTGAATTAAAGGAGTGTCAGAAGAGAAAACATCTCAAAGGTTGGCTTTCTTACTGTCACGATATAAAGGTGAACAATTTCTACACCATATTGTTATGTGTCATGAAAAATGGATTCTTTTCGACAATTGCAAGCCTTTGGCACAATGGTTGGATAAAGATGAAGTGCCCAAATATCATCTAAAACCAAATATTCATCAAAAATGCTAATGGTGTCTGTTTGGTGGTTCAGTGCTGGTATTATCCACTACAGGTTCATGAAATCTAGTCAATTGATTACACCGTATTCACCGAACATTGCACCAACTGACTATCACTACTTTCAGGCTTTGGACTACTTCTTGCAAGGAAAAATATTCAATTCTCAACAAGCTATGGAAAATGCCTTTTGCAATTTCATTGCCTCTCGCTGTCCAGGCTTCTTCACTGCTGGCATAAACAAGCTATCCTAAAGCTGACAAAACTGTGTTGATAGTTTAGGCTCATACTTTGATTAATTGCTCTGCTTGTTTGAGGTGTAATAAACTAAACTTTTGATTCAAAATAGGAAATTTTCATATTTAGTGACCTAAATAGTTTAAGGAGTGTTATATTGAGTTTTTAGAGTCCTTAATTTTAGAGATACATACCGAATGGATTTGCTAGTAAAATGTGTGGGATACGGTTCAAAAAATGAAAGGAAGGGGGAAAAATGGGTGAGAGTATAAATAAAACAATGTTAACCATAAAACAAAATATACTCTCTTAGTAAATGTTAAGTATACATTATTATTAACTATAGTCATGCTGTGCATTAGAACCCCAAAACTTATTCATATTATAACTGAAAGTTTTTACCCTTAAAATGACTTATGCTCACCAATACAGTATTATAATATTTTGAATTTGGCTATATTTTCTTTACTAGCAAGTTTTATAGTTTCATATGTTTTCATGTTGTTACTTAGTATCCCTTCAGTTCTGATCTGAAGAACATGCTTTAGCATTTCTTGTAAGGCAGGTCTAGTGGTGATGTATTCCCTAGAGGTCATCAAACTAAGGGCTTTTGTTTGTCTGGAAATGTCTTTATTTCTCCTTCATTTTTGAGGACAACTTTGCCAGGTGTAGAATTCTTGTTTGGCATGTTTTTTTTTTATTTTAGCACTTTTAATAATCCTAGTCCCTACTGGCCTGACCTGTCTTCCAGTTCCTTGATTCTTTTTTCTGTATGATCCATATTGCTTTTGAAGCTCTTCATTGATTTTTTTTTCAGTTATGTCATTGTATGCTTTAGCTCCAGGATTTCTGTTTGGTTATTTTTAAAGATTCTTATTTTTTAATTAAACTTCTCTTTTCATTCATTGTTTTGCTGGATTTTCTTTAGTCATTTTTATTGTTTTCCTGGTTTTTGCTTAGTCATTTAGCTATGTTCTCTTTCATCTCATTAGGCTTCTTTAAGTTCATTATTATGAATTCTTTGTCAGGAAGTTTGTAAATCTACATTTCTTTGGGGATGTTTACTGGAGGTTTATTTGTTTCCTTTAGTGGTGTCACGTTTGTCAGATTCTTCCTGATTCATATAGCCTTGCATTGGTGTCTGTGTCATTGAAGGAGCAAACATTTCCAGTCTTTACCGACTGGTGTCAGCAAGTAAAAACCTTCTCCTGTTCAGCTCCCCTGGGTGATGGGATTGCCTCTGCAATCTTAGTCAAGTGGAGTAGGAGCCAGCTGATGTGGCCGCTGCTGGATCTGCAGTTAGGTCTGTGGTTGGCAAACTTGTTACCAGAGGCTAGGGCAGTTATGGATCCTCTGTGGCCCCCCAGCAGACTGGCACCCTACAGGATCTTGGTTAGTAAGCCTGATGCTGGAACAAGGGTATGGCTCAGAGTTTGCAATGGAGCAACAGGCAGTGGCAAACTTGTTACCGGGTATGTGGGTAGGTGTGCGTCTCACTAGGTCTCCAGGAAAGTCCCTGGTTGGGCATGCCTGGCCCAAGACTGTGGCTTAGAGGGACTGAAACCAAGTTACAGGTCTTCTTCAGGGTCTATAGTCAGGAAAAGGTCTGCAGGCCTACCTCCAAGGGCATGGATGGGTACGCCTCCTGCTGAATGCCTGAGCCAGAAAGATTATTCCTAGACCATAGTGGAGAATGACTAGAGCTGGGTCACAGTAGGCCTGTGTCCATGGTCTTGAATAGTTATATCACCTGGTAGATCCTTGTGTAGGAGGACTTCTCCCAGCTGGCAACTGAGAGGGGCTAAAGCTGATTGAGGTCAGTAGGCCTGTGTCAGAGGCCAAAGATGGGCAACTATGCCAGCTAGTCCCATGGTCAGATAGGATTACTCCTGGACTCAGCTGAGAAGGCTAGGAGAGTTGTTGCAAGATCTGTCATGGGATCAAGGTTAGTGGGTCTCCCTCCAGGATCATGAGTGGGCATGTCTCCTAGTGGGTCTCTGTGTGAGCAAAATTGTGCCCAGACTATAACTGAGAGGGGCTGAAGCCAAATCATGGCCAGCTTCAGGGTCCATAGCCAGAAATCAATTTGGGTGGCCTGTCACCTTTGGAATGGGTGGGTGTGACCCTTCTGGGACTCTTGGCAGAGAGTGCTGGTGGCAAGACTGCAGCCAAATGAGGTTGTCATTGAGTATGCAGGGGGATGGGGCTATTCCAAGTTCTGGAGATGGGACCAATCAAAAAACCTCCTACCTGAGTATATGTCTGCTTTCTCAAAATGGCTGACCTTGGTTTTAGGCTCTACCAGGATTTTGCAACTTCCTACCTAAGATTCCAAACTCCCAGCAATGTCTTTTTGTCTGTGGATATAAAATTGTGGATGTAAAACTTAAATGTAAGGCATGAAACCTTAAGAATCCTAGAAGAAAATGTAGGAAAAACTCTTCTATACATTGGTCTAACCTGTGCAATGAGTTGCAAATATTACTTCCAGAGTAATGATCCATGTTTAAGACAGATTTCTGATTATGTTTATTCTCTGTTCAGATATCCTAAAGAATTATTCATTGACTACCAAAGAAGAGCTAATATAATTATTGCCAATCTGACCCCCTTTACTGATTCTTACAATTTCATCTCTAGCAGCATACTTCCCTGAAAAATATTATATTAAAAGTTGACTATATTCTCTGCGTGTTTCTTGCATTTTCTTAACTTGATAAACATTTTACTTTGGGCCTAATATGTTATTGCTGATTTGTGGTTTGTTTTATATTGATGGTGTTTGTTAGTTTTTCCACATTCACTTGACAAAAACATCTACCTTCCTTTTGAGACTGAGCTTTAGAGCCATCTCTAATATCCGTATACTTGTCATGCCTCTTTCTACCTCTCCTTCCAGAATTACATTATTTATATTTATTGTTTTCTTACCATTATGTTCTATCTGTCCTGCAAAATGCATTCTCTCTTATATTCTAGTTATTTGTGTAGATAGTTGATGTTCTTAGAAAACATATTTTCTTTGGGAAAAAAGTACTATATCTTACCTGTTTTAACTTTTTAATCACATTTTTCACTGGTTAGTCATTAAATAGAGTGAGTTTGCAGTGTATCTGAATCATTCATATTTTTTCTCTTTCAGTTAAATAGCTTAATGTTTCTTTCACTTTATTTCAGTATTTCAGAAGGAAGAACTTCATCCAGGTTATAAAAAATCAGGTCAAAGATAAAATGTCTATATGATATGTAAATTGCCCCACAGTCTTTGGACAGATGCCAGTATGCTAGCACAGGTTATTGCATAATGGATATGGGTACAAGTCAAGATAATGATGTTATAGAAGTAACATAATGAAGACTATAATGGTATAATTAGAAAGAAAACTTTCATGCTATGCATTTGTCTGATTTCAAGATTCAGATAACCATCTAATAAAAAGGCATAATGAAATATAGCATTTATTTTTAAAAGAGTAAAAGATGGAAATAATTAAAGATAACATTTATTTAAGGATTTATTACCAAGAGCAGTGACATTTTAACTTTGATCACTTTGACAGTCTGCAGTCCTTATAGATTGTTTGCCACATCAGTGGCATCTAATTATAGGTCATATCAATGCTGCATTTTCAGAGAAACATGGCAAAGAGCAATGTAATAGTGTATCATCTATCTTTTATGGTCTTTCTGTACTAATATAAGATTCCAGATATACTCTGATTATTGCTATCTATGACAATAATATGAAGTATTGTCAATCATTAACATTATCTTTACTTTTGTCTTTCCTAATATCAAAAATCATGTCTTATACTAAATTAGATTATACTAAATCTTTCGACCCAAGCTAAACCAGTAGAATCTGTTCTCCAACTTTTGTCTAGTTTCTCTTTTTTCACATATACACTTCATTTTTACTGGTTGAAATATTTTCACTCACATAGATACATATTTGCTTTCATATTCGATGGAAGATCCTGCCTATTTTCCATGTCATCCACCAAAGCACGTAGTAACAAAATTGATGCAATCCCTGCTTATTAACTGTGGCTGAGTTAATATATTGGTAGATTTGGGGCAAATAGTTAGAGAGAAAGCAGTGATAAATGATTATCACTCATGGAGGGAATGGCACATATGCTTGCTACCATGTATGTAGTGAATTAGGCAATTAGAATTCATTCAAGTTAATCTATAATAAACATATGGCTTACCAATACATATAGGAAGTATTAATATAATAAGAGAGTATGTGTAAGAAGCAATCGATTCCTATTCTGTATGTTGTCTATTTGCTCTATTGATTATTTCCTTGCCACTGCAGAAGCTTTTTAATTTAATCAAGTCTCATTTATTTATTTTTGTTGTTGTTGTGACTGCCCTTGGGATCTTCTTCATAAGCTGTTTGTTGAGGCTGATGTCTAAAAAAGTTTTTCTGACATTTTCTTCTAGAATTCTTATCATTTCATATTTTAGATTTAAGTCTTTTATCCATCTTGAATTAATTTTTATGAGTGGTGAGAGATATGGGTCCTGTTTCTATCTTCTACATATGCTTATCCAATTTTCTAAGTGCCATTTATTGAATAGGGATTATTTTACCCAGTGTATATTCCTCTCTACTTTGTCAAAGATCAAATGGCAATGTGTGGATGATTTTATATCTGGATTCTTTGTTCTGTTCTTTTGGTCTATGTCTCTGTTTTTGTGCCAGTCCCATCTCTTGTTGATTTGTTTGAGTCCTTTGTAGGTTCTGGATATTAGCCCTTTGTCATATGTATAGTTGTGAACCTATAGCCAACATTGTGCTGAATGGGGAAATACTGAAACCATTCTCCCTAAGAACTGGAATAAGACAAGGGTGTCCACTGTAATCACTTTTATTCAACACAGTGCTGGAAGTCCTAGCCAGAGCAATCAGCCTAGAGAAAGAAAGAAAAAGTATCCAAATTGGGAAAGAGGTGGTCAAACTATCACTTTTACTGACAATATGATATTGTATCTAAAAATTCCCAAAGAATCCATCAAGAAACTCCTGAAATTGATAAATAAATTCTGCAAAGTCTCAGGTTACAAAATCAATGTATACAAAATATGTAACATTTGTAGGCACAAATAACAGTCAAGCTGAGAGTCAAATCAAAAACACAATATCATTGACAATAGATACAAAGAAAATAAAATACCGAGGAATATACTCAACAAAGGAGGTGAAAGATCTCTACAAAGAGAAATACCATACTCTGAGGAAAGCAATCACACATGACACAAAGAAATGGAAAAAAAAATAGCATGCTCATGGATCAGTAAAGTCAACATTGTTAAAATATCCATACTACCCAAACTGATTTACAGATTCAATACAATTCCCATAAAAATGCTGTCATATTTCACAAGTCTAGAATATTTAATTCTACACTTCATTTGGAATCAGAAAGATCCCAAATAGCTAAAGCAATCTTAAACAAAAGGAAGAAACCTTCAGGCATCACATCACTGGACTTCAAGCTATACCAGAGGGCTATAGTAACCAAAACAGCATGGTATGCACATGCAGAAGAATGAAGCAGGATCCATATCACTCATACTCACAAAAATTAATTCAAGATGGTGAATAACTTAAATGTCAGGCATGAAACCATAAGAATTTTAGAAAAAAATATTGGAAAAACTCATCTAGCTGTTGGCCTATGACTAAGACCCACATGGAAATTACAGAATCAATAAAAATAAATAAATGGGACTTGATTAAATTAAAAATCTTCCACACAGCTAAGGCAATAATCAACTGGCCAAATAGACAACCTAAAAAATGGGAAAAAATAGTCTCATACTATCCATCTGATAAAGGGCTAATAACCAGAATCTACAAAGAACTCAGGCAAATCAGGAAGAAAAAAAATCAAACAACCCCATTAAAAAGTGGGCAAAAGACATGAACAGAAATTTTTCAAAAGATAGAAAATGGCCAACAAATATAGGAAAAAATGCTCAATGTCACTAATCATTAGAGAAATGCAAATCAAAACCACCATGAGATGTAAGCTAACCCTAGTAAGAATGACTTTCATCAAAAAGTCCCAAAACAAAAGATGCTGGTGTGGATATGGAGAGAAAGGAGTACCTATGCATTGCTGGTAGTACTGCAAATTAGTACAACCTCTATGGAAAACAATATGGAGATTCCTCTAAAAACTAAAATCATACCTACAATTAAATCAGGAATCCCACTACTGGGTATTTACCTAAGGGAAATAAGTCATTTTATCAAAAAGATACATGCACTTGAATGTTTATTGCAGCACAGTTCACAATTGCAAAGATGTGTAATCAACTCAAGTGCCCATCGATTCAGGAGTGGATTAACAAAATGTGATATATGTATTCCATAGAGTACTACTCAGCCTTAAAAAGGATGAATTAATACCTTTTTCAACAATTTAGATGGAACTGGAGACCACTATTCTGGGTGAAGTATCTAAAGAATGGGAAAAAAGTACCGCTTGTACTCACTATTAAACTGGAACTAACTGATGAGCACATATGTGCACAGAAGGAAGTAAAACTCAGTGGAAATCAAGCCGGGTGGAAGGGGGAGGTAGTTTCACCACCTATCTGGTGGGTACAGTGAACATTGTTTGGTTCATGTCCATACTTATAATTGTGGCTCAAGTATTACAAAAGTGATCCATGCAACTGAAAATATTTGTAACCTTATAATATTTTGAAATTAAAAACAAGAATAAGAAGCTGTGAGTATATAAAGCATTAAACAAAGAAATATTAGGACAAGATTTCTGGGTTGGATATGAAACTGGTTATGTTCAACATCTTTGTAGACCATAATCGTTAGTGTTATCTGTTTTACTGGACAAACATCATTTGTTTCTTTTCCAGACAAAATCTACAAGCTTAACCTCTTGTCCCTACAGAGTTGAACATTACATAGTCCAAACCAGCACTGCAGTGACAGAATACCAATAATCTTTTTTGGCTGTTTTAAATTTGAATAATTTTTTGACATTTGAATGAATAATGTTATAAATTTCTGCATTTAAAATCAATCAATAAAGAGGTATTGGGGGAAAAAAGGAGTAGATTCCAAATATGGAGACACATCAGAATAACCTGGAAACTATTTTTAATAACAATTTCTGAGTCCTATTTTGAACATAAGAATCACTGAAAATGAGGCTGTGGAATGAGCATTTAAATTAAAAAAAAAAAAAGACAGTGAATGGTCCCAGAGAATTCTGAAGCAGCAAGACCAGTGGCTGCTCTTTTGTAAGTCAAATTCCAAACTCACAATGTTTGGACTCAATAGGAAAAATAGAAGCTGTAGAATAAATATTTTCTTCTTAATAAACTCATCTGAAAATTTAAAGAAAAAATGAAGTCCTTACATAGCTAATAGTTCTATTTTGAGGTTTCTAAAATACACCAGATATTTTGCATACATAGTTTTTTCTGACTTATAAGAATGTGTATGATTAGGAAGTCAAAACTCATGGAGTTTAAATTATCACTCCATAGCATGTTTTTGTCTTGAACAACACTTTGTCTGACTTTCCAGAAAAATACCTGGCTTCCAAAGATATCTTTCAGACCTTTCAGAAGCGGATACATTTCAGAAATTCTAAAGCAAAAGATAGGTTATCTAATGTTCTTTCTTTTCATCCTATCTTCCATATCATGAGGGCAGATCAGTTCTTTGTATAGCTTAAGACCAACTAAGTTCTCCATCCTTTCTTGCTTGTTCGTGTCAAGATAACTGTAGAATGTACTGGTAATATAACACCAAGATAGGGAGGGACTGGCTAGTACAGCCAGGGTTCTGTTCTATTCCTGATCTAGAAACAGGATGTAATTCAAAGCTTTATTTCAGTGAATCATGGTCCCTGATGTATAAAACCAGGATAGAGGGCTTTTGTAGTCCCTCAGCTGTCGTGCAAAGCGGAACACGCATAGATGAAACTCTATCCACCCCAACAGGCTTTCCGGAGCCTTGGAGAGCTGGCTCACAATGATTTCTAAACTTCTGTTGTTCCTTGCTGTCTGTTTGTAAGTAATACATACATACAACAATACATACACATGCACAGTCAGACATACACACACATATATGAACGTACATATTATTAGTTATACCCACATAAACTTATTATACTGAAAAAATCAGTAATTTCATGTGATTTAACCAAATATGTATATAAATACATTCTTAAAACATTTCAAAAGTATAAATCTGTTTCCAAACATTGTAATTTTCTTTTAAATTCCCTAATAGAATAAGACAGTGAGACTAACATAACATAAAAAAAAAACTAGTGAAGTTTTTCTTTTTAACTTTTATAAAACTAGATGACATTTAGGACTCAATCTAGAAATAAAAGGCAGAGGTAACTATTTTAAAGGATCATGTATCCCTTTTACCCTGAACTTAAAATAAGATCTTTTTTATGGCACAAAAGTAAAAAATAATTTAAAAATAAAAACAAACTGTTTCTTTTTTTTCAGGAGTTGGAAATCAAGACATGTATTCCTTAAAAAGTAAACAGAATATTGCTTTCTGTATAAACATTAATTAGAATAGTGCAATAATCTTGTTAAACAGTTGTCTTAAGTTCAAATCCTGTCTTAATTTTTCTTTGGGACATTAGTATCTGACAGTTAACTGAATACTTAGAGAACTGATAAAATATTACCTCTAGATGTGTCTCTGATAGTGTTTCAGAGGAGATTGGCCTGTGAGTCAGTGGACTGAGTGGAGATCTGCCCAAAATGTAGGCGAGCACCATCCAATTGGGAGCTTGGAGAGAACAAAAAAGGAGAAAAAATATTTCCTCTCACTCATGCACAGATATGTGCTCTCCTCTTCTTCTGTCTTCCATCAGGGGAACAGTGCAACCAAGAAGACCCTTGTCAAATGGAAGCCCTCAATCTTGGACTTCCTGTAAGGGTGGGGAAACTGTGGCCTTCTGATTTCAGGTTTATTCTTTTATAAACATCGAAGGAGGCAAGAAAGCTTCATCTTTCTCTGGTGAACCCACTTTAATGAAAGAATTTGTTCTGTAAAATTTGGATGTAGTCAAAAGGCCACATTCAAAGATCCAGAAGGCCACATGTGGCCTTAAGGCTACAATTTCCCCACCCCTAATTGGTTTTATCTTTATGTAGAAAATCTGTCTTATTTGTGTAATATAAGCTATACTTGCATTTTCCTTGAACTTCTCAAATGGTTCATGATGCTTTATATATGGACTTTTACTTTAACTGACATACAAATGTAATCAGCAATTAAGACTGATCATGAACATTCAAATGCAGATGACCTTTTTAGAGAATGTCTTGATTTCCTTTGGGTAGATGCCCAGTAAAGGGATTGCTAGATCAAATGGTAGTTCTACTTGTAGCTCTTTGAGGTATCTCCATATTAGTTTCCACAGAGGTTGTACTAGTTTGCAGTCCCACCAGCAGTGTATGAGTATTCCTATCTCTCTGCACCCATGCAAACATTTATTGTTTGGGGAGTTTTTGATAAAAGCCATTTTTCACTGGAGTTAAGTGATACATCATTAAGTGAGAAAGCTCATGGGTCGGCAGAAACAACATTGTTAAAATGTCTATACTACCCAAACTGATTTACAGATTCAATGCAATCCCTATTAAAATGCCAGCATCATTTTTTGCAGATCTAGAAAAAATAATCCTATGCTTCATATGGAACCAGAGAAGACCTCATATAGCAAAAGCCATCTCAAGCAAAAAGAACAAATTGGGAGACCTCCATTTACCAGACTTCAAGCTACACTACAAGGTAATACTGACTAAAATAGCATGGGACTGGCACAAGAACAGAGACAAAGATCAATGGAACAGATCTGAGAACCCAGATATAAAACCATCCTCATATAGCCATCTAATCTTTGACAAAGCAGACAAAAACATACACTGGGTAAAGGAATCCTTATTCAATAAATGGTGCTGGGAAAATTGGATAGCCACATGTAGAAGACATAAACAGGATCCACATCCTTCACCTCTTACAAAAATCAATTCATAGTGGATAACAGACTTAAACCTAAGGTGTGAAACTATAAGAATTCTAGAAGAAAATGTTCAAAAAACTCTTATAAACATTGGTCTAGGCAAATAATTTATTAAGAAGACCCCAAAGGCAATCACCGTAACACAAAAATAAGTAAAGGGAGCTGATAAAATTAAAAAGCTTCTACACAGCCAAGGAAACTATCACAGGAGTAAACAGACAACCTACACAACAGGAGAAAATATTTGCATGTTACATATCCGATAAAGGGCTGATAACTAGAATCAATACAGAACTCAGCAAAATCAGCAAGAAAAAAATCAAACAACCCCATTAAAATGTGAACAAAGGACATGAACATAAATTTTTCAAAAGAAGATAGACTAATGGCCAACAAACATATGAAAAAATGTTCAATATCTCTAATCATCAGGGAAATGCAAATCACACAAACACAGGATGGTAGAAGATGAAAGGGATTGGTATCAGATTTTTAAAAGGGGAAATGGGATTAGGATATAAAACTAATAAGATCATTTAAACAAGATACAGATTTAAGCAGAAGACCAGGCGTTGATACTATTTCAAGTGTCAATGATGAAAACAATATTGACAGTACAAATAAACAGGAAAGAATCATAAAAAAAGTTGAATCCATAGGATACAGCAATGAAGTACAAATCCTAAGTCTCTAATTTGAAGGTTATTGCAACCGAAATACAGAACATGGAAGAAAACAATTTGTTGAAAGAGAGAATCATTGATTCTTTTCATTTCTTACTAAATCATACTAATGTGTATATCTACTAGGAAACACTACTACTTGAAACTTACATGATTTATTGATAAAGTAAAAATAGAAACAGAATTGGGCTAGGCAAAGTCACGTATATTGTATTATACAATTCTAGAACTTTCTATGAGAACACATAAGATGGTGAAGAGTTATGGGTGAATGTGAAACTTATAATATCTTTGAGAATTGAAACTAATTGTTAACATATCAACAACTGATGGTGAGGGTTTCACTAATCGAAAGAAGGATAATCTGAGTTAAATTAATTAAAATGTATTTATGAGACATCTACTTTATATACTTATAAAACAAAATAACCTAGCTTGATTTAAAGTACACAGGGTGACGGCCGGGCGCGGTGGCTCACGCCTGTAATCCTAGCACTCTGGGAGGCCGAGGCGGGTGGATAGCTCAAGGTCAGGAGTTCGAAGCCAGCCTGACCAAGAGCGAGACCCCGTCTCTAAAAAAAAAAGAAATCCTATCAGGATATAAAGTACACAGGGTGACAATTTATCCTTCCTTTAGTCTTTCCCTTCTGACATAAATGTCCAGGCATATAACAACCATAAAATGGGGACAATTATCCCTCCCCTGCCACAGGTGAAACAATCCACATTTCCCTCCCCTTTCCCATCCTAAATCCTTTAGATGTCTATGCTGACTGCTTACACATAGGACTTTTGAGTAGAAAAGCTGTCCCTTGAAAGGACAAGTTAGAAGGCCAGGAAATAGGAGTGAGATTCAAAATGTATAGATTAGATTAAATGAAATTTTGTTCTTAATATCCTTTTTAGTTCATATTAACAGCTTCTAAGAAAATACAATTACTGACAAGAATTTGGTGATTCCATGTTTAAAATTAAAATGTTGACTGGATCAAATTGAGTACTATAAACCACAACATGTATCATTTGATACAGGCATGCAAAACAAGGAATGCAGTGCCAGTACAAGCTCAAGGCCAACTTTACAAGTCAATTGTGTTGTGGCATATAGACCACTATAAAGAAGTGGTGTTGTGTGTTTCAAAACAGCAATGATTTGCTGCTTGTATGATTGCCAGAGAAAAGTGTCTAGTAAATCTAATATTTGCTACTTAAATCATGCTCTCCTTCTAAATATGTTAGCCTTAAGAAATGCAGAAACAAAAGAAGAATATATTTTTAGAATTGGAATCAATTCTAAAAAATCAGAAGCCATTTAATAAGCAGACATTAATAACACACTCAAGGTTAGAGTCATAAAATATATTTTTGAACAAATGTAGAGTGTTTTTTTGGTATGTCTAACACTATACTGATTCAAGTTTGAAAAATATGAATGAATATATTATTTTATTAAGATGAGGGACTTTTCCTTATGAGATTTCATTAGAGTGACTATGTTCACGTTAAAATACTTTATGACTCATTGAATGTCATTGCATTAATGAGGTAGTACTGTACAAGCCAAATCATCAGTGAGGAAATGTCAAGAGAATCTGCATGTTAATAAATTCTCACTTAAGGTTATTCTTAGATTACAAGAAGTAATTTGGTGCTTACTACTTAATAATGCAAAAACAAATAATTATATATTTTGACACAAATATTCTAATTTCTTATTATGTTTACAATTATTTTTCTAAATCATAAGAATATAAAATGGTATGTCAGTAAAAATATCATAATTTAAATTTTTGAGGAGTTTATAGAAAACCTAAGGGTTTATATTAAGATTTCATATAAACATGCATCATTGACTAATAAATCTCAACATAAATATATAATAATAATAAAGACCATACACATTTTAATTTGATATTTCATTTTATTTTATTTTTCCTTTTATTTCATCATATAATAGGGGTACAAATATTGT
>VBSM01001124.1:52238469-52250120 GCA_008086735.1 Cheirogaleus medius | reverse complement strand
TCCTGTCTCTCCACATCCTCACCAGCATTTGTTGTTTTGGGATTTCTTGATATACGTCATTCTCGCTGGGGTTAGGTGGTATCTCATTGCAATGGAAATGAACAGAAACTTCTCCAAAGAAGACAGAATAACAGCAAGCAAACATATAAAAAAATACTCATCATCTCTAATCATCAGAGAAATGCAAATCAAAACTTTTATAGATTTAAAAAAACAATTTTTCCAAATTGAATGTTGATATAGGATCAGGAAACATGTAAGAGAAATATAAGCTACAGTTTTTGTAAAAATGTATATTTGAATGTCTCAATTAACATATCTGGATCTTAGTTTAATCATTTATGAACAATAATTAGTCTACTAGATGATTGCCAAAGTTAGTGATAGTCTAGCATACAAATATACTCTAAATATTTCTTATGGTATTAAAAGACTATTCATGATTTTGATGACAGTTTTTTTTCCAGCTTAGCAACTGCCACTAAATCTTTAATTTTGCACTTCAACCATAATACTTTCACATTTTCTATATACTTTAACTTCACTCATTTACATGCTTTTTGATCTTTTCTCTTAGACTCTCTCACACACATACTATTTGACAGAACTCATCCTTATCATCACATTCTTTACTAAAGCTGGGTCAAGAGCATTCCTCAATTGTTTTCATGTGCTCTCTTCAAATTTGTGTTATAGTAGTTCTCACATTTCATTGTTTCGTTTCATTATTTTCATTCATTTCATTATTTTCAGAACATTCCTTTCATTATTTTCCATCTCAAAGTCCAGAAAGTTAACTATACATAATTTATTTCTATTTTATATTCAATAATGCATTATAAATACTCATCAAAATATATAGTAGAAGCATATTAACTCTTTACTAAAATAACACATATTAAATGAAGTTATAAATGAATCTAAATGTTATAAGACTACATGTAAGTGCAATTCAGTAGATATAAATCTAAAGTGAAAATAACATATCTAACCTATTATGTCTTTATTTATTCATGTTTATATTTAAATTCTATCCATCATAAATCCAGGATAAGAATTTGAATTTTGTGTAAGAGGGAAAAACACAAAATGAAAATGATTGCTGTCATTATACATTTCTTAAGCTTTCCTAAAGGTATCATTATATGTTTTTATCTTTTATACTACTTACAAATATAAAATAAGATGAATGTTCTTATTTCCATTTTTACTACTGAGAAAACTAGTCTCTGAGAAACTGGATAAATTACTCATGTTTTCATAGTAACTATATGGTATAGGCAGATTTCTAGGTACAGATTGGATCCCTCCCTCCCTCCAAAAATAAAACTAAGACAATTCTCCCTAGCAAAGATAGACTGACTTAACCTACCATATGGTTGGTCTCAGTTTCCCATTGGAAAATAGGCTAATAATTTATTCCTGCTTATCTTCAAGCTTTTCACATTCCTCCATTAGCTTAATCTCTTGACATTTTAAAAATCAATTGAATATTAATTTACAGTTTTTCACTTATACCACAATAGCATAATGTTTTTGAGTTTCATCTATATCACAGCATATATCAACAGTTTGTTCTTTTTCATTGTTGAATAGTATTCCATTGTGCAGACAGACTACATGCTTTATAACCAATGATGGTTATTTGTGTTATTTTGGCTATTAGGAATAATGTCATGGTGGAAATTTGTGTACAAATATTTTCATGGACATATGTTTTCATTCTTCTTGATTAGTTAGATATCTAGGAGTAGAATTACTGAAACATATGATAAATTAATATTTAAATGTTTAAGAAACTTCCTCAAAATTTTCCACAGTGGTTGCAGTATTTTACATGATCATAAGTAACATGTCCCAGTTTCTTTACATCCTTGGCAACACTAGACATATTTGCCAATTTGATTGTGGCCATTCTAATGGGTGAGATTGCACAATGGTTGTAATTGATATTTCCCTAATGACCAAAGATGTCACGCATATTTTCATGTGCTTATTGGTAATTCTTGTATTCTTAAATGAAATGTCTACTCAAATATTTTTCCCACTATTAAGTTGGATTGTTTTACTATTAATGAGTTTTATATAAATATAAATTCTGAACACAAGAGTTTTAGCAGATACAGAATTTGCAAATATTTTCTTCTATTCTGTGGAATATCTTTTCATTTCTTTTGGTAGTGTCTTTTGTAGTCCAGATATTTTTAATTTTGATGAAGTCTAATTTATCTTCTTTTTCTTTCATAGATTGTGCTTTTGATGTTTTATCTAGGAAATATTTGTCTAACACAGTTCATGAAAATTTTCTTTCATATTTTATTTATGATTTTTATAGTTTTAGTTCCTACATTTATGTGTATGATCCATTATAAGATAATTGCATTGTATGATGTGACATAGAGATCTTAATTCATCTTTTTGTATGTGAATATCCAATTTTCCAACCACTATTTATTATAAAAACTATCCGTCCCTCATCAAATTGCTATGACGCTTTTGTCAAAAATCAATTGTCTATAAATGTGAGGATTTATTTATAAACTCTTAATTCAATTCTATTTATTTATATGTTTATCCTTATTCTAATACCACACTTTCTAGATTTCTGTATCATTGTAGTAAATTTTGAAATCAGGAAGTATGAGTCTAAACTTCTTTTTCAAGTTTGTTTTGGTTACTCTGGATCCTTTACATTTACATATAAATTTGAGCAAGTGTTTGTAAATTTATCTAAAAACCTCTGCTTGTATTTTAATAAGGATTACCTTGACTCTAGATAACCATTAGTGGAGACTTGGCATTTTTAAAATTATTGAGCATTCAAATGAACAAGGAATGTCATTCCATTAACTTAGATCTTCTTTAATTTTTTCTAGCAATTTTGTGTAATTTTCAGTTTACGAGCCTTCTGCTTTTTCTGTTAAAATTATTTCAAAGATGTTAATCTTTGTGATACTATTTTAAATGGAATTTGTTTCTTAATTTTGACTTTTGAATTATTGTTAATATACAGAATATTTTACTATAATTTCAATATCTTATACTATTATAATAGTTGTATGGTATTTGTTAACATGCTATATTCCCCAGATAAATCTCCTGTTTCTGACAATAGTGAACACCAGAATATGAGTTTGTTTAATTTTGACAGACAGCCTATGCAGTTTGTTAAACATTGGGTTGGCTGCATTCAGCCACTGAAATATAGTTAGGTGAAAGATTTTCATTAGAAACAACACCTGTGAAAAGAAGGAAGAAAGCAGGATTGAGATGGAATAAGGTGACCAGCAATGCATAGCACACAACCCTTGACTATTCCAGTGGAAAGCTGTTCAGTGAATATTGTCCATTAAGTTTTCTGTGTTGTCAGACGGATCAGTCCTTCAAACTCCCACTTTGCTAAGTCAGAGTCTGTAGGCCTCCTAGCAAAAGACATAACTTTGTTTCCCGTGGCTGGAGTGTCAGTTATTCATTGAAAGAGGATATGGGCAGCACACCCTCATGTTCATTCATGTAATTTTATAAAATCATTGGCTGAAAATTTGGGAAGAGGTGGAGTCAATTTCTGTCTCAAAATGGGAACCATGTTTATAATGTTATCCTTGAGTTACACACATTTTACTACTAAATTATGTAATAAATCATTGTTCTCTCAGAAGCAAAGCTAGTAATTTGTGTGTAGCTCCAGAATGATGATCCAATTTGAACTGTGACCTGATTCTAGGGTCTTTTCAGTTGGTGTAGCTGTAGCCTTTGTAAACCGTAATTTTTTCTAAATGTTAGACAATATAATTCATTTAATTACTTTTGTATTATTTTTTCTTTTCTGCTTCAACAAAAATTTAATTCTTTGACTATTTTGCTTCTTGAATGCTTTAACTTTACCAAGGAGAGATTATGAAATGGACAAAAAGATTGATACTCTTAATAGGAAGTTCTTATCGGATTAACTGCTTTCTGAAAATGAGGAATTATTGGGGAAGTCCCTTTTTATCCTTTAACATTACTAATTTTGCTGAACTTCAGAAATAGTTTTCTCTGGTGGATAGGATAGGTTTATACAAGTCCCACAAAGTCCTACATTCTGGGAATGTAGCCCTATGGCTCATTTTGAAACCTCAATAAGCCCCTGACCATGCATTATTTATGAAGAAAATCTGGTCCTCTATGCTTTATTCTTCGAGACTTTCATTCTGTTTCAACCCTAACTTGCTTAAGATCTCTTTTTTATTCACATCTTTGAAAAATGTTGTTAAAATAAAATAAACTCGTAGAGAGAATAGTTATGTTATTTATATTTTTGTACTATCATCAATCTTTAGAACTTTCCTGACAAGTAAATCTATAATAATAGATATTAAACCAGGAACATATGAGATATAAGGCACCTTTGAATAGCTAATGAGAAAGAGAAATATTTTAATCTATATATTCATAGCATAAATTTCTCCCACATGATTGAAAATCAACTTTTGGTTTTTTCCTACCTCATCAGAAAGTTATCCAAGAAAATAACACCCAAGTAACAGCTCACAAATATGGATTATGACATTTCATTAATATCGAACCTCAGGAAAGAGGCTTCTTTTGTGTCCAATTTAAAATTAATCATTAGCTCATATTCCTATAGAATTTGGATTTTTAACTCAATAAATTGAGCCAAAGGTATTTGGGAAAGGTACATTTCTTATTCAGATATTTACTCTTCCTATAGCATATAAAACCATGAACTAAAAGAATGTAATAGTGCATAAAAATACTGATAAATCTAAAGATTTCTTGTTCAAGGAAAATTTGAAACATATTTTGTTGTTATTCAACTAGTGGATTCTAAACACGTTTGCTATTATTTTGAGAAAATGAATTTTAAAACTATCACAAACAATTAGAGTTACCTAAAATTAACCTCAGTTAAGAATTATTAATATATTTCATTCTATCATTATATTCCATTAATTTCTCATCAAAAAATAGATTTTCTGTATAGCATTAAGTTCAAAATTCTAAAGAAAAATGTGATAAAAGTCTACCAAAGACACCCTTGAAAGCTTCTCTACTCAATGAAGGCCCCAACCTTTTTTAAAAAAGTGATTTAAAAATTTCTGCAAATAATATTTTGGATTAGAAAGAAGACATTTTATGTGATCGACTCTCCTCATGTTTCACTCATGATTTTTTTATAATTAGGGAAAATAAATGGTGCTAGATGTTATCAGTACTTGTAGAACAGCTTGTTTATGACAAAAATACTTTAACATGGATAATTTATTGTAAGGCTATTATTTATTTGTGTGTGTTTATTTCAGAACTAACTACTTTATGCAGCTGAAAGATCATAATATTATATAAGAACAAAATGAAACCAAGAATCTCACCAAGGTCCAAAATGAGTCATAGGGCTATATTCCCAGAATAAGACATAGATCAGGCTCCAGGAGATGTTTTAGGATCCAGAAAGCAATAGCCTATAAATTATTGTTCTTAATCAATAGTTGTTCCTATTCCATTTTTTTTTGGCTTACTCGTAAATACGCACATGCTTTATTGAAATATACACATACAGAAATGTTCTCACTTTACAAGCAACCCACTCTCCCATTTTAGTGATCTTCACAAAATCAGTACACCTATGGCATCAGCACGCAGATCAAAAAAGGTACTATTTCTCTGCATGTATTTTGGTATTATGCTTACTCAAACTCTCTGTCTTCCTCCTCTAACACTTTCATACTTTCATTACTTCATGGACTCTGTCTGTTTCTGAATTTCCTTTCTTTCTTTCTTTTCTCTCTCTCTCTCTTTTTTTTTTTTTTTTTTTTTTTTTTTTTTTTTTTTTTTTTTTTTTCAGTACTATCTGGCCATGTCCATATAACTTCAGCAAATTTCTGATAGAGAGAACTTTTGGGAAATAGCCATTATACTATCTGCATCCCTCTTTAGATGGAGTTATTATGTACTATTTTATTCATTTAACACTCTAGCCATATGTCAGACACTGGAATTATGCTTAATTTAATCACAAAGCATACTATGTAGTTTCAATATATGTAATTATACTTTAAAGGATAATGAAATAAATGCTCAAATGTTACTATAAATGCTCTGACGAAGTGCAAAATTTCAAATGAGTTTAAAATGGAGTTTTTAACCTACTATGGGAAACCAAAAACAGATTGTAAGGGAGACATTTAGGGGTGTAGGGAAAGCATTATAACATTTAAGCAGAAACATGAAGGATCAATACATTTCAGGTACAAAAAAAAAATCTGTGTGTATGTCTGTGTGGTTCAGATGATGTCTGGCTAAAGTAAACCCTGAAGGACTTGAGACCATAAGACCTGAAAACACTGAGAACACAATTACAGAATTTAATGAGGACAGTGGGATGCCTATAGGTCACATTTTTGTAACACTTATCGGAATTTCAAGCTCTATCATACTTAGAAATAGTTACATATATATGTAATTATTTAGTTTTTGTGTGTTATCTTTTATAGATTTTACATTTTATAGGGGTTAAGGACATTTGTATGTTGTTTACCACTGTATACCCAATGCCACTTGTAGGACTAGGGAAGAGATAATACTCAATAAATAATTTTTGGAACAAAAAAGAATGATAATAAGAATATTCTGACTGAAATATAGAGAATGACTTATAAACACAAAAGAATGGATGTGGGGACACTTGTTAAGAGACTAGTGAAGTAATTAACAAGTAGTGTGATCTCCAGAATTACTAACTAGCTTGAGAAGAAATTTGATAGGAAGTTGGGCTTGAAAACATGTTTACAATTTTCTTTGCAGAATCTGATTGAGAAAATGTCAATTATCTTATGAAAGTAAGAGGTGATTTAAAAAGATTCTTGGGACATATATCATCCTCTTCTCTTCCTTTTACCAGCCTCCCCCCATGCACATCTTTCTAGGAGTAATAAAATCATGAAGTTTAGCATAAATATAAACTATTAATGCTTACAGCACTTTACAAGGGCTTATATTACAGATTATAAAATCGGCCTACCATGGGCTTAATTTGGTATGAAGATACTTTTGGTTCTGGGGTTCTGTTTTTCTTTTTTCGGGAGGAGAGTTAAACTCTTTCAGCGAGCCCATTTATTTTTTTCATTGAATTTAAATGCCTAATTTAGTCACAACACAAATTCTTCAGTTTGTAAGAATTAACTCTGCTTCCTATTGTCTTCTATCTGGAAGATTTACACATTTAGTTTCCTATCTAGAACCAAAGGATAGTCAAAAAAAACAAAAACAAAAACAAAAAAACCCAAAAAACAAAAGAATACAAACAAACATATAAGCTCTAGGCCCTGTCAGCTGCTTCTTTTAATTCATTTTAAAATATTGTCTCTCTCACTTTGATTCTACTTCACTTACTCTTGACTCCTTTCTGTCCTTTGACATCTTCAAGCTATTCCCCATCTAGAATGTTTTTAGACAGGTTTTACCTGTACATGCAAATAATTTTGTTGTTTGTCACAAACGACTAATTTTTATCATAAGTTTCTGATCAAATGTAGGTCTCTATCATATCTAGTCTATTATATTACTTTTTATTTCCTGTAAAGTTTTCACGGTATATTCTCATCAGGTTTAACAAGTTGTTTATTCATATATTGTCTTTCTGCTATGAGAATGCATATGAGTTACAGTTAGTGACCTTGCCTGACTTACTCTTCCTCACAGATTAGACAATTTATGACACATAGTTGGTCCTCAATAAATAGCTGCTTATTTTTTTCATAAGTGAGATAAAAGTAGCTTAGATTTGGATTGTAGGAGAGAAGTTGTGAGAACCATATAAAAGATGAAATTAACTATATTTTATAAATGATTACATATGACTGGTAAAAGAAGGAGGCATCTATTCCTTTTTTTTTTTTTGCCAACCTATTTCAAAGCACATTTGCCAGGATTTAGACTTTTTTCTAGAAAGATGTTTATTTTTGTAACAATCAGCTGCATGCAGGAAAGTAAAGATCACAGAGAAGTTATAGATAAAGAACATGGAAGTGGAGCAATCACCAAAGGTTTTTTTTTCCAGTATAAAAAACATCTGTTTCAGTGAAAAATTGTGACCCATATGGTAACCTATGTTAAACATACTACACTAAAGAGCATTTTTGTTTTAACAGATTTATTGAGATATAATTGGTATATAAAATACTGCACATATTTAATGTATATGTATATATTTAAGGATGGGCATAGGCATGTGCCCATGAAACTATAACCACAGTCAAGGTAGTAAACATATCCATCACCTCCAAAAGTTTCCTCATGCTCCTTTGTTTTTCACTTTACTTTTTTGTGATAAGAACACTTAACATGAAATCTACACTCTTGACAAATAAAATTCTTGTCTGTCTAAGAATTCTGATACCAACTAAGAGTTCACAGTTTTTCCAAAAACATCCTCAGGTTTGCTAATTTGCTAAGAAGACACACACAGCTCACTGAAATCTCTTATATTTAGAGTTATGTTTATTATAGTGGAAGGATATACAGTGTTTCCCCCAAAATAAGACAAGGTTTTATATTTATTTTTCCTCAAGAAGACCCTAGGGCTTATTTTCAGGGGATGTGTTTTTTTTTTTTTTTAAGTATGGTACAACAATCTACATTTATTGAAATATAGTTAAGTCGTCTTCTTCTGAAACAACATCATAACTCTCCAAACCCCGAATTCCATCCTGAATTTCTTGCGACTCTATTTTTCCTTTAGAACCATTGGTCCCAATCTCTCATGTCGAGCAATAGAGCTCTCATTAAATGAGCAGCTCTTATCCATGTAACCTGCTTGGAGTGCAGGGTCCAATCTGCACAGTGGAGCAGAAATGATCTCTCTGGGCTCAGTAGGAAACTGCTTGCTGAAGTTTTGGTGTTTGTGGGGGGTGAGAGAGGCCCACTGTGCTGAGTAAAATGGCAGCCACAGCTTTCCTTCTTCCCCCTGGGGACACACAATGCCGAAAGCGGAGCGTCCTGCTCCTCACTTCTCTGAGGAGACTTTCCCCTCAAAGCCTCAGCCTGCAGCATGCACAGGATGGCCTGGACCTGACAAGGGGAGCCAACCTTGTTGGTGGGGCTGCCCTCACCTTTCCAGTCACCTCTGGGATAATAGCTGTCACCATGGGGCAGATGAGAAGGGCTGCTCATCTTCTTTACAGCTCCGTGACGAAATGCATGGTTTGTGCAGATAGGCTGCATAGCGATGCCCATCACTAGGTCTTATTTTCAGGGTAGGGCCTATATTGCCCAAATGCTTAGAAATCATGTTAGGGCTTATTTTATGGGTAGGCCTTATTTTTGGGGAAATATGGTACATTAAAGCCAGGCAAAGGAAGAAACATATAGGGAAGAGACTGGGGGTGCTCTGAATAGAAATTTCCCATCATCCTTAGAAGATTTACTCTCCTGGCATCATCTACAACAATACACTTGAGATATTACCAACTTGTGAAGCTCATTCAAGCTTCAATGTCCAGAGTTATTATTGAGGTTCATTATATAAGGATGGCTCATTGACTTTCATGTGTTTGAACACAATTTCTAGGTTCCTCACCCCGAGATGAAGCAATTACTTTGTGGCCCAAAGCCTCAACTCTGTAATCACATAGTTGGTCTTTCTGGCATGAACATATTTCACTCCAAGACTATAGACCCAGCCTGAGCCATCAAGTCAGAATAAATTATTGGGTTTGGTCAGAAGGAATCCCCATCAATAATAAAATCATGCTTGTCACTCAGAAAATTCCAAGCATTTAGAAGTTACCTTCTAGGAATTTGAACAAAAAGCCAGATCTCTTTTTGGTGAGATCAAGCTTCTCATTACATTGAAGGAGAAGCAGAGAGCTTTGTGTTTCATATCCTGGGATAACTATAAAATTTCCCAAAGGATATATTATCTCCAGGTTTGGAGACATATTTACTATTGAAATATTCAAACTCAGAAGGACTTTGCCATGCAGGTACACAATGAATTCATGAGGAATTGTCTCCCAACATCTTGGTTCAGCCCTCATTTTAATTAGAATTGGTTAAACATATGTTATACAATTTGTCTGCTTTAAACTGTATTCAATGCACCACGTCTTTTTAAAAAGTCTTATTTAAGAAAAAGTAAACATTAAATTTTCTAAATTAAAGTTTTACCATTTAAAAACATGGGATAACTGGTATGTTAAGGCTTATCTGTAGAAATATATAAGTTTAAGCTCATCTACAAAGTTTAGTATATAAAAAATTGGAAAATCTAAATAATCATTTTGACAAGCATTAATAGTGATAATGTCTCAGTTAAAACAACACATTAGTATGTTTGTTTTTTACATTTTTATTTTATTTCAAGAAAATATGAAAGTACGAACATTTTGGTTGCATTTTATAGCTTTGCCTCTCCCTAGCAAGGGTAAGAGGTATGTCCTTCCCCTCCACAATGCTCACCACATCTCTCAGATATGGGTCTACCCCCATAACCCCCAAATCCATGGTGAACACCACCACCATTTGAGCACCATAGTGTTAATTATTCAGTACCAATTTGATGGCGAGTACATGTGGAGCCCATTTTTCTGATCTTGTGTCACCTCATTTTGGATAATGGGCTTAAGTTTAATCCAGGATAATATAAGTGGTGCTAGCTCACTGTCATTACTTAGAATTGAGTAAGAAATTACATTGTAAACATATACAAAATTTTAATAATCCACTCATGAATTGATGGGCACTTGGGTTGTTTCCATGACAGTGCAATAGTGAATTGTGCTGCCATAAACATACGGGTGCAGATGTCTTTATAATAGAGTGACTTATGCTCTTTTGGGTAGATGCCCAACAATGCTATTGCTGGGTCGAATGGTATTTCTATTTCTAGCTGTTTGAGGTATCTCCAAATTCTTTTCCACAAAGGTTGCACTAATTTGCAGTCCCACCAGCAGTGTAAGAGTGTTTCTGTCTCTCCACATCCTCACCAGCATTTGTTGTTTTGGGATTTTTTGATAGAGGCCAATCTCACTGAGGTTAGGTGATATCTCATTGTGGTTTTGGTTTGCATTTCTCTAATGATTACAGATGTTGAGCATTTTTTAATATGTTTGCTGGCCATTATTCTTTCTTCTTTGGAGAAATTTCTGTTCATTTCCATTGCCCATTTATTAATGGGGTTGTTTGATATTTTCTTGTTGATTTTTTGAAGTTCTAATAGATTCTTGTTATCAGCCCTTCATTAGAAGTGTAGCAAATATTTTCTCCCACTCTGTAGGCTGTCTATTCACTCTAATGATAGTTTCCTTGGCTGTGAAAAAACTTTTTAATTTAGTCAGATTCCATTTATTTATTTTTGTTGCTGTGGTGATTGCTTTGGGGGTTTTCAAGAATTCTTTGCCTAGGCTGATGTCTGAAAGAATTTTCCCAACATCTTCTTCTAGGATTCATAAGGTTTCATGCCTTAGGTTTAAGTCTGTTATCTATCTTCAGTGGATATTTGTGAGAGGTGAGAGGTAGGGATCCTGATTCATTCTTCTGCATGTAGCTATCCAGTTTTCCCAGCACCATTTATTGAAAAGTGATTCTTTTCCCCTATGTATATTTTTGTCTGCTTTATCAAAGATTAGGTTACCATATGCAGATGGTTT
>VBSM01001124.1:52209683-52238369 GCA_008086735.1 Cheirogaleus medius | reverse complement strand
TCTGGTTCCATACAAAATGAAGAATTATTTTTTCTAGATCTGTAAAGAATGATGATGGTACTTTAATGGGGATTGCATTAATTCTGTAGATCACTAGGTAATATTGAGATTTTAATGATAATGATTCTACCAATCCATGAACAAGGTAGATTTTTCCATCTGTTTACATATTCTATGATTTCTTTTTTTAGAATTTCATAGTTCTCCTTGTATAAGTCTTTTATATCTTTTGTTAAATATAATCCTAGATATTTAATTTTCTTTGGTGCTATAGTAAAAGGTATTGTGTTTTTGATTTGAGTTTTGATTTGATGGTTCTTGGTGTATATAAATGCCTCTGATTTTTGTACATTGATTTTGTAACCTGAGACTTTACCAAATTCATTTATCAAATTTAGAAGTCTCTTGGATGTATCCATAGGGTTTTCTAGACATAATACACATTAGTTTCACATAAAAATATATAAAGCATAAGTATTTATGAGTGTTGCATGTATTTTGAAAAATAGATTTTAGAACATGGTTTCTTTTGGCCTAATATTTACTGCAAAGCATTTCAAAATCCATTATTTTTTTCAGAAATCTAAACTTACATTAGGTTTTAAATGGCATCCATCATATAACTGAATATATAAAAGACTTGGTGTTACTTTATATTTGAGAACATCCGGTACATTTTATATCAATTTTTGTTAATATGCTCCTTTTATTAATATTTGTATCAACTGTTCAGGTTTAAATGTTTTATTAAAGTCACTATCTTTGTATTTGAAAAGTTTGTTTATATCTGTCTATATATTGAACCAAGTAGATATTCGTTATTATAAAATATTGAACAGATATTACAAATACTATTACAATTAATATTATGAAATATAATTTAATTCAAAATAACAAACATTAGACCTTGAAATATGAAGAGATCTAATATGAGGTTTTGTGTTTTTTCCTACATTTTAAAATATATTAGAATAATACCTCTGTTTGCTCATATATTTCATCTCAAGTAACATTTTTATACTAAACAAACTAAGAAAATACAAACCAACATTCTATTATCAAAACATATACTTAATGAAAATGGAAAAAAATGGAATTAAATATGCATTGGACTATACATACATAACAAATACATATGTTTCAATAGTGTATCTCCATACAAATGCCAATTAAGATTATTAGTTAAATCTATGTGTGAACAAAGCTAGAGTAGAGACCAACTAGAGCTGTAGCTCAGTAAGAAGGGTAGCATTATGTGTGACATGCCACGGGCTGGATGGAGCCAGGAAATGGGTCACTCCTTTGTTCCAACAGAGGGCTGTATTGAAAAAACAAGTGTGTGTATGAGAGGTGGGACTTAGGGTTTTCATGGAGAAGCAGAAGCAAATAAGTATACTTACAGAAAATGTAGGGGTTCATGGAAGAAAAATAAAATATTTCTCTAGGAAAATAGTTTAAATGCACTTAAAATTTAATGCTAAAAGTCAATTCTCCATGAAGAAAATATAAGAATAAACAAAAAATATTCTGTATTACAGAGACAAGGATTATAATTAACAGGATTTTCACTGTTTTTTTCTTTGTTTGCTTTTCATTTTATTAGAATAAGCATTTTTAACTTTCCAAAGATGTGCAATATTCTGTGCTAGTTTTTCAAGAGTTCATAAAGGTGAATAAGATATTTAAACATTTGAATATTATGCAAGGAAGATTGAAGTTAGTACCAAGAAAGAGAAAAATGTGCTATTGTACAGAGGGAAAATATGATATTGTTCTGATATAAAAGAGCAATTTATATTCCAAACAACAAAAGTATAGCCAATAGAAAAAGTACATAATTTTATCAAGTAGCCACATTCACTACTTATATAATGCTAAACAAAATTTTATTACAATATACTTAAAATAAAATATATTGAATTAACTTTTTCTTCAAGTCTTTTGCAAGCACAAATTCTTATCACTCTTCTCTACTACTGCATAGGATATTCTGGAACAATAGCAGCATGTTATTTGTGTCCTATAAAGTTCAAGTTCTAAAATACAATAGTAAAGAAATAGAAAGTTAAATCCAAGCCAAGTGGAAGAAGAGAACCTACAAAAGCACATTGAATATATCTACACAAAACAATAATTTCTAAATGTGCTTTATTATTTTTTCTCAGATGAATTTTTTCAAACCCAATAGTAGATGTCTATATAAATAAACAAATAGAGAAGGCATTATTTTGTCTTATAATGCACAACCACTCTTCTATAAATGTCCACAATGGACTCAGACAAGCCCGGGGATAACTTTTTTACCCCAGTGTATCTACACTTTCAGTAAATTAAATTTTGTTTTACTGATCTAATTTTTCTTACTCTTTTATTACAATCCACCTGATTTTCTCATCTTCTCTATATAAACATTGTCTCCTCTAGTAAGTGGACCAAAATGGCCATAACTTTTATTGAAATTAATGGGGGAATTTGTCAAAATTAGTTAAGATTATTCTATTTGTGTTATCTCTAGAAGTGATAAAATGAAAAATATTTTCCTTCAATGTCTTCATCTATCATATTTTCCTTTTGCTTTCTTGATGAAGACTCTTAAATGTCAACTGATCTTGTACCTCCATCATGGTTGAAAGAACTTAGGTTCACAACTAGGCTTCTCAAAAGATAGTCTATTTGTATATCCCTCAATTACTCATTTTGTATTTCATTGATGTTCCCAAATCCAAAGAACAATCTTATTTACCAACTGCACAAATTCTTTAGCACCATTCGCACTATTTTTTACTAAAAAATACCTTCCCTTTTGAAATATTTTCTGAGATTCTAATATAATATTAGAATTTTTCATCAATTCACATATTGTTTATTTAACAAAAATTATTTTTAGAATTAATGCATATTTCCTGCTCTCACGTGGAAGGTGAAAAAATAAATGTATTATATATTGGCATCATTACTTCAATGATAGATCTAAGTTTCTAATACCAATAAGGCAATGAGACAGACCCAAAGACTCAATATAATTGGTGGTTGTAGTAATGGTTATGGGTATAAGTACATTTTTTCTAAAGAGGGTAATACATGAGTTAAGCATGAAAAATGAGTAGAGGAAATGGCTATGAAAGGGAGAAAGGACATTTTTATCCAAAAAATGGAAATAAAAAATATAGTACAGTGTTCTACTGTTATGGAGAATCACAGGATGATTTGCTGATGCATCGATGAAAATAAAACGTTGAAAGAACAAGTGCTCAATGATTTTTTTCAGAAGGAAATATTTCTTCTCACTCATTTCCTGAATCCTAATTTTTTTTATAGTATCAATATCTGCATGTGCTGGCCAGTCTTAAAAATTTGTGAATAAGGGTATACATGGATTCCCTGATGTGAGTTAAATCATATTGACATATCTATCTATAATACATATTACCACACTCTAAAATACATTTTTATTGAGACAATATAGTCAATGAGATTTTAAAGAAAGAATATATACTCTTAACAGTAAGATTATGAACTAGCCTTATTATATTGAGTTTCTGTCAGTATGCTGAGAATATTTTTTGTTTTATCTGTTTCTAATATAAATAAATATTAATAGAAAGATACTTTTCTTCACTTTCAATCTATTATAAATTTGACTTATTTCCAGGAATGGAACCTAAGTCACTTAGTCTACTATAACTGGCAGAAAACAACTGGGACTTTTGATTTAATCTAAAACAAATTTTATTGAAAGCATCAGAAATTAAACAAGTCTTTGAAAAACAGCAAAGACAAGATATAAGATTTTACATATATATATTAAATATATATACACACACACATACACCCAGACACACATATTTACTTAATATGAATTGAGGCCAGAATTTAAGGAAAATTTTGTCTTACAAAAATCTGTCAATAGTAGAAGTGTTGCCTGAGAATCCTGGCAGCTCTTTTGACTCCCTTTTCAGGTGATGGAGATAAACTATCAATTCAGAGCCCACCAAATATATTAAGACTAGTGTTACCTTCTCCTGTTTTTCAATGGGATCCTGAAAGGCTATGGCATGAGAGTAAAATGAAGTTGAAATAGCCTGGCTCTAAGAAAACTATTCCCAAGCTTCAATGATCTTTATTCTCATAATAAATTCAAATGATCTGATATTATTACTGCTCTTAGATTCCTGCAAACATGAATTCTCTCTGAGTGAAGCTATTATCCATGATTTGCAATAATATCTATACTTTCTTCATACAAAATCCAGACTTCAGCTAAAATTAACCAGCCTTTTTAAGACAGGTGTAAACAAAAGAATTGATTAAAATTAAAACAGCTACTTAGAGGTTCTTCATAACTGAAATATGATAAAGATATTATAATTATGTTTACTATGTTCCAACAGACTACAGACAAGACAAATAATTTTTCAGAAAATCAGAAACTATTAAACAGAACAAACCAAATAAAACAGAACATACAAAAACAATTAAGAATTCAATGGATGATGTTAGTTCATTTAATACAAATAAGGAAAAACTTGTGAAGCAAAAGAATGAAATGAAGCACAGAAGGAAAAAATTATGTAAGATGTAAAAAAAAGGTAGGGATGTACACATGATTTGTACTGGTGTGCTAGGGCTGTCATAATAAAATACCACAGACTGGGCGGCTTAAACAATAGAAATTTATTTCTCACAGTTTTGGAGTCTGGAAGTTCAAGACTAATGTGTTGGCAAGTTTGGTATCTCTGAAGCCTCTATTGTTGAATTGTTGCCTTCCTGCTCTTTCACCACTTGGCCTTTCATATATAGACACACATGCTTGAGTTTTCTTCCTTTCTATAAGGAAATCAGTCAAATAGGATTAGAGCTTCACTCTCATGCCTTTTTTAGTCTTAATTATGTCTTTAAAGGCCCTGTGTCCAAATACAGTCATATTGGATTTAGGGCTTCAATATATCAGTTAGAGGGAAGGGGACACAATTCAATATACAACAATATGAAAATGTCAAACATATACACAATTTGAGTTCAAGGGAAAAAAAAGACAGACAAAATTCCAGAAAAAAATATTTGAAAAAACAGGAGTTAACAATTTTCCCAAACTAAAAAAAGATAGTAAGTAGCAATTACAAAAAGCAGCATATCAAACACCTCCTGAAAGTATAGAAAAATATCTGAAAATCAAATCAAATAGAAAATTTCAAAAGCAGGCACAGAAAAAAAATCCATATTCTCTTCACATAACCAGAAAATATACCAATAACATTCTTCTCAGTAGAAAAGTGGATGCTATATCTAATAAAATACAGTATAAAGTAAGTGTTATATATACATTTTTTGGCAAGCAAAATCTGAGGAAATACATTACATGCCGACTGATCCAGATGGAAGCTCAGAAATTCAGAAAGAGTAAATATGTTATAACAAAACAAGTATTGATTGGATTAAAAATTATTAATGTCTTAAGGGTTTTAAACAATACAGAGAATAAAAATACAGGTTGCATATGAGAGTTGGCAAGTTACATAGTTTTAAAGTGTTCAAAAGTCCTTGCATTATCTAGAAAGTTATAAAAGTAAGCAATATATATTAGACTTTAAAAAACAAAGCTCCATGTTTAAATGCCATAATTATCATTCAAAGAATAATAAATGAATATAACAAAAATATTTTGGAAGGAATATGGATACATTTTAAAAATCAATCAATTTAAACTAAAAAATAGCCAGGTTAAAAATAAATGCTAAAAACAATAAAGTGTGGGATAATTTTCAATCAAAATAAATATAAGATGCAATATTTAAACACCATATATGAGATTTTGCATTCAATGAGAATGACTAAGTACTCTAAGAACAAAATTTTTCAGTCTTTATATAATTTCTATAAAATTCTCCTTAATGAAAATGTAATTTTAATTATAGTGCCAGTGTTTTAGAATGTAAATGAAGGAAAAAGAAACACCATGAAAATATATACAAAGGAAGTTGTTTGTAGAATCCGTGAGCTATCACATAATTAGGAGGAATTTCAAGTACTGTCATACTTTACATGTTAGATAAAAAATGTATTTTTCTATAACAGAGTTTGCAAAAACTACTAAGAGGAAAAAAGGTGTCAAATTAGCCATTGGATTTAGCAGTAAAGAAGGTCATTAACAAGTTGAGGGATAGCAGCTTTGGTGTAGTATTGAATTGCAATTCAATGTGGTGTGAGGTATGGAGTAAGTAAGATGGAAGTAGGAGTGTAAGTGGAAGAGAAAGGCATATGGAATAATGGAGATACATGTGTGGATTTAAAAGTTCTATGCTTAGGATAAACGAAAGGATATGGACTAGGTGAGTTTGACAATTTGTTTGTAGGACAGTGAATGTGTTCCTGTGGTATGTTTTCATTTTTCTTTGAGAAAGATATTAGCATAGTGAAATTCTTAATGTTGAGGTGTTAATGTCATCCAGATGAGGAGTACATCTATAAAATGATAAATTTTAATATGTATTTTAACTAACTATGTATTACTCCTTGAAGTATTTATTTTCAAATTGTGGGCTATATATCTAATTTTGTATGCAGCATATAGATATTTTTATCACAATTATTATATGTCTACAGTAGTGTCTACTGGCAAATTAAAATATGCCACCTACTCCACCCACTATTCTTTTGTTAGTGACCCAGAACTGGTTTCCCACTGGGTCCCAAGAATCACACTGATATTAGCAGAGGTTAATATGAAAGAGGTAGCATGTGAAAACAGACTCAGACTGAAAATCAAAATGGGTTTGAGGAAGAAAGCAAAAGTTAAATAATCTTTATTGGGAAAAAAAACCTAGCAAAATTAGAGATTTAAGGAGGATATGTAATTTCTCCAATATTACTTTGAGAAGAGGAAATCTTAGATGATAATGGCTGTTATTAAAAACATGTCAAATCTCTTCATAATCATTGCTGCTTAGTTAACTGGGATGGCCTGATATTTGATACACACTATTCTGTTTCAATTGTCTCAAAAGATCACATATGAAGATAAATGGCTGATAAGTAGAATCTATATAGATCTCAGGAAAATCACCAAGAAAAAATGAAACAATCCCATTAAAAAGTGGGCAAAGGACATGGACAGAAATTTTTCAAAAGAAGATAGACTAATGTCCAACAAACATTATGAAAAAATGCTCAACATCTCTAATTATCAGGGAAATGCAAATCAAAACCACAATGAGATATCACTTAACTCCAGGGAGAATGGCTTTTATCAAAAAGTTCCAAAACAATAAATGTTGGCATGGGTGCAGAGAGATAGGAACACTCATACACTGTTGGTGGAACTGCAAACTAGTACAACCTCTATGGAAAGTAATATGGATATACCTCAAAGAGCTACAAGTAGAACTACCATTTGACCTAGCAATTCCATTTCTGGGCATTTCCCCAAAGGAAAAAAAAGACATTCTATAAAAAAGACATCCGCACTAGAATTTTATAGCAGGACAATTTACAATTGCAAAGATGTGGAAACAACCCAAGTGCCCATTAATACATGAGTGGATTAAAAAAATGTGGTAAATGTATACCATGGAGTTCCACTCAGCCACAAAAAACAATGGTGATCTAGCACCTCTTGTATTACCCTGGATAGAGCTGAAGCCCATTCTACCAAGAATCACAAGAATGGAAAAACAAGCATCACATGTACTCACCATTAAATTGGTATTAATTGATGAACACTGAAGTTCACATATGGAAGTAACATTCATCAGGTAGTGAGCAGGTGGGAGGAGGGAAGAGGGGTTGGGTATATTCACACCTAATGGGTGTGCACACTGTCTAGGGGATGAACATGCTTGAAGCTCTGACTTTGGTGGGGCAAAGGCAATGTATGTAAAGTAAACATCTGTACCCCAGTAATATGCTGAAATAAAAAAGGGGCAAACTTGGGCTTGCTACATTGTATTTAAAATGCACACACACATATTAATATTCTTTTTCTTGGAGGACATAATTATTTTAATAAATTTCAAGAAAATCATGTAAGCATTAATAATGATATACCTGTGTATGCAATATGTACACATATACACATACATATTAATATATATCTATAAATGATATTTGTAGATATGTGTGTATATTATATGTGCCTATATGTATTACATATATATTTATATATTATGTGTATGCATGTGTGTGTATATATATGTGTATGCATATATATGAGTGTGTGTATGTATAAAATCTGAAAAACTAAGAGAGATTTCATGAAAGACTAAAAGTAATATATTTCTTGCAGAAACAAATTTTTAAGATAAATTATCATGCCAAGAAAATTAATACGAATATTTTGATTAGATAATTCTCACCTATTTTGTCCACATTTTGGGATGAATTAAAATATAAATGCAGATAATTTAGCATATAGTTCAAAATGGAGAATGTGATCATTTATATTCTTTAGTACATGTAGTTTTGTACAGAAATCTCATAATTTCATATTGCTTACTTGTTTTTGTCTTTGTCCATTGGATTGTTAATACACTTTCTTTGTGGCTATTGGGTTTGAATTATTACTTAGTGGAGTGTACCACTGTTGGGGAAATATGATTGAGGAATTAATGAAACATGGTGGCTCATAAGATCATTATTTTATTGTATAATCCTATATTACTATATTATAGACAGAAACAGGAGTCTGCAGGGTTTTGTCCTGAAGGAATGTATGCACTCAATGGTTCACTTATTAGAGGCTGCTATCATGGGAGAGCTCTCAAATCTCCAGTAGGGATGTTTTCAAGGAAGGCTTCCCAGTATCTCAAAATCTGTGAGCTTCCCTATGTCTTGAAAGACAAGACAAGGCAAATATGACCCACAGAATGGGAGCTGAATACAATGTGTGCACTTTGCCCAGAGATGCACCCCGGTGGTTATCAACAACCTGTTTCATGAGAGATGGGCTTCCTGCTCTCTCCTGTCTGTTTACCTTTAAGTCCACCATAACTAATCAAGGAAATATAGAGTCACTATACCTCTTTTGTTATATCTTTGTTAATTGACAACTACCTCTCAGAAATTAGAAGTTAGCCCCTGAAAGACTTTGTACCTGTTTGTTCACCTATATAGGTTAGAAGCCCCTTGAGAG
Source organism: Cheirogaleus medius (assembly GCA_008086735.1). NCBI lineage: Eukaryota > Metazoa > Chordata > Mammalia > Primates > Cheirogaleidae > Cheirogaleus > Cheirogaleus medius. The sequence goes on along the minus strand of VBSM01001124.1, from coordinate 52,229,242 downwards.
GACTTTTGACCCTAACCCACTACCTGTATCCCCTAGCAACTGCATTCCCTGATATGCAAATATGTTACCCTGACAACTGATAATTGATGTCTGTGATTATAAAAACCTGTTATGAATCTAACAATATTGCTGGTGTTTATGGAGATACGCCAGTCTCCTAGGTACCCCCCAATGTGTTATATCTGATCTTTTTATATATATATAAAACTATAAACTATATGTTATCTCTATGTATTCTTTTATTTCTCTCTGTTGCCTATCAATTTCCTTATCCTCTGTTGTGACCCCATCTTAGGGACTTGACTCCATGGGGAGAAGTAGCTGATGTCCTCATGGGCCTGCCTCAACTACTCTCCCCCACATACCACCTACCCAAACTCAAGTGAAGAAAATATGTATCTTATAGCTCTTCTACATTTAGCTAATTTTTTTGAAATCTCTTCCAAATGTGTTGTTAATGCATTTAGCAAAATATGGTTGATCATCTTGACAGTTTATTTTGCTGTACTTGTGTATAAGTTATTTTCTGAGAATTCCATTTTATAATTTTATTTTTATTTTATGATTTGATGTACATCATATCCCTTTGACACATAGCTAAAAATCCTTTTCCGCTAGTTCTAAGTTGAGCTTTTACTATATAAAGTATTGGCCTTAAGAACTTATGTTTCTCCAATAATGCATTCTAAGGCTTGAACTTACATTAAAATAATTTCTTCAAGAAAACAATCCCAAAGAAAATGATTAGGGAACTGAGGGAAATGAAAATGGATGTAACCAAAGCAAATCCTAGGTTGTGTTGTTAATCTCGTTAACATTAGGGACAAAAGGACTTCAACACCCTTTAGGACTATCTGAGGAACCATGCTAAATGCACCTCAGAATTGTCTGTCTGATATACAGAACAGAGTTTGTGTCACCGACTCTCTTCTCCAATTGATTTGTGGTTCTTCCCAGGCTTTTTACATGCTTGCATTTCCATGTTTGACAAAGGCTCCTGTGAAGACTAATGCAAGTAATTCACTTAGTAGCAGTGACAAACAATCTTCAAGACAGAGAGCTAGAGATGTCTGTTGCAATTGAAAAAAGGTGCCACTATCAGGCTACATCTAATTGAAACCTATTGCAAAAGTAATGGCTAGACCAAAACAGTGGCTAAGAAAATGTGAGATAATTCTTAATTAGCCACAACCTACTCCACTCTTTTTGTCCTTCAGCTATACCCATTTCCTATATCAAATCAAGTCTGTCTATTATATATACATGTAATATACACATACATGTATATATGAATGTGTGTATATGTGTACATGTGTGTATATAAATTGTTGTCCTTTTACTTTTGTTCATTGTAGCACCTCTTTGCTATAAATTTGGTCCCTAGTTCGCACGTCTGTTATGTAAAATTCCATATAGTAAATGAGACATTCCTTAGAATTGCAATAGTGATGATTGCAGTGGTATTTTGTGCAGCAATGACAAAATAAATTCTGCAATTGATAACAATTCCCAGAAGGATGAATTTCTGTCATTTTCAGGATGGATGTGCTGTAATAATTAACCTAACAATAATGTTGGCTTGTTTCATTAAAGAATAGCCCCATATTCAGTGGACTGAGGTGTTTAGCTGCTGACAACTAATATCCTCACCTCCTATCATCTTCTACACTCAGTACTTTCATAACTTTATGCACACAGTCAATGTCTCATTAATCTTGATGATAAAATAAGAGAAAAAAAACATAATGCCATTATTGTTGTTTATGATACTATACTTTTTTTTTTTCAAATTTGAAGGTTCTTAGAAATCTGATCATTAAAGTATAGGGCTTCTAGATAATTAATGATTATATCGATAATCTTCAAACTTTCTCATTCTTTTTTCCCCACCATACCTAATCCATTAGCATATCCCATGGGTAGGGAACATTTTCATGTTAGAAATCCCCATAAATTTAGCTGTAATCAAATAAGGATGCATTCAAGAAACTTCCATTAGATATTTGTAAACTGTATATTATTTTGTAAAAATCTAACTGCTATGTACTTAATGATTTCAAAAACTGAAAATAATTTGTTAATTTTAAAGTTGACCCACCTTGTCATGACTTTGTTGTGTTTGCTTTTTCTTGGAAAGCATTTGAATATTTAGTTGTAGCATGGAGGTCCACAGTTTCAGTTGATCCTCTAGATGAGTATAAGTGACCCTAAGTGATCTTGACTTGGGTTGGTAGGACAACATAGATTCACATCAATAAGTGGCTGAAGAGCAAGAAAGCATTTTGGGGGCATATTGCTGAAGGCATGGGTATTCTGCATTTTTTCATATTTCAATTGGATCTTTCTGAGCATCAAGCAATAATTTTAAAATGTCATCTACTGTGAGCTCAATCGATTCCATCTATAGTTATTTAGGTGCTTTGGTGATATCAATTATGTGAGGCTGAACATGCTAAGTTGAGTATGATTTTCAAAATCAGTGAACCATTCCTTGTATTCTCCAATTAACAGGTTTATAACAGCAGTATATTCTTCAAATGATTCACATATATCATCCTGCTCATCAATGACCTTTGCTAACTAGGGCAAATATTCATCCAAAATTTCCTTTTGAAGAAAAAGGATTTTTTTTTTGCTACATATCATATATAGACTTAGTTTTACTTTGTAAAGATATATTCAAATCATTTTGTTTTGACATGATAACACATAGAAATGATGCATTCCTATAGAAATTTTCTTTAGTAATTCACATCGTTAATTCTGTTCTTCATAAAATTTAGCCATCTGTCCTTGCAGAGATAAAATTTTGACTAATATCTGTCCCTGTGATAGCCAGCATATTTTAGAATGATATGGCAAATACACACTGAATATCTTATCATTCATCTTTAGCATGTTATAAAACTGATGATGCCATGTTGCATTTGCATGAATATAGTTAATTATACTTATAACTTATTGCAAAGTGTCACTTAAAATAGTAGCTTTAGCACAGAGATTTTGCTGATGCAAGATGCAATGAAAATAAATGGAAGCATCTGGATCTGTTAACATATTTTTATCTGTGCAAAAAACCCTTCATGTTTTCCTGTCATGGAAGGTGCACGATCTATATATATACTTACTAAATTTACTAAATTCTGTCCAATTTCATGACATTTACCTTGAAATTTGTTGAAGAAGCCTGTGTCCCATGTTTTGTTCACAGGAGTGACCAAAACAAGTAATTGACAGCCGTCAAGTTAGCCCTTATGGTTACTGATGTTCTGATTGTGCTGGTCAATCTAGGAAGATTATTTCATTGAAACTTATTTTATTTTTTGGTAGTTTAAATACATCCATTTCAAAATAAAATAAAAATATAAAAGATGAACAAAAATATATTAATAAAAGAAAGGGATTTTTTTCTGTAAAATTTGGTTTCAGTCAAAAGGCCACACTTAAAGACCTAGAAGGCCACATGTATTGTAGCCTTAATTCCACAGGTACCCCATCCCTGGTCCTGTTGGCACTTCATTCAAAATATGTGAAAAAATTATCTTACGTTATTTTACCACATGTATCGTTGTGCTCTGACCTAAACCACCATCAATTCTCAGTGAAATTACTGCAATACTCCCCTCACAAGGATAAAAAAGACAGATTTTAGCCAGCAAATGTGGCAAAAAGTAAATTATAAAGATACAAAAATACAAAAATTAAAATAGTTTTTATTTAATATTTTATACAGTGCATGAGGCAAGAAAAATAAACTAAAAGTATAAAAATGAAAAAAAACACAAAGTAAAATATTTTTTATTTAAGATGACATGCTTCTGTTGTATTAAGTCTTCACAAATCTACAAAACCTTTTCTTTTATTTCCCCTAAAACAAAAGAAAAAGCTAGAGCTATTAATAATAAGCAAGGTTAGTAGGTCTTACAGAATATGTTATTAATGTGTACAATTGTATTACTATATTCTCACAATAAACAAACTATAACTTAAAAAATGTAATTCAATATATAATGACATCAAAATTATAAAACACTGTGACATAAATTGAAAAAGAAATGAAGAACGGTGGCACTCAAATTATAACACATTGCTGCAAGATATTTAAAAAGAAGCAAATATATGGAGAAATTGACTATGTTCATCAATTGGAAGTCTTAATAAGTTTAAGACGCTAGTTCTTAACTGATATACAGATTTAGGGATACAGATACTGATACTGGACATAAAAAGTCCAGTATCCTCTTTATAGAAGTCAATAAGCTGTTTTAAAAAATGATAAAGGCTAAGAATTTACACTCACGTAAAAAGAAAAAAATCTTAGAAAGAAAGACTTACACTTTTTAGTTTCACAAATTGTAATAAAAGGAAATAAGATGCTGTGATATTGGCATTTGGCTAGACATATAAAATGAGGGAACAGACTAACATAAAAATAATTGTTACTTAAGCCTATTAAAAGATGTTCAACATTATTAGTTATTAGGGACATACAAACACACACATAATTAGATACACCTACACACTCACTATAATTGCTATTAAAATAATGACAAAATCAAGTATTGGAAAAAATATGTAGAAACTAACTAGAACCCTCATAAAGTGCTGGTGGTTACATCAAATAATATAGACTCCACAGCAAACAGTGTGGAAAATTCTATACCCATGACAAGAAAAAAAAATCACTTATGTATAGGAAGGATAGTAGAACAGCAATTCACTTACTCTCTTGCCCAAAGAATATGCTAACTTTCCAAATCTTTCATCTTATAGTCTGTAGGAACCTTTAAATTGTTTATATGCTACACAGCACCACATAGGTTTACTATATCAATTATAGGCTACTAATCAGAACTGGTTAACCAGAAGTGATAATTACAATGGATGTTCTAGTGAGACCCATGTTCTCATGAGGTGATAAATAAACTCTGCAAAAAGGAGTCTTCCTTATTTATGAAGATTTCAGGAGTTCAAAGATTTTATTCATATTGAAACACCCCTTCTAAGATTTTTTTTTAAGTATTGTACCTTATATCCCCTTACTACTAATAAAGACACCTAGTGCTATTTGCGTTTCCCAGTTAAAATGTCACTTTTCACATCCCTTGTCTCTTTAATTTAGGTCTAATTTACATACATTAATGTTATATTTCTTCTTTAAAACACTATACATTTCTTACTAAAAATGATAATTAGATAAAATACAATTTTCACATTTTTTTCCTCTCAAAAAGATCACAAAAATCTTGAGGAAAAATACTGTGAACTGTAACACATACTTCTCAAATTTCACAGTCTCAGAAGGGTTACTTTAAATTTGAGGCAATAATAGAAACATAAGTAATATCTACCCTAATAGTTAACATTATACATAGTTATTAATAGCTAACTTATTATAATATACTCCCTAATGGGTTTCTACACTTTGCCATACTTTTATCTTTTCCATGAATAGAATTATTAGAATCACATCACTTTAGTGAAGTGGGTATACCATACAGTTTCAAAATATGTAACTTTCTAAAATGTGATACTCTCATTTTTCTCTTTTATTTTGGGATATTTGAAAACATTGCATAAAGTACATTTTTAAGTTCTCACATAAACTTTCCAAATTTTCTATCCTCTACTATGGACCTTGCAAAATCTAGGCTTCTCAAAATTTATGTTCCTTTGGATTTATGCATTTTGAAAATGTGTGTCCCTAGAATACACAACTGTAGGCCCATTTTTCCAGGAGTATCAAATTTATTGAAAGTTTAGTATCATATTTTATTTTAATATTTAAATATCCAGATGCATCTTTTAAGGTAGTTACATTAATGTTAAAAATAAAATCAGTCTTCAAGTACATTTACATATATTACTATTACTTTGAGCTGCAGCCCCAGATAACAGAGAAACAAGTTCACTCTTCTCATTAAACATCTAAAGGTCTATAATAAGAATGAAAATTCAGTACTTCACATGTGATTTCTCTTTTTGAGGAGAAAAAAAGTATTATGGTATAACTCCAAGAGCTCATGATGTCTGTTCATTACCTAGATATCTGTACCATATCCAATTTTTAGCACATTAACTGCCATGTGAGTTGTATTTAACTCAGGCTAGTTTTGAGCTCGGGGTGTCATGAAGCATGTGCAACACACACGTCTCCTCACCTTAGGGGCTGTGTGAACTATTTTTCAAGTTGCATATAACTCACACACAGAAAACAATAAAAGATAACACAATTTTCATTAAATTAGAAAGGATTGTTTTGTTTTCAAAGTTTTTATTCTATTTTCATAAAAAACCATAATGGCCCCAAGGAAAAAAATTATTTCTAGTGTATCAGTCACTGTGTTAGAAAGTAAATTTCCATAAAGTTATATGTACATATAAATTATTATGAAATGAGCATCAGATAGCCATATGATATTAATAAAAGCTGTAGAAAGTTTTTATGCATTTCATACAAAGGTGAGCTAGAATACAGACTTCTGTCTGACAATGTTAATACATTTGTACTACTACATCTCTTTGATAATTTTCAAGCATTTGCCTTTCTTTGTTATATAAATCTTCTCTTTCCAAAGAAATCAATTGGGATTAGAGGTGTATCCTACTGCTAAAATACAAAGCAAAAAGGTCAAGAGGAGAGTGATCTTATTTTTATCAGAGAAATACACTTAAACAGCAACAGTAGGCTCCTCTCTTTTGTGAGCTTCCCTCCACCTGAGTGTGGTTCAGGTACTTAAAGGTACAGTATTTCTTTTGTACATAACATAGCCCTAATGCAAGCCAATTGTCTACTGTGTGCAATATTTATAAAGAAATATTGATCCATTCTCCTACTGAAAGAAAGTTACTATTTTATACTTAACGAGAAATGGTTTGTGAATTTCCAGCTTGATGCCTTCCTAAGAGATTTAAAAGATTATCATTTTTTTTTTTGCTATAAAAAAGCAGAATACTATTTTTTTTCAGCATATTATGCGGGTACAAATTTTAAGGTTGCGTATAATGCCCTTGCCCTCCTCCACAAGTCTGAGCTTCAAGCATGACCATCCCCCAGATGGTGCACACCTCACTCATTATGTATGTATATACCCATCCTATTTTTAAAAGAGAAACTTTATGTACTGTCTCAAGTAATTTATCACTTAGCAATATTATCAGTTTTCCTCTTTAATATAAGGACTCTTACATATATAGGTATTTTATTTGTTTATAAATATTTTGATAAACATAAGGATACTTTCTGAATTCAAATTGAATGATTTGGGAAGAAATTTACTTATACAGTAGTTGAATAGCAGTCTTAGATTTTCAATCTGAGTTTTCAGAGGTTACATACTAGTTTTATTATTAGCTTGTCATAAATCCTTCTTGTAATACTACAATACTTTAATTCACAGACTCTAACAAGTTTATAATCCAATAAGAAAATAAGCCCTCTTTTAAATGTATGTTAATATGCTTTAAAAGCACATTTTATCTTTTTATAATGTCAAAGTTTAACAAAATATTTTATTAAAATTCATATTAAATATTTCCAATTATTTAACAGTATACGTTGATTCTGATATGAGAAACTCAAAATTATGACAATCTAGGGAAAACATATATTAAGCTATTATACATCTTTACTGATTAAATTTTAATGTAATTCCCTCTAACCTACGTTTTCTTAGAAGCCAAAACTGAGCATAACATATGCCACAATGTTACTCTGGATATGCTGTTTCTGAAATATGTTGAAAGCTTTATTTCTATCAATCCTACCATCATTTTTTACATTTATTTTGAATCTGTTTAGGTTTCTTTAATTCCTAGTGCCACCACGTGCATGCTAACTATAAGTAATAATACAGGATGATGTATTAACTTAACTCAGAGTAATGGAACTTTACTGTATAAGAATCTTCTGTCTTCTGAAATGCAAATGCATTTTCATTAATAACTTTAAAAAGTAAAGAAATTCTCTTTTCCCAAATAGCATCATTGATTTTTTTATCACCTTGCATCCAGTAATACAGCTTCACATACAGAATAATTTCTAATTCTACAGCAACTCTCTGAACTAGGCAGAGACATTAACATCCTATTTTTGTAAATGAGTGCAGAGAGCTTTATTGACTTGCTAAGATTTCCATATCTAGTGAGTGAAAAATCTAGAAATCACATATGGGTTTCCTGATTCATTGCCCAGTGTACTTCTCACTGTACTATGAAATCTTTCAAATGAAATAATAGTATATGGTTAACTCTTTAAAATCAAGTATATATGAGAAATAAAAATTAGCATGTAAATTAAAAATTATAGCTTAAAAATAAGTAACATATTTTTGACTTCTAAGAAACTGACAATGGAATACTATAAAAGTGACATTAGTAATGATACCTAATACTTATAAAATTTATCCTAAGTACTTTGCATAAGTCAGATTTATAAAACTTACTTGGAACAAAACTTAAACTTAGAATTACAACCTAATAGAATATTTGCATGTTTTATATTGCTCTTGAGACAGTTTTACTTTGCTATCCAAAACCTTTCCCAAAACTTTTTTTTCTAGCGTTTTTACTCCCATCCATGTAAGAAAACCAAACGTCACTCTAAGTTTTCCTTGACTTGCATGGAAACCAGTCAATGAGTAATGAACAGAAGTTAGCTAAGGATAATTCCAAAAAAATGTAATATCTTTATAAAAAGAGACAAAAATGACTGGAACAGTGTTTTCCAGTTCTTCCATGCTCCTGTCTTCAAGATGAAGGAATGGAGTCAATAGCCATCCTGTAACCTTGTGATAATTTTAAAAGAACAATAGACACCTACTTAAATGTTATGGAACCACAAAACCAACATAAGCAGTACCATCTGCCATTAGACTTATATATATATATATATATATATACACACACACACAATATACTTATTAGGTTTTCTTTTACTTACCAGAGAAGATATTCTTGACCATTTCAATTGTTCTTAAAAATTATACTTGAAAAATAGCAAATGTAATATATTCTTTTTAAAAGAAAGTAAATATCATGTATGAGCTTTTATGCCATTATCAATTGTGAAGATAAATATAACTAAAGCCGATCTTTTGGTAAATGCTTTGTTTTAAATTTGGATGTGGACGTAGTCGTCATCTAATCTAAGTCCCCCTCTCATTTTAAATTTATTGACTGAAGGACCAAATGGCTGGAAAACATACTTTGATATAAGCAAACATAACTTGGGCGGTAACTGGGATAAATTTACATCTCATTATGGCACTTTTAGCAAACAGATGCATTAGCAAACTGCAAGCTTCTCCATTGCAATTGCAATGGCGAAAACACAGGAATTATGTAGTTGTTAAAACAAGAGTATTAAGAGCAAAGCCTTATTAAAATACATATAAATACTTGTTCTTAGAGGGAACAAATTATGATCTACAAAATATATTTCCTCAAGCTTTTTCTTTCTAAAAGTTCTCTTTCCCTGGACAATAATCTGATATTCCCGTGGCTTGGCCTCAACTATTCACTTAATGCTGGAGACTCAAATAGGTAGATCGCCAGTTCTAAATCATATATGTAACTTTCCACTCATCTTGATTTCTCTCAAAACCATTTGATTACCATATACCACAAAATTGTTTGTTCTTCTGCATGTTCTACCACATTCTAAAGCACTTTTACCTCCACAGTAGTCACTATTTAATCCAGCTTCAGTCTGTTCATTATATTTCATTATTTTTTCAGTGTCACTCAACACGCTGACCCCTTATTCATTTTCATTGTCATTTTAGCTCTTGATTATCTTACATGGACTACTAAAATAGTAGTGGAAGAGCATGTTTTCCTACTTGCAATTGTTCCATTTTCTATACTTCCTTTTGCCTTAATCATGTGCCTTTTTTTTGTTGAAAGCCCTTCAATAGCTTCACAGTGGCAAGCAAACTCATTATAGCAAACAAGGCCATTCACAATCTGGCTCTGTCTATATACAGCCTTACATCCTGTTCTTTCCCTAACCCACACCACACTTTGCACAGAGAAAACCATATGCTAGTCCATGAACACACAATTATTTTTCCTGCCTCTTTCATTTTGCTCATATGTAAGTGCCCTTCCACCTGCTTCCACCAGTTGAAGCCGCATTTATCATGTAAGACATAGGCCAAAGTATGACATCTACTGTTTGAACTTCCTGATTTGATAAAACACAGATTGCTCTGTAAAACTGCCATACTGCCATCAGAAGAAATGCCTAGGGGAGCTTGCTACACAGAACAGAAGCCAAGAGCTGTTCTGCTATATCCGAATGCATATTGTAAGATTTCACAGTAGTGATTTCCTCTGCCCTCATAAAAATCTAAGCACATTTGTAACATGCTATTTTACACATTGTATTTTAATTATCATCAATTATGTCATCACCTCTGAGAGCCTCCGAAGAAAAGGACAGCTTCATATACTTTTTATTTAAATACTTACTCCACTAAGGGTCTGACAAAGTGTAGATCCATATAGTCAATGTACTAAAATACCATAAAAGGTCAATGAGACTAAAATTGAGATAGTGTGGCTGATATTATGGTTACTTACTTCACTAAGCAATTCTTGTGGCTTTAACTTTACTATGATAAGCCAGGTGGATATAAAACACATAGGATAAAAATAATTTCAAGAGATTATTTTTGATATTTCAAAGTTCATCCATCATGATTCTTTTCTCTCATTTGATTATGATAAACATTATTTTTTGCACAAAAAATTGAAAAATATATACTGGAGTACTACTTGATGCTAAAGTTTGTGATGTGGGGAATATGGCAATGAAAAAGCTACATTCCCTGACATCATTTGTATTTCTGCAAAAACACTCATAGAGCCTTACTGAAAATATTTTCCTTAACTAATTTTTCTGTAAGTTCTAGTACATTTTATTTGAAAAACATGAAGACACAAGTTTTAGAAAAGATGGTTTTTAGAAGTGGGAAGAAATTATATATGCATCCTGATGCCTAAAAAATGAGAATTGGAACATTTGCTTGGTCCCAGATATGAAAGCCACATGCTGAAAGTCACAGAACACTGTATTGCTAGCTTTTAAAAATTTTGGTCAAAATATGTTCTTCTTAAAGCTGTTAATATGGATTGCATTGCTCTCTTGTCTTCTAAACGTAGTGGTACACATAACAATTCTGGATCTATTATGAGTTTGGTTCCTTGGAAGGTAATTTTTGTTTTCTTTCTTTTTTTGTTTGTTTTGTTTACTAATTGTTGTTTGGTTGGTTGGTTTTGGCTCTATACTTGTAAGATTTTCCCCCCCTTATCCTAGTTATTCTAAACTGTTAACTGTGGTCATTAGACTCTTTTCATGAACTTAATATATATTTTCCTGGTAATGGAGCTCTTTTCATGAACTTATGTATTTTTCTGGATGCCTATCCTCTATAACAATGTTTCCAAATCTGACCATCTCTTGTTTTAGTGACCAGTATTTTTATGAGAATATAATACAATTTATGTAAAAAAAAAAGTCTGTGATCAAATGCATTGAAACAATATTGGGTTACAAAAATAAATGGATTTTCTTTAGTATGAAGTATTTATAAATATGTAAGAGATCTATGTTCTTGAATTTTCAAGATGGTATACTATGACAAAATTCTAATATTATTTGAATATCACTTTCTTTTTCTTTTTCATTGACTATTTTCTCAGCTTTTGTATATACATTTGGAAAAGGGAATCTGTGGGTATATATACTTTTTATTCACTTTAATTTAATTATTTCTGATGACCAACATTTTTTTGTTGTTTTTTAATTTTTCCAGCTTTGGTCTTCAGGAGCTCTTTGACTTGGCTCCTGTGTCACTTGGACATATGTCCATCACTGTATATCATTTGAGCACTTTCTTGCTTTCTGACACTAAGTGTTCCAGGCTCATCTTGAGTACTTGCTACCCTAGTCCTAAGATCAACTTTTTCTTCAAGGTGCCCTGGTTGTTGTTGGGGGAGAATGGTATTTAAATTCAAGATCTGAACACTAGGTGTGCTTCTTGCTACTGGATTGTCCTTGTTCCTAGGCCTGCTCAGCTGGCAAAGCAAAGATACATATGTGTGTGCATATCAACCTGTATTTGATACATATATATGCAATTTTTATATGTAACCATCATATCATTATTGAGCTAAGCATGAGTTGATACTGATGTTGCTAACTGCAATCTATTACCACGTGGATCATCGCAGTCTCCTCGCTTTGCTTATCTGCAATTTCACATTCCAACTGATGAGAAACCTGCCTCCTGCCATGAGCCATCCATTTACTTAATTGTTAATTTCCTGTGTACATGTATATTGGTTTCAGAATTGTTAATTCATTCCCCACATAAGAAACAACTTCATCAACTAGAGCTGTGGCCCCCAATCTCTGGGCTGCAGACCAGTACCAGTCTGGTCCATGGCCTGTTAGGAACTGGGCCGCACAGCAGGAGGTGAGTGGGGTTGGGGGGCAAGGGCAGGGGAAGCAAGTCTTCATCTGTATTTACAGTTGCTCCCCATTGTTCCCCATTGCTCACATCACTGCAAAGGCTCCACCTCCTGTCAGATCAGCTGTGGTATTATATTCTCATAGGAGCACGAACCCTACTATAAACTGGGCATGCGAGTGGGCTAGGTTGCATGATTCTTATGAGAATCTAATGCCTGATGATCTGAGGTGGAGCTGAGGCAGTGATTTTCTACAAATTATATAATCATTTATTTAAAGTGTTTAATATTTCTGAATCTTTTATTATATTCAAGTGCTATGTAACAAGAGAGAATGAAAATATGTGATCAATATTTTTAAAAAATGTATATTCTAGAGAAGATAAAAATAATTGTGAAAAAGGATATTTGCTGAGTGGAGCTGTCATGAAAGCAGTAAAGAAAGGTAATGAGGGAAGATACCTTGAGAATGAATCACTTGAATTGAGAATTAAAAATATGAATTGCAGTTTTCCTGGAGGCTAGGAATGGGAAAATAATTGCAGACAGATACATTCCTACATGCAAATCAGTACTGATTTAAACGTATGCTAAGAAATACAATAATTAAGAAACTCTGCTATTCCAGAATCTTGTGATTTGTTTACTTTTGTTGGGGAGAGGAGGGTTGTTGTATACTATGGGGAAATATTAGGAATTGAGAATTAAAAGAAAGACACAGATCTTTTTTTTGTGATACAAAGTGATTTAAAATGTATCCTGTAAAATGTGCCTAATCTCTGAAAATATGAGTCACATATCTGTTTGCTATAAAGATCACTGTGGTGGGAAAGTTGATGATGAACTAGAGAGCAGTTAGCATAAAAGCACCAACTTCCTGGTAGTCTATTATATAGGTTTGGGAACTGTTAAACCAGTTTTGGCAAGGGAAGATGAAAGTTTAAAATATGCCAACATAATTGGGATTGGAGAAAAACAGATATATATGGAAGATGATTATAAGATACAATAAATATAATGGTTGATTAGATATGTATTGTAAGTGAAGCTGGGGGAAAATTTCAGGGTAATTGTCAAAATCTGGCTCTTAGGTGTTAAGAGATAACTCAGTATAATCCCTGATGAACAATGTTCACATAATGTGGTGGAGAAGGATCCAAATGACAATTTTGCCATCACAAAATTGTTGTGGTGACAGCAGCTCTTTTTAGAAAGTTATATAAATCAGTATGAGTTAAAGTAACAAATATTTCTGAATACAGTTTTCCATATATAAATATTTTCAAACTTTAGGCTGTTTTATAAACCTGGGATATAGGTATTCTTCTCCTTGTATAATTGGAGAGGTAGTACATCAGTTAGCTATTGAGTTATAACAAACAATTCCAAAACTCAGACTATTATTACAAAAATAATACAACAACCTTATTTAATTATAGCTCATGTGTCACAAGGGTGAAATCTAGCTGATCTTAATGGGGCTTAACTTATCATCTAGGCTGTTTTGCTTGAGACAACTAGGACAACTGAGCTCAGAGCCATATGTCTCTCATCTTCCTTGGGGATAAGCAGGTTGGACTAAGGCATGACCTTCTCTTGGAGAGGGGATAAGCACAAGCCCCAATATACATTTGCTTTGCATAAGTCTACTCATGTCATGTTTGATACCCCGGCCCCCACGCTGGCCAAAGCAGATCATTGGTCAATCTGAGTTGCAGAGAATTATATCTGGCCTACCAAAGGGCATAAATACAAGGAGTTAAACCCTGTAGCAGTTGGTGTAACCATTCTAACACAGACAGGGCACTCCTTTGTTAAGACTGTGAACTCTGCAGGTAAAATGACTAGGTCAGTATCCTGGCACTACTATAAGCTCTGTGACCTTCAACAAATTACTAACACATCCAAGCCTGCTTCCTTGTTTTAGTAAATGAAAATGGCAAGACTCTTTACCTCATATCATTAATGATGCACATTTGTGAGCCCTATATCTAACATAAATATGCATTAAATATATTAATTATTATTGTGCTATTCCATAAGTATGGGAATTGAGGTGCGCACAGGTTGACATATTTAAAAATAAAATTTAGCATTACTAATATGTATTGAAATTAATGCTTGAATGCAGAAACACAATTACCTGACTTTGGATTTATGGCTCTTTACACAATATTCTGCTATCACAATATAAAAGACAGTAAGCACAATCACTACAGAAAATGTAAAAATACTTCATAAATCATTATATGCTTAAACTGATATTACTCAGGTAGTATTATAAGAGAGTTTAGAGAATTAATTTGAACTAAACTATAAAGTATTGACTTTTTCCTATTTATAAAATATTATGTGAAATAAATGATGCATGAGCATTATTATTAAGTATAATAAATGAATAAAAATAAATCAGATACATTACATGTAGACTGATATGGATTATTGAGTGAATGTAATAATTACACTTTTAAATTCAAGCTAACACACAATGTAAAAGTAGGACACTCATGAACATGGCATCATAGTAACCAGTTTATCTTAATGACATTATGCTACTTTAATTTAAAGAATACTGTGTAAAAGCATGAAGTCAGTATTTTTAAGATGCCCATGTATGCACTTGAAGTTGACCATTATATTCAATTTTGGCTACAGATGTTTAAGATTCTTTTAAGGAATGCACACAGACAACTAACTCTTCTTATCAGAAAAGCATTTTTGTAGAAACATAGCAGTCTCATTTTTCTTTAATGTCTGACACCATTCCATATGTTCAGAGTTCATATTTCTGAAAGAAATTTGACAAATCCTTTGCTGCGCATAGATTTGATCTGACTTTTGAATAAAACTTCCTTGGCTATGGTAAATTATATAAACCAATTTCTCCACATGTGGCAGGTAGGTGACTTAGTAGACAAATTGTAAGGATTCTGGCCTCTGCTGCTTGATCTATTTATCCTTCAGGGATAAATAAACTATTCCTCCTCCATGGATGTTTGTGCTCTAACATTTTATCTTAAAAAGAGCAAAACAATCTATTTTAATTTCCACTCCCCATGAAAATAAATATCTCCATCATCATCACACACAGAATAAATACTGTTACTTTATTTTTGCTTCTCTATCTGAATATGCCTAAATTTAAACAGCAACCACTATATATCATGGAATTTTCTAAAGTCTTTCTTTATGCTCAACTTATTACAATCTAAAGTTACTTCTGAAGTGCTTGGTAAGTACTAGAGGCTTATTTGGTAGTGTATTTTTCTGTACATTTCTAACATTCCTTGAGGTTTCTGGTGCTATGCTTATCTGTAAAACTAATAGAATAATTCAGGAATTTTAAGTTTGGCACAAGTTTGCATATCATTTATTTAATTATTTTATAATTAACTAAAATTAATTAATATTTTCACTAACCAAAATATTGGAATAATTGGAAAATTTTAGGCACATGTACTTCCAAACAACTTTATTTAGTTTTTCATATGAAAATATTTTTGATGGTAGATCTAGAATATCAGCCACTGAACGTTACTTGCTGTACGTTTATATAAAAGGGAAAAACAGAGACAGAGGTAGAGAGGAAGAAATAGAATGAAAAAGAACGAGAACGTGGAGATAGTAACTACCACTTAAGCAGTACTGAATATGTGCTAGTCACTCTTCTAAATCAATTAAAACTTATGCTAATCATATGAGGTAGGTATCAGCATTATCCCTATTTGCCAAACAAAGAAACTAGTAACACAAGATTAAGCTACTTGATCAAGTTCACACAGGTAGTTAATGTCAGTCAGGCAATCTGCCTTCAGAGGCTGGTTAACTATAGTGCTATGTTCAATGTTCTAAGACAAGCTAAACGGGAGACAAAAGGCATAATGTAGCAGTTCACAATACAATTAATGGTCCAGTTATTTAGCACTGCAAAGTTATACTATTAAGTATCCATCTTCACTTATAACATATTAGTCTGTCTCATCTCTGACAGTAAGCTTATTGACCTACTGCAAACAGACTCCGGAAATTCACCAGGCAACAGGGCTATCTGGAGACAATACGAGACAGTAAAAGAGCTGACTTATGTCAGCAACATGACTCTTGTTAAGTATGTGATTTTTGCAAAGTAAATATATATGTATATATATATGTATGTATATATATATGCATACATATATGTGTGTGAATATATATTAATATATATAAATAGAGAGTTAGGATTACATGAGTTAAAAACAAAAGCACTACATAATTCACAAAGAAGAGTTCAATTAAAATTTGATTTAGATGGAAAATGCATGTTCTATTCCGTTAAACAATTTAATTGATATAAATGAGAGTAAGATAGTACATACAAGTGATTGTAATGTAAATAGGAGAATCAATTCTGAAAATACCATATAGCCTCAGCTACTCCTAAATCCTGAACTAGTTTTCTTTGTTACAAAAACACTAAATCTCCATCTCCCTACCTTCCTTTGTTACCGTTACGTGAAAACATAAACTTATTTTTTTCAATTATCAATTTGTCCCATAAAAAGAAATCCAATGAATAATCTAGAAGCTGGGAAGATTTGGGTTTGAGTACCAATAATACATGTGACTGTGAGCAAGACACACTATGGCTTTGAAGACAAAATTTTTTATATGTAAAATGAGAAAATTACAACAGTCTATATCTGGAGTAATTTAAATCTTTAATTTTCAATAATTCAGGGAGTTCATAAAAATAATAATTATATAAAGAACAATATTTAGATTTACATGTGAATATATAAAATTGTTATTGAATGCACTCTCTCTGAGGACAAATGTATCAATATATTAGAACTAAATTATGATTCTTCTTATATAATTACTTTCTGATTGTGATTCTCTCTTTTGAGTTTCATGTAAATATGAAAAACAAAATATTTTTATCTAGGGAAATAATTAAGCCATTAGTCAATAGATGATATCACACAAGATGTTTATCCAATATGCATAAGATAGGAATTTTAAAAAGAGAAAACTACAAAGGGGCAGCAAGAAGAGCTTAAGACAAAGACAGAAATATTTTAATGAATGAGACTATAAAATACGGTGAAATAGAGAAAGAAAAGAAAAATGGACATGTGAGAAATAATAATTTTTTATTGATAATTAAAAATGTATTACAATTTATTAAAATTAAAAATGTATTATTAAAAATAATAATTTTTGCATAGCAAAAATTAATTTGATAACAATATTTGAAAGTGTGGATAGATTTCAAAGAGTCTATACTCATTTCCAATCAGTTTTTTAACAAAAGAGCCTGGTATCTTTAGAAGGAAAATTTCCAGGAAACTTACATTTGATATCACTGTGTCATTGAGCACACTAACAAAGTCCACATTTTATTACAAGACTCTATTCACAAAAGAACTTGATATAATTTCATTTTTCTTTGAATGCTGGCTCAATATTTCTTTCTAGGTCATTCTTCATGTAATTTAATTTGTTCAAAGAATCTGGCTACCTTAGTTTTCCTATACTGGTGATATTTAAATCCTTTCCAAAAAGTTGTAAGGTCAACGTGAAGATGTGAACCCATCTTATCAGGATAGGCTTAATAAAATAGTTCACTTGTAGATCTTAAGAGGACTTATATTAAAATTTATAACATAAATACATACGTCTTAGATTTCAATGTAATATTTTTATAATTAATCATGCTCACACTCCACTAAGAATTCTTGTCATTGTACCTGACATTTCAGCACCTCTTCCTTCAGTTTGTTTTCACTCCAGTTTCTCTCAATGCTTTTCCTCTTCCATTCCATTTGAATTTCCTCCAGAAATTCTTTTGTTCCACAAATAGTTATTTCCATATTTGAAGCTCTTCACCAGTGTTCACCTTACTTTATATTTGCTCAGCATATTTTTCTACTTGTAAAACTTTCCATTTAGTTTCAGATGACATTTGACCCTAATTCTTGCGCTTGGTTATGGCGCTGCTATATGCCCAGTGTTACTTGCTATTTGTTTTCCAATTTCTGTTTGTTATGAATCATTTCTGTTTATGGGTTGTAATTCAAAACAAATACTTTCTATATTTTCATACATGGTGACTTCAGATGGGATACTGGAGTTCATATTTTCATGAACACAACTACATTTCTTAAGAGATGTATTGGAAAAATGTTTCTGTTTAAAGTATAGAGAAATAGAAGTTTATATGGAAAGGGGCTTACTTGAAAGAATTTGCATTGCAATGCAACAAGGACCTGAAATCTGAAATATTAGTTTTCCTTAGTTTTGAATCCTCAGCTCCTTTGTCAGCCTCAGTCACTGAGATTTGTTTTTAGGTGACTTTCTTTATAGTCTTTCATCATCCAATATGTAACGCTCATGGTAGTCTGACTTGAGAATTTTTGTTACTTTTATATGAACAAACATATTTCTATTCACAGATCTAAAGTCACATCGAAAGCACACTAAATAAAATCAGTTCCCTCACTTAGAGAAACTATTCTACCAAATATTTAGAATTTTTTTAAACCTCCTGATTTTTTCTAACACTTCACTCTTATTTCTGTAAGTACTAATCACATAAGCAACTGCAATATCCCTGGGCAAGCATGATATGCTCAACTGATACTCAGCACTTTGGTTGCTAAGTTATACTTTTTACACAGGTACCTATCTTTTACAAGTACATACTTTTTACTTATATAAATCATTAAAGCCAGTTGTATAAGTCAACTCAAATTCACTTAGAGGAACTAAATCAATTTATTCCAAAATTCAAATGTATAGGAATGTGATTGCTGTGCTTGAGATTGGTATCTGAAACTTAGCATGATATTTTTATAATTAATCTGTAATTACATAGCAATTATTATGTCTTCAAACCCATGCTACTTAACTGATATCAAAATATATTAGAATAAATAATCTGAAAGTAATTATTAGAAAGATAGTGACTTAAATACATCTGTCTCATCTTTTTTTCTTTTTCTCTAAGTTCGTCTTAGGACAATTTAGCAACTAAATTAACCATCACAAAAATTAGTGCAACCTTTGTGGAAAAGAATTTGGAGATACCTCAAACAGCTAGA
>VBSM01001124.1:52151000-52202698 GCA_008086735.1 Cheirogaleus medius | reverse complement strand
TGATGAGATCCCATTTGTTTATTTTTGATGCAGCAGTGATTGCCTTGGGGGTCTCCACGGGAGGAGGTTGGGGAGGAGAACTGGAAGGCTCATTGTGGTTTTGATTTGCATTTCTCTGATGATTAGAGATGTTGAGCATTTTTTTATATGTTTGCAGGCCATTATTCTGTCTTCTTTGGAGAAGTTTCTGTTCATTTCCATTGCCTATTTCTTAATGGGGTTGTTTGATTGTTTTCTTGTTAATCCTTTTAAGTTCTAGATAGATTCTTGTTATTAGACCTTTATTAGAAGTGTAGAGAGCAAATATTTTCTCCCATTCTGTGAGTTTTCTATTTGTTCTCATGATAGTTTCCTTTGCTGTGCAGAAACTTTTTAATTTGATGAGATTCCATTTGTTTATTTTTGCTGCTGCGGCAATTGCATTGGGGGTCTTCCTCAAAAATTCTTTGCCTAGACCCATGTCTGATAGGGTTTTCCCAATATCTTCTTCTAGGATTCTTAAGGTTTCATGCCTTAGGTTTAAATCTGTTAGCCATCTTAAATGAATTTTTGTGAGATGTGAGAGGTAGGGATCCTGGCTCAATCTTCTGCATGTAGCTAAACAGTTTTCCCAGCACCATTTATTGAAGAGAGATTCTAAATTCACCTGAATATTTTTATTTCAGAGAATAGCTGCTTTTTTATTTTGCAATAATTGTTTTTGTGTTCCAGGATAGCATTCAACGTTCAGGATAACTTGAAGCAAACACTTCACCTTGTAGACATATATTTAACAACATCATACCTTTTGGAAGAGAAACATCAACTAGTACATTCATTATAAAAATAATTGATGTATACATATTAAAATTTAATATGTATGTTATGTGTGATACAAGAAGACCATTATGATTCTGCTGTGCTAAGTTTAATAAGGTACATATATGTAAATATTTATCAAAACATAGCTAATTTTAGCAGGTAATTAGAAGTAAACCAAAATTTCATTAATAGGATAAGAAATAAAAACAAGTTGAATTCATAATATGGAATACTTTCAATATTTGAAAGCAATAAAATAAATATATATGTAACCGTGTTATTAAATATAAAAATCATAGATATAACAAATGTAAAAAAGAGAAAAAATATAAAATATGATTAGAGTATATTAAAATTATACATACAAAAATAACATTACATATTTTACTTGAAGAGATACACAGATAAAGACACTTTAAATGTATATTTAGGTAGGAGAAAAGGGAATAGGATAGAGAAAATAAATTTTCAGTGTAATTTAATTACATAACGAGACAGAGATCTACCTAGGATGAATGACAATACTAGGCTTTTAACTGAGGAGTATTATCATCTATATTATTTACATCTGAGTTATAAAAATTCATCCAAAGTGACATTTATATATGTGTATTAATTGAAAAATAAATATGTGAATCTGATTTATTAAATCTTATGTTAATATATATTAGTATCCATTATGTACTTGAGGCATTATGTTCTAGGTGCTAGAGAAAGAACTTTAAACAAAATTATTTCTTTCATGGATCTGACATTCTACTTCAAGGAAGCTGCCAACAAGCACATATACAGATAAATCAATAGTATGTGAAGGGTTAGATGTGAGAAAAATAAACATCAGAATGGCCTTTTATAAACTAATATTTGAACAGAGACCTGTATGAAGCATGGAAGAGAGCCACGTGTGTTTGTGCAGAAAGAGCTTCTAAGAGCAATGTGTACAAACTTCTAAAATTCCCGTGTATGCTTAGTGTATTAAATTAAAGAAATAGCACACTTAAAGCTCTTGACATAGATGAATATTTCAAGTTTCTATTCATTTCTCCTCTAGGTCAAAACTGACTTATTTCATACATAAATTTTTAATCAGGAATCTGTCATTTAGTGACATGACAAAAACCCAACTCAATTTACTTTAGGCCAAAAGGGAAATCTATTGATTCATGCAACCCAAGTGTAGAAGTAAAACAAAATGACTGTCACTGGGATTCAGATAATGCCATTAGTAACTCACATTTGCATTATTTAAGGTTCTGAATCACCAACATCAGAAACCAACTCTTGCTAATTCAAGCAGAAAATAAATGATGGGAGAGAATATTAGGTAGCTTACAAAATTTGCAAGAATTCTATAGAACCAAACTCCAAATTCAAGCAAGCAACAAGAAATCTTGTTAGCACAGAACATAGCCAATATCAAGGCCAACATTTCTCACCTGGGATAGTAATACATTTTAGAACCTTTAGAAATGTCTTGGAACACTTGTGGATTTAGGATTGGTTACTGTCATTTAATATGTGGGACCACAGATTTTAAATGTTCTGCAATGTACTGAGTAGTCCTAGACGAAGAGAGATTTATTAAATAGGGGATCTGAACAAAATAGAATATTCACTGCTATGTATATGATGTCAAATTCACCATTCTAAATAACCTTTATCCCTCTATTATTGCATCATTCCTTCAGTGTTAAGCTTTCCAAATGAGACATTCATTTGGCCATGTATATTTCAGCTTTTATTTGATTTCTTCTCTGAATAGTGGAGAGAAAATATCCACTTCCTTTTTATTCCACAGTGAGATTCCCTCATAGAGGAGGCATTTTCAAATATTAAGTGACTAAAAATTACAAATCTCCACCATAATCTTTCATCACTGCTTTCATCTGCTTAATTTTATTCTCTGAGAGACTAAATGAGTAAGATGTCTGCAGGTAACTATCTCTCCTACATATCAAATCACATGTCTGGACTTTGGACCGTGTCAGATGCTCAATCCCGAACTAAATATTATTGCCCTGTGAACAGTTGCCCATGGCCTGCGACCAAGAGTCAAGGTTATTCCCATTTGCATTCTGTGGATGGCTTCCTTATGAGATATAGGAGTTTTATGATATTTACAGAATAAGAGAAAGAGATGCTTGTTAATGAAAAGAACAGATATATAATCCAGTCAGTACTTAGAAATTTCTTATTTTTTGATTTGTAGAAAGGAGTATAAATTCAGTTCCTCACTAATACAGTTTACAGAAACTTTGAAATTTTAAACTTTTTCTAAAAAAAATACTTTTGTGTATACATATAAAAAGAAAAACATCCTTAATGTGAAAATCATAGTGTATAAACAGCTCTTTCCATATAAAGGCTTTTAAAAATAAAGTCTATTGGTTGTTTAACACCAGATAAAGTCGTATTTCATGGTTGATACACTACTACATCTTTATCACTATCTTTGGCTAAACATATATTTGCATTTTTAAGTGAACTAGGCTATAAAAAAAACGAGTATCCTTTATTCCTCATTTTAATTATTAATGAAATAGATACTGATTGTAGAGGAGTTAGATTTAAGACCATTGTTTGAAATGTCAACTAATTTCAACACAATTCAGTAAAAGCACAGAGTAATATATTGATGGAATATGGAAAGTTCTATTAAAAATAGTTTTAGGCTGGGTGCAGTGGCTCACGCCTGTAATCCTAGCACTCTGGGAGGCCAAAGAGGAGGATCGTTCAAGGTCAGGAGTTTGAGACCAGCCTGAGCAAGAGTGAGACTCCATCTCTACTAAAATGGAAAGAAATTAGCCGTACAACTAAAAATATACAGAAAAAATTAGCCACACGTGGTGGTGCATACCTGTAGTCCCAGCTATGTGGGAGGCTGAGGCAGGAGGATCTCTTAAGCCCAGGAGTTTGAGGTTGCTGTGAGCTAGGCTGATGCCATGGCACTCTAGCCCAGGAAACAGAGGGAGACTCTGTCTCAAAAAAAAAAAAAAAAAAAAAAAAGCTTGAAAATACACCAATAAAATATGATTTCTTTAACTTTTCCCCCTAAATTATTTTACATAAGATGTTACATTGGTCTCCATCATAAATATAAATGCTAGATATTGTCCCATCTAATCATATTTTCATTTTTTTATCACTCAAAGATATGGTGAAAGGGAGCATGAACTTGAGAAAATACACTTCCAACACAAAGCAGTAAATAATATAAGTTCAAATCAGATTCTGTGCTGGAAATAGAAAACTCTGAAGCAAGGTGTAGCTAAATTTTGTCAATATTTTAAGTGTTAATACATCTGTGACTTTTTGTAACATTTAAATTTTCTAAGCATTCATTTTCTCAACTTTAAAGTAAAAAAAAGTATGCATCACAGAACTCACTATTTCAACAACTATTTAAAATATTAATCAGTATGTCTAATGTTATAAAAATAAGAGCAAATAAATGTGAGTTAAGTGTTATCTCTCTTCAGCACTCCTGTGGATTGTAGGTAATGAAGAGTAGTAAAATTCCAGTAGACAGTAATAAGTTTTAGAGTAGCATTAAGACAAGATACTAACAAGAACACATAGGAGAAGTACCTAACATAGCATAAAGAAGGATACTTTTCATAGCAATAGATTTGAAAAGTAACATTTAAACAAATGAAAAGGAAGATGTAAAACATTTCAATAGGAACTATAGTATTTATAAAGTCCTAGAAATGAAAGAAAGCCTGGACATTTGAAGAAGAAAAAAAGTGCAGAATTATCATAGCATAAAAGAACAGTGCATGGTCTACAAGTGGATCAATTTATTCATTCACCTCCTAAGAGCATCTCTGTTGCATCCATGTTATGGCAATTATGAATAAAGCTACTATAAACAGCTGTGCGCAAGGTTTTGTTTAGACATAAATGTGTAGCTTTTTGGGGTAGACACCATGGAGCACAATTGCTTAATTGTATGTTATGAGTATATTTAGTTTTGTAAGAAGCCACCAAACATTTTTAAAGTGGCTGTACTACTTTCTATTCCCACTGGCAATAAATTAGAGATCCTATTGTTCCACATCCTTGATAGCAGTCCTGAGAGGAAAGTTTATTTCCATAAATGCCTACATCCAAAAGTTGAAAAGATCACAAATAGAAAACCTAATGAATCAACTCAAAGAGCTGGAAAAAGATAAACAGACTGACCCGAAACCCAGCAGAAGAAGTGAAATCATTAAGATTAAATCAGAACTAAATGAAATTGACAACAGGGAAACTATATGGAAGATTAATAAAACAAAATGTTGGTTCTTTGAAAAAATAAGTGGTTTTAAAATGGACTGTGGTTGTAGCCTTTCTTTTGTGCCCCCGTTTAGTAGATACTTTCCCATTTAAACTATATTTTAAAATGTGTTTTCTGAATATTTTAACTAAAATAACATAATCTGGTTATAAATTACATTAATGTGTTTCCTCATTTAAAACACCTTTATCAACAAGGTTATCTTTCTCTTCATTTGGCAAAAAAAAACCCTTACGAATTTTACAAGAAATTGTTCCTTATGCTCATCCAAGGATGGTCTACAGAAGAGTGTTTCCTGTGCAAAAATTGTGAAGTTTGTGATCTATGATTCATAGCCACAGTTCCTAAATTGTGCTTTGTACATCCTAGGGAATTTATAAGTGTATCCATTGGTTTAACTAATAGAAATTTCAGGAATTTTATGTACTTTTTAATTACATGATCCCTATTTTCTATTTCTAAGTGCAAATAATTAATTTTTAATGAATATTATATAATTTAAAAGCAAATAACCAAATATATGTTGCATACAGACTACAAAAATATTTACCAAGTTAAATGATGTCAAATTTTGTAATCATCAACCAATATCATTCTATTACAATAGTATAAGCATTCTAGTTACTTTGGTTTGGTAATAAGAAACATTTATTTATTTCTCTTCCAAAGTCACCAAGGAAGCTTCTGATTTTGTATTCCTACAAATAATTTTAGTGACAAATAAATATTCTCCTCTCAATGACAGCTATATTTCTTTTTATAAACAACTTGATTTAGTTTTTAACATTACATATGAAAGAGTCTCCTCATTTTTGCTCAGTCTATTTGGGAATTTTTCAATCTCTTTTTTCCCAATGTTTCATGTTTCAATGTTTTACACCAGAAAGATAAAAGAAATGATGCTAAAAATTTACGTACAGATGCTTGCAAGCCAGTGGCCAACCCATAAGACAACAATAGAATTTCTAAGGTCATATATTCTCTGAAGTGTCATTCAAAGTGTGCATTACACAGTGGACACTTGTGCAATCTGAGGCATGATTCTATATATTCTCAAAGAGCTTCCCCAAATTTAACCCTTTACTTATTTAGTTTTACCATCACACATGGTTTTTATATTTTGAAATTCTATTTTATCCACCAAGGATGAGCTCACTTTCTACTTTTCTAAAAAAATGCTATTTTCATTGGAAGATATAACACCAGATTTTACTTTTACTTTCACCATTTTTCTGCATATTTGGCAATTCAGATAATATGAGTCTCAAAATTCTAGTTATTTATACTTTTTAGTTGTTATATGCCAGGATTTCTATGTTTTACCATATTTTCAAAATAACAATAAAATAACCACATTATTCAGTCTTTGAAATATATCAGCACCATGGATCCAATTATAATCAACCACTAGAAGGTAATATGCCTGTCATAACTTTGAACTATTATCATGTTTTAAGTTCATCACTGAAAGGAGATGCCATCTCCTGAGAGGCTCTGTCAGAAAAAGGCTAATTTAGTTTATTGCAATAAAACATGAAGTATTTCATCTCCAAGTTGTCTTCCAAATGACCATGAGGAGAAGCAAAATTGTTTCTAAAAACGCTAGGAACTGAATTCCAAAAAAGGAAACATTGGCATGTTGTAGGAAAAAGAGTTTCAACAGTTTAATTAATTCCCAAACCTTAAGCTTATTATCTGGGAAATTAAATACAACTACGTGCAAACATAAATATGACCATAACTTCATACCTAAAAACTAGGAATGTCTGAAGAAAGTAAATGGTCTAACTAGTTCAATTGATCAAGATTCTTTTCATAAGTCTATTGCTAATTTTAATAATATTTAGAAATAAACATGTTCTAGTGTGTCATCACAATAAAAATATCTTAAAAATAAAATCTGCATTTCATACATATGTTTATTTTCACATATTTTGAAATTTTCATAAAATCTCCAATATTTTCATAGTTCTTATCAAGCCATTACTCATTATTTTTATTCTCCTACAAAAAGCACTAATTATTATTATAGGTTTTAGAAACACTTTTTAGAAATGTGATGCTTAATCATAAGAAAAATAAACAACTTATGAAACTAAAAATGAAAGTCCATCACTAAGTTAGTGGTAAGGCAAAATGTTACTATCTGAATTCCTGGGATCCAGGCTAAATCCCTGGAATGTAAAATATTAAAATGTAGATGTGAGTTCAAAACAATTTCTAACAATTTGGAAATGTGTAACTGATTCCCATAAAATGAAATGCATTTTTTAAGGAGTGGTAACTTGTCAGAGACATAGAACAGATTTATTTATTAAGTTAAGAAAATACGTGAACAATACTGCAAAATCATTAAAAAGCAGATATCTCTTAGACATACTGATCTCATTTGCTTTGGATTTATACCCAGGAGTGGAATTACTGGATCATATGGTATAATGGTTCTATTTTCTGTAGTCCCAGCTAGTTGGAGGCTGAGACAAAAAGATTGCTTGAGCCTATGAGTTTGAAGTTGCTGTGAGCTAGGCTGACACCACGGCACTCTAGGCTGGGCAACCAAGTGAGAAGACTCTGTCTCAAAAAATAAATAAATAAAATAAAGGATGAATCTTGATGTTTGGTCTTAAATTAGTTGTAGGAAGAATGTCATTAGCTTTTATAGTATTAATTATAAGCCTTGTTATTTTTATGAAAAATTAAATCTCTTGATTTAACAACGTAAAGGGTAGGAAAATCCTCTTTAGTATTAGTTTGGAAAGTTCATTTGTACAAACATGAACTTGACCTTTAATAGTGTGGGAGTCAATATAATGGGGAAAAATATGTGATGATGAGGTTATATTCCCTTCTTTCTAAATTATTGACTTTTTCTCTATTATTATATTGGGTGTTTAAATTCCTTTTCAGATTATTATGTGACCATTTGAAATAGAAAATCCTCAGACAACCTCTGAAGGTGCTCACAATTTTCTTTTGGTAACAATTTGAAAAGGCTTTCTTTAAAAAAAATGCGAATAACTACCCACATTTTTGCAACAACTTTTGCTAAACATATTATGAATAACACTAATATGTCTGCAAGCGTAGAGCATACATGATTTTTTCATATCTAATATCTGAAAATTTATCAGGTATTAAGTGCATTAAATTACTGTGAGAAAACAGTGCAAATACTCAGATTCCCTTTCTGGTTGTCATCATTAAAATACAAGTGCTTATTGAATCTATATGATTTCCAAGCAATTGGGAAAGAGAGAAATTATATAAACTCTCTCTGAATCCTATCCTTAAGAAGTTCATAATATGGTCAGGGAAATAAGACAAAAACAAATGTATAAAGTTCATACATATTTAAAAAATAAACCAGAAATTGTTAATACATTACAGACTCAAAGAATAAAAATTAGAATCAACAAGTTTGGGAAGGGATCCAAATGAAAAACAAACAGAAACAAATGAACCTAAATGTACTAAAATGAATATCCTAATTGCACACTAAAGAGAGAGAAGGAAGTGAAGAAAATAACCAACCTAAGTAACCTTGGAAAACAGCATTTTGTCTATATAAAATAACACTAAAAGTAAGAACTATAAACAACTGTTTATTTTGTCTTATATGAGAATAGCTACTCCAAATAATCAATAGTAAAAAAAAAAAATGTCATCACATAATGATAAAGGGATCAAGTCAACAAAAAAATATAGCAATCCTAAGTATATATGCATCTAACACTGGAGCTCCCAGATTCGTAATACAAATTCTACTAGATCTAACTGTAGGAAAGAAATACATGGTGACATCATAATAGCGGAGGGCTGCAACACTCCAATGACAGAACTAAACAGATCATCAAGACAGAAAATCAACAAAGAAAGGCTGGAATTAAGTGGGACTCTAGAACAAATGGACCTAACAGACATTTACAGAGCACTATACCCAAAAACTGCAGAATATACATCTTTCTCATCAGTGCATGGGACATTTTCCAAGATAGATCGTATGTTAGGCCACAATACATGTCTCACCAAATCAAGAAAAATCAAAATCATACCATGTATCTTCTCAGACCAAAGTTGAATAAAACTAGAATTCAATTCAAAGAGGAACTTTCAAAACTACACAAATGGGTGAAAATTAAACAACCTGCTGCTTAATGATCATTGGGTCAAGGATGAAATAAAAATGGAAATCAAAAAACTTTTTGAATTGAATGACAAAGGCTTTACAGCTTCCAAAATCTCTGGAATACAGCAAAGACAGTGCAAAGAGGAAAGTTCATAGCCTTAAATGTCTACATCAAAAAGACAGATATTTCACAAATTAGCAATCTAATGTCACATTTCAAGGAACTAGAAGAAGAACAAACTAAACCCCAAGCTAGCAGAAGGAAAGAAATAACAAAGCTCAGAGCAAAACTAAATGAAATGGAAATTTAAAAAATAGAAAAGATCAATGAAAGAAGAAAACTGTTCTTTGAAATGATAAACCAAATCTAAAGACCATTGGCTACATTAACCAGAAATAAAAGACAAGGGACTCAAGTAAGCTCAATCAAAACTAAAAAAGGAGATCTTACAACTTATACCACAGAAATAGAAAATATTACCCCTCCCACCTATATGGATTAGAAAAATCAACATTGTTAAAATGGCCATATTTCCCAAAGTGTTTTACAGATTCAATGCAATTCCTATCAAAATATCAGCATCATTTTGTACAGACCTAGAAAAAAAGCAGTCTTGACCTTCATATGGAACCAGAAAAGAGCCCAAATAGCCATAGCAATCTTAAGCAAAAAAGAACAAATATGGAAGTATCTCATTGCCTGACTTCCAATTATGCTATTATACAAGGCTATATTAACCAAGACAGCATGGTACAAGAACAAAGGTAGAAACATAAACCAATGCAACAGCATAAAATACCTAGAAATGAAGCCAAATAGCTACAACCAACTGGTTTTCAACAAAGCACGCAAAAACATACACTGAGGAAATGACTCTTTATTCAATAAATGGTGCTGGGAAAATTGGATGGCTACATGCAGAAGAATAAAACTAGATTCTGATCTCTCACTATACACAAAAAATTAACTCAAGATGGATTAATGACTTAAATATAATACCTGAAACCATAAAAATTCTAGAAGAAAATGTATGAAAAACTCTTCTGGACATAGCCTAGCCAAAGAATTTATGATTAAAACCCCAAAAGCAAATAGAGTAACAACAAAAATAAATGAATGGGGCTTAATTAAACTAAAAAGGTTTGTATAGCAAAGGAAATGATCAACAGAGTAAATAGACAACCTACAGCATGGACAAAATACTCACAAACTATATATTTGTTAAGAGACAAATATCCAGAATCTACAAAGAACTCAAATCAGTTAGGATACAACAGATAAACTTATCAAAAAATGAGCAAGACTGGGCATGGTGGCTCACACCTGTAATCGTAGCACTCTGGGAGACTGAGGCCGGAGAATTGCTTGAGGTCAGGAGTTCAAGACCAACCTGAGCAAGAGTGAGACCCCGTCTCTACTAAAATTAGAAATAAATTATCTGGACAGCTAAAAATATATAGAAAAAATTAGTTGAGCATGATGGTGCATGCCTGTAGTCCCAACTACTCTGAAGGCTGAGGCAGAAGGATTGCTTTAGCCCAGGAGTTTGAGGTTGCTGTGCTGTGGGCTAGGCTGATGCCACAGTACTCTAGCCCAGGCAACAGAGTGAGACTCTATCTCAAAAAAAATTGGGCAACAGACAATATCAGATATTTTTCAAAATAAGATTGATAAATTACCAAAAATATACTCAACATCACTAATAATCATGGAATGCTAATTAAAACCACAATGAGATACCATACTACCCCTGTAAGAACGATCATTATTAAAAGTAAAAATCAATAGATGTTAGCACTGATGCAGTGAAAAGTAAACACTTATACACTTTAGGGGGAATGTAAATTAGTATGACTGTTCTAGAAAACTGTAGGAAGATTCCTTGAAGAACTAAAAGTAGTTCTGCTATTTGAACCAGCAATCTCACTACTGGGTATCTACTCAAAGGAAAAGAAGTCATTTCCCAAAAAGCATACCTGCACCCAAATGTTTATCACAACACAATTCACAATTGCAAAGATACGAAATCAATCTAAGTGTGAACCCACTGAGGAGAGGATAAAGAAAATGTGGTGTGTGTGTGTATGTGTGTGTGTGTGTGTGTATCATGGAGTACTTTTCAGTCATTAAAAAGAATGAAATAAAGTCTTTTGCAGCAAGTTGAATAAAACTGGAGACCATTATCTTAAGTAAAGTTTCTAAGAAATGAAAAAACATATACCACATGTTCTATTTATATGTGGGAGCTAAATTAGGGGTATATGTGGTCATAAAGTAGTATAATTAGCATTGAAAACTGAATAAAATAATGGGTATATAATGATATAATGGACACTGAAAACTAAGAAGGGAGGAGAATGGGAGAAGATTGAGAGATAAAAATCTACCTATCAGGTCCAGTGTACACTATTCTGGTGACAGGTACACTAAAAGCCTAAGCTTCATCGTTATACAATTCATCCATGTTAAAAAAAATACTCGTACCCTCTAAATCTATTGAAGTAAGTAACATGATGGAGCTGGAACCCATTCTGCTAAGTGAAGTATCACAAGTGCTTGATTTGTGGAAAAACAAGCACCCCATGTACTCACCATCAAGTTGGTATTAACTGATAAACACCTATGTGCATATATAGTAGTAACATTCATTGGGCATCAGGCAGATGGGGGAGGAGGGGATGGGTATATACACACTTAATGGGTACGGTGTGCACTGTGTGGGGGATGGACACGCTTGAAGCTCTGACTCGGGTGGGGTAAAGGCAATATACATAACATTTGTACTTCATTGATACACTGAAATTAAAAAAATAAATTAACAATGTTTTGTTCTAGTAAGTAGTTTGTTTTGCAGAAGTATGGATTAGCAATTCCACAACTATTTCATCTATGTTCTAGATTCCAGTAAACAGGTAACTATTTTGTGTATAATGAAAGACAGATTTCTCACTTCCAGATAAAAAAAAAATTAAAAATATGGAAAAGAAAGCTAACATGAACCTTATGGGCCAAAATTACAGTTGTCAGTGTGAACTCAGACAGAGAGAGAGAGAGAGAGAAAAAGGGGGAGAGAGAGAGAGAAACCAGTGTGTGTGTGTGTGTGTGTGTGTGTGTGTGTGTTTTGTATATTTACCTCTGTCTGCTGAGAAAATCTATTGGTAGTAACATCTCAGTAACAATGAGCATACCTAAGACCTGAATTGTAGTTTCTGAATTTCATTCTCCTGGTATAAGAAACCAGGGTCCCTGGAGAAATGGATAATTCCAGGGCTAGGGTACCAATGTTCAAAATGAGACTGTAACAAAAATGAGAATAATCCTAGAAAGTATGCAGTCTCAAAACATGATGTAGATGTGTAATAGATAATGATACAATTTAAGAGCCCCCCCATGGCCAAATATGAGCCAATCTTAGCAGCATAACATAATGGTCCATACTAGATTATTACACAAAAAATAAAAGCAGAATCCATGAATCAACACTGATGTTTATGAAAAGGTGGTGCGTAAATAATAAAAAAAGAAGAAAGGAAACTTCTTCATTATAACAGAACTACAACTAATAACTATAAAAAGTGATGTAAATAAAATACCATTTGGCAAATATAGTAATAGACATAACAAGTAAATTTTTAAAATGGATGGTGAAAGTTATCAAATGTATGGTTAAAAAATTCAAAAATCTCAGCAAAATATATTTTTAGTTAAAATAGATGAAATGTCAAGTGTACATTGGATAAATCTACAAAATAACACCATAAGTAAGTAACAGAGTTAGTAATGGCACAATTTGATACTTTGTGTATGCCAATATGACTCATTGAGAAAGATACAATGTCATATCTGTAGCATTCTGGACAAATTTGCATAACATGAATTTAATCATGAGAGAATAGATAAATCTAAATTCAGCAAGATAGCCAGCCAATACTTTTAAAAGTGTTAAGATCATAAAAGAAAAAGAAACCCAGATCAAGAAACTGTATAAAAATAAAAGAGACTAAAACAACACTACTAGATTTTATCCTAGACCAGAAAATGTACCCTCGTAGGACAATTGTTAAAGTTTGAATTTTATCTATAGATAACAGTATTATATGAATGTTAATTTTCTGCCTTTCAAATTTGTACTATGTTTTGTAATAAGTTTTCAAAAATGTGGTAGAAACATATCCAGAATTCTTTCAATTTATTTTGAAATATTTCTGTTCATCTGAAATTCTTTCAAAATAAAAACTTAGGAAAAAATCTAAAATAATATCTAATGCATTCTGAGTCATATTTTATGTGCTACATGTTCAGAAAAGAGAACTAAATACATAGGAGCCATTAGGAAAACCTTTCATATTGGAAGTAAGACTTATAGTGTACCTTTAATAGAGATAATAGAGAATTGTATGTATATACATGTATTTGGAATCAAGTAAGTGGAAGTAAAAATACATATAGAATTTTTGATGAGAAAGTAGTGAGTATACAAATGTTACCCAGTAGATAAGTTATATTGATGAAGATAAAGACAGCAACAACTGACTGACCA
Source organism: Cheirogaleus medius (assembly GCA_008086735.1). Taxonomy (NCBI): domain Eukaryota; kingdom Metazoa; phylum Chordata; class Mammalia; order Primates; family Cheirogaleidae; genus Cheirogaleus; species Cheirogaleus medius. The sequence goes on along the minus strand of VBSM01001124.1, from coordinate 52,188,948 downwards.
CCTGAAACATTTTTTTATTTTGATAGGCTGCTTATAATACTTGTTATGTTCCAAAGTGCAAATGTGTACTTCGATATAAAATATATTTTCAAAAATAAATAATATTTTACATACTCAAAAAAATGAATAACTAAAGAACATAAGGAAGAGATGGAGTCCAACATGGAAAGCCAATGTATTGCAAATAGATAATATAACTGCACTGAAAAATGAGTGGAAAAAAGTATTAATCTAAGCCACTTTTGATCTCAGTTTAATTTTGAGCTGTCTTCTGGTAAATAAATAAAATCTGTAGTCATTGCCATGGCAGACATAGTTAGACACATGATATTAATATTAGCTGTAGCATTTACCTTAAGGATGTATGTAGTGAAGGTGAACATAATCTTGAATTTGTGGTTTGAAGAACAGAATCTATGCTATGGCACTGGCAAGTTGTTTTGATATATTTGAGTCTTTGTTTTCTTTTTTTAAAAAATGAGAGCAGTGTGGTGAAGTAATAATAGCACTGAGTTTGGAAATAAAACCAACTCAATATACATTTTTGCATGTAGTTTACAAGTTGTAAACTTAAACTTTTTCCCTAAGTCTTAGTGACTATGTTTGTAAATGAGGATGATAATTATGAACCACAAGCAGATGTTGTTTTTTTAGACTCAAATAGGTTGTGTAAAATTATTTTATAATATATATAGCTATATGCAAACATATATTTGTGGCACTGGTTACTTTTCAAAAATAAGCTTCCTAATGGCAGAAAAGCATCTTGTGTTTTTATTAACTCCAATACAGTGCCTACAGTGTATGATTCAAAAAATCACTGAACTTCCAGTATATATTAGAGAATGAATTTATGTATTTCAAAGTATAGAAATAATGTAATACTTCATGGGAATGCACATACTTTTTGACTTTAGTAAATGGATTGCACTTTTTAAAATTATCATTAATATTTTATGATCTTTGTGCTATTCAGAAAATTCTTATGGTCTTGCTCATAGCAACAGGACACTGTGTACACTTAAATCAGTATATGTTGGCACATCATAACACTAAAATAAGATGGCTTTATTTATAAGTTCCATTATACTCTATTGGATGTAGAGCTTTTTATGCCATTATTCTATTTTTAATTGTTAAATTCACTCCAGTTTTCAAACACATATTATGTAGATAGGAATTTTTAAACAGCATTTGAGTGATTTTTTTTTTAAATTTAGCATGCACAAGAATTAAGTTATTAAGCTTCCATATAAATGTCTCTTTTTCAGCATTTCTCAAGAGAAATAGAGTATATGACACATGTAAGTTACAAGTTGCCTTAGTTTTAGCAGAAAAGTATACTTATTAGGGTGATTCACTTTTACTTATAAAATATTTGCATAAACTGAGGAGATAGAAAGTATAGCTTTTAAAAGTGTTTTGTGAATGTCATTTAGTAAGTTAAACTTTTTTTCTGGGCTAGTCCATACTGAGAAAAATTGTATATGAATTATTCATTAATATTCATTGATTTTTTTTTGTTTGTTTTAGACAGGGTCTCACTGTGTTACCCAGGCTGGAGTTCAGTAGCATGATCATAGCTCATTGTAGGCTCAAAGTCTTGTACTCCTGGGCTCAAGCAATCCTCTTGCCTCAGTCTCCTGAGTAGCTGGGATTACAGGCACAGGGCGCTGCTCCAGCTTCAAAGATATGTTTTCAATAGTGTTCTTACTACACATGATGAACAAATTTTACTTTTTACAACAAACAATAACTAGAGTCAATGTGCTTTCATAGTAGAGTTTAGATACAGGTCCAACAAGTAGAAGTCTCCAACTTCTGTTTGAATAATCAAATATTGCAGATAGAAATTATGTCTCTGAAATGAAAGCAATAAAATTATATTATATAATTGACATGATTTATTAATTTGGTATTTTCATTTTCCCAAACCTAATAACATCTGTGAAAAGGTGAAATGGCAACTATCAGATCTCAAAAATAGATGAATTCATGATGTTATTAAATACATCTTAAAATAAACATGCCATTATTTGATTTGAACAGTTGCTTTAGTGTGTTATTGTGTGTTATTTAATAGCAAATAAATTGCTATTAAAGAATAGGACTCAAGAACAGCAATGATATAAGCAAATTCATGTATACAAACTTTTAATTATCTAGATATTTGGATATGATTCTGATCATTCACTTTAAATGATTTAAATTTACTGCCTCCAGATTCACCAAGGACACAATATCATTCTCTCTAGGACTTCAAGTAAGTTTCTCGGTTAGCACTGATGCCTTCACATCATTCCAGAAAGTCTGCACTTTCTGAAGGTCTAGAATTGAGCTCATTAGAGATATTCATTTATACAGGTTGTTGATTGAAAAATATATCTGGTTCCAAAATATCTTTTTGTATTTTTAGAAGAAAATAAAGAGTAATGTGAACTTTAGTACATAATACATGAAGAACACATCCTAATCTTATAGGAAATGACTAACTTTGCTTTCTATTTTTAAGTAAAATGTGCACTTGTACATTATTAAAGTAACCAAATAATAATTTAAAAAACAGGTATGAATAATGAGAAAAGAAAATTATAGGCAAATTTTACTTGTAAAAGTTTATAAAAAGTCTTAATAAAATAGTAACTATTTGAAAACAGTAGTGTATTAAAAATTATAGGACCATAATTTGTATTATTAGTGGCTTAGCAGATAAGGTATTAGAAGAAAGAGACTCTAAATTGCAGAGGCTTATCAAAGGAATATATTTATATCTATCACACAAAACAGGAAAAAACTGAATGTCCAGATGATGCTGTGGTTCTACCATCCTCATGTGAATCCCCAAGATGCTCCAATTATGAGAGGAAGTTAAGTCTGGAACAAGTAAATTCCAGGAAATTACCCAGATGTTTGCTCATATCACTTCCAGTCATTTGCCTTCAACGTGAATTAAGCCACATAGCTAAAATGAACTGCAAAGGAAATTAAAAAGTACAACCTTCCCATGAGCAGCTATGGGCCCTCCAAGCACACACACACAAACACAAAGGGAGAGAGAGAGAGAGAGAGAGAGAGAGAGAGAGAGAGAGAGAGAGAGGAGAGAGAGGAGAGAGAGAGAGAGAGAGAGAAGAGAGATAATGAATACTGGGTAATAGGTTGATAATTGCTATGGTGAACTCTGCCACCTCCCATCTTAGTGGGTACCTGTTTTACCATGTTCTCCACACAAAGAACATACAAATCCTTTCCAAGGAAGAAAATCAACAATGCCATCAGTTATGACATCTGGCTGAAAGTGAAGGAGCTATGGGTAATTAAAAGTCTACTCTACCCTGCCTAGGTCATGGCACCATATGGTATGATGTTTTACTAACTGAAAGAAAAGTGATTGTCTCATCACTTCCCCTAGCATAGACCTATTACATAATGTGAAATTGATGAAATAAAATTGCATTTAAATATCCTACTCAAAACATAGAAGAATGAAAAGTAAAACAGTAAGTTGTCCCAATCGACCACAGGGAAAGGCTTGCAAAGTCTCTTAGTCTGGTAATGAGATGCATTTACTGATTAGCTTATATGACATCCCTTTATTCCCTTCTCTTGGTTGAATAGTTACCAATTGTTTTGTCATTTTTTCCCCATGGTCTCTACTATTAAAGGTTGGGAGGTTTTTGTTCGTTTGTTTGTTTTTTGAGAAAAGTTGGTGATATTTTCACGAACATTTCAAAAAATTCTATCCAAAATACTTGTTTTTCCTGAAGAAATATCACTCTTTTGTGTATACATATGTAGAAAATCTCAGAACCCTGAAGATAAATAAATTTTAAACAAGTGGGATTGAAAATATCAATAGCAAAATAGGAATAAGCTAATTAGTGATGTAAGAATTAGAAGGATTAGCATTAGAGTAATGATATATAACTTTTTCATGTTATAAGAGAGTAAAATTCTGATCAAAAAATAGATGAAAATCCCACTAGGATTTTCAAAACTCGTGAAAAGTTCTGCTTTCTTAATTATTAATAAAGCAGACATATTTATTATATTTTCCAACCTCACAAACTTTTATTGAGTTATGATATGCACTAAAGGCTGATAAAAACAACATTGTTATATTCGATGATATATTAAATTTTTGTTGCCATTTCTAAAATCATTTTCAGAAAAAATTATGCTCATGTTCTGTATAGACAGAGATTGTAAAATAGTACCTAAACACACTAATTTTAGCAACCTTAAGTAAAGTTCCATTTAAAGTGAAGGAGGAAATTGTATAGAAATTATATAGAATATACTTTTATTCAACCTATTAAAATAAATCTCTCTCAAATATGCTGCAGCTAAGCTTCAGCAGTAGGAAAATTAACCTGGAAGTAGGCACTCAGATAGATACAGGTAAGCTCATTGTGAAAAAAATCCCTGTTTCAGCAGAGATTATTTACTGTAAAACAGTAGAAAGATTAATCTCACTAATGTTAGAACAAAGGCACCAATTAGAAGCTAGTCTGGGGGAATGTTCTAGAAGAAGAAAATCATAAATCTTAAATATTTGTATTAGGAATTATAAGGAAATGCAATGAAGGTAATATCTTTCAGTACAATGGACAGTAAATTGTAAACTGGATGTATTCACTAACACAAAAGACAAAATCATTTCTAATGACTGCTTATTTTTTTCTCTAAAGTTTGAGTTCCATGTATGATGACCCTTTGTAATTTTTCTTATAAATACCTTATGTGGTATTGTTAAATTACTTTATGAATTATTACTAAGTATTTATGATAAAATTTAAGTTAGAGATGAAATTTGAAAGTCTTTAAGAAATAAGCCAGACTTGTAAGAACAAGCATGAGACATAAATTTGATGTGCGTTTTTATTTTGTTTATTTTCTTTTAGTTTTTGCTTAATGATAGAAAAGTTGGATTTATCAAAAGTTTAGAATAATTGCAAGGATCATTCTCTGTCTAGCAACAGTTTGACTATAACAGTTAGCAACAACTATATTCAATACCAGTAAGAAATTTTCTTCCATAGAAAATTAACTTTCCATTTCTATTGCAAGGGGAGAGGAAAAAGCTTGTATGGCATGTATCCCCGAAACTATATTTAATTATTTTGGACCTATGGGTTCTTGTTACAACATAGATGAATGTGACAGTGCAATGGTGGCACCTATTGACACATGGTGTCAATATATATGACACATGGCGTTATTATATAACATTAAATTGCCTGAATTTTTCTCAAGTTTTCTCTTCCTAAAACATATCAGGTGTAGATTCTAAGAAGGCATGGCTAAACGCAGTTCTTTCCATTTGCTATGAACAAGTTCAAAGCCAACACTAAAAGCAATGTGTAGAGTGGCATTAGTCAAGCCGAGTTTTGACTACAGGACATTAAAAAAAATGAGAAGATAAAAGAAAGACAACATTATTTCATAATAATTATGCTGTTGTCACTGTGCCTTAAACTTATCAGAGATGGTATACTAAAGTTTAACAATGAAAGATCAGAAAGTCTAAGAAACATACATATGGATAGATAGAAGATAGATAGATATTGATATGCAGCATGTAGACATACACTACAAAGTGAGCTATACACTGGAGAGTAAAGAAGAGATTATAGTCCTAGGAACTCTATAATCTGGTGACAAAGTTATACATTAAATAAAGAATTACAGAAATGTAAAATAACTCAATATGACTATGAATTAAGACAAATAATTGTATGAAGAAAAATAATTCAGAAAGGTAGTGTAGGAATAGTGGAGACCTGTAGAGTATGGCATTCCTATATATTAACAATATTCCAAATTAAATTAGCATTCTTCTATTTCTTTTCTTTTGTGTCAGAAATGGCTATTTGAGTCATCTATGTTTTAAAATGTTCTACCTTAAATTTAATCCAACATATTATTGAACTTTCTAGTTAGTACACTGAATTACAGGAGAGTTGCTTTATTGCGGTTATACTGAGATACTTTTTCTCACAAACAGAAAGTTTTGGCCTGTTATTCATAAGAAAGAATAGATTTGCTTATTTATAAAAATACTGAAAATAATTTTGCTAGGTTGTAGACTTAGAAACACAAAACCTGAAGCATTCTGCTTGGCTATAAATAATCATCAAGTTCCATAAGCAATTGCTCAATTTTCCTTCAATCTGAGTAAACACTTCCTACTTCAGTACTGAAAAAGCAGAATGTGAAAAAGAAAGTTCTGTGCTGTCATATGAAAGCTGAAAAAGATCCCTCTGCTATCATTGTTAAAAGCTGCTATGAAGGAAGGAGGGTATAAAATTTTCAATGGCTTTTAAGTAACTCAGAAGATTTTGAAAATGTTCATCAAAATTATGGAAGCTCCTTGATAACACAGAGTGTGCACAAACAATTCAAATCTGGTAGACTTAATTCATCAAGTATTTCAAGAACTGGAGATCTTACTGTGTCCATTGTTCCTTTTAATTTTTGGAAACTATATTGCATTTGCTTTGAAGCTAAGAAAAATTTGAAATATTTTAGGTGAGAAAGCTCATCCTAAGGATTTGGAGACAGTTGTAATATTTTAAGCAAGGAAGCTTATCGTAAGGATTAATGAGGATCTTAGAGGGTTTGATGATTGGAAGAATATCACTAGTCAATCCTCAAAAAGAGCCCTGAAAATCTTAACCTTTTCATTTCTTGATTCTGCTTTCAGATTCTTCATATCAACATGTCATTTTCAATTTAATAAACATTTTATGTATAAGCTAACTAAAATTATAAATTATTTATATTCTTAACACTGTAAAACATACAATTGAATATTTATAATAACAGAAAGTTATCAGCATTTTGTATATAGGAATGACAATTTTAAAACTGTGAGAATGGACACATAAGCAGAATTGAACATTAGGAATTAAAGTAATCATATCTAATAATTGTGTATAGATAGAAAAGTGATCCATATGATGTATTTGTATATTCATGATGATGGATCAGTTTTATCTATACTACACCTGAGCATAAAACTTGGAGAAATCAGCTATGCAAGAACTCAGGTAGGCCAATAAAATAATAATATTGAGTTTTTCTATGTAATTTTTGTTCTTAGGGCCTGGATATGTAGAATATAATAAAATATTTATGATATATAATATGTAATATTTAATATGCAATATATATTATATAATATATAATATTTATTGTGGTGCATCATCTTACATTCTTGAAACAGGGATCAATATGATTCATGTTTTTAATCACATGAGAGGGACTCATAAACATTAATGTATGTTATACTAAAAGGAAAGAGTATCTCCCACAAAACATATATTCATTTGCTCAATAAATACTTATAGGGTACTATACTATGCAGTATTGGATATAAAACACAAAAACATTGTTATCATGGAGCTTACACTGTACTAGGGGAGATATATATTAAAATAGCGATGATGATAATATTAATAGCAAACAGAAGAAAAAGGAGGTGATCAAGAACAAGAATGTAAATAATAAAAAGAAAAACAAGATGGTGTTGAGTTATACGGAGACAAAATAAACAAAGAGTAGTAGGTAGGATGGATTGCAGAGGGTGCACAATGTTAAATAGGTGATTTCTGTAGAGCTCATTCATATGATGACATTCAAACCAAACATGTATTAGTGAGCAACTTAATCAGTACTGAATTAATTCCTTTATTTTTAAAGGAATAGTGAAATTTCTATGGAAAGATCTCCAGTTTGGTTGCTTTTGTGAAAATAGAAAAAGAAAAATCTAGGTTTGAAGATAGAAATTTAGAAGTCACCAAAATATTGATTGTATTTATTTACAAAAGACTAGATGAAATCATTTAGAGGATAAATGTTTACAGAGAAAAGAAGAAGTCCAAGAATTGAATCCTGGAGCACTCCAGCATTTGTGATGTTGGGGAAAATAGAAAGAACTAGAATGAGTGATTTAAAAAGAGAGAAAGTGGCTGTAGGAGGAAACACAGCAGGATGTCTGCAAAGAGAAAGAAGAAATGATAATTTGTGCTAATCATTCTAATGGAACAAATATAAGGAAGATTCACTGCTTACTATTGTTTATCAATATATGTACATCATTGGTGATCTAGAGAAGAGTAGTTTGGTGAGTGCCGGTGGCAAAGACCAGATTGAGCATATTCAAGAGGAAAGGGGAAGATGTGAATAGGAAATAGAGGTACAGAAGTATAGACAACTTTTTGCAGGATCTTTGCTCCACAGTGTCACAGTGAGAATTGAGAAAATATTTGTGTTTATTTATAGATAGTTGTACAAATTTGTACAGACTTAAGTCTGTTTCTATTTGCACAGCGTCTAAATTAGGAGAGTTCAGCCTGATCAGATCATAAGTTAGACATCATAATAACAACTATTGCTAAGGGAACAGTCAGTACACAATAAACACTCTTCTAAGTATTTTATGTGCATTGTTATAATCAATCCTCACAAAAAAATAAAAATACCATTATCTCATTTTTATAGAAGAAAATCAAGCCATAGACAGTTAAGGAGGGCTTGCCTAAGTTTCCAAAGTTACATAATTAGAGAAAACATGCTGAAACAATACATTCTTATTAGCCGGGCATGGTGGCGCATGCCTGTAGTCACAGCTACTTGGGAGGATAAGGCAGGAGGATCGCTTGAGCCCAGGAGTTTGAGGTTGCTGTGAGCTAGGCTGACGCCACGGCACTCTACCCAGGGCAACAGAGTGAGACTCTGTTTCAAAAACAAAAAAAAAAACCAATACATTATTAGCAAAATGTGTACCTTTTCCACTATGCAAAAATCTTTCTTCTTTGGGAATAGGAGAACGAGCAAAAGATTGAGCTTGAGCATATTGGAAAGGACATAGAATGCCTTGAAAAGTGTTTTTAAAGAGAATGTGTGAAGTTTTGCACATAAATGTGTCTGCTGTGGCTTAGAAAGTGACAGCGATACCTCAGAAGGATTCACACATGTGAAGCATGTGAAATGACCAGAATGCAGACTATTACAAGAGTTCATGAGGGGAAAATAGTATGGTATCCTTTGTATTATTACAAGCATAGAGAAGGGAGAATGAATTCTAGAAAATGAATCATCTACTCTGAGACATGATAGCATCGGGAAAGAGAAAAAAGTCTAAAATTCATTCCCAAATTGTAAAACTTAGTGGCTTCGAGAAGATATTATCAAGAATAAAAATAGAGCTATCTGATTAAAATATGGCGGGATTGTCTTTGAATATATCTTATAATATGTCTAAAAATTTTTTAAATATGAGAATGGAACACAAGAAAGGAATTCTAGTGATAATTGAAGCTTTGGATGACATCTGCATAGCATTAATATGCCTTAATTAATTAATTAAAGAATATTTGATTGCCTGTTGAGCTAGTAGTGAAATGAGACCTCATCTGCTCTCAGCAATTTTACTGAAAAATGAACAATATAGATAAATAAACAGGTAATTAAAATACATTGTGGTAATTGCTTAAATGTCAACACAAATCTTGTGTTAGCATATGTAAGCACCTCTAATCTATATTTGGAAATGGGTGTTAAAGAAGGCTTTCAAAGTAGATGAAATTTTTATTACAGCAAAGAGAAAATATGCAAAAAAAAAATCTTTGGAAAACATGAAAATAAGAGCAAGAGAGTCAAAGAAGGAAAAATTTCCTAGTGGAAGATGAAGCAATTTGTAGACTTTTCTGCAAAGCAATGTGAAATAGAGACTTTAAAAGGAAACTTTTAATAAATACCACCTAAAGGTTTTGGATATAAAATTAGAAGAGTATATATGACTTGCTACTGAGTAGCTTCCTCTCAGACAGAGGTAAGGCAACTCTCTGAACATGTTAAATTAAAGAATAAGTGTCTGGTTAGGAAGCAGAGGCAGGAAATAAGGGCTAAAGCTTTCAAAAAGAAGAAAGGTAAGTACAATAGTGAGAGAAAAATGTTAAGGTATTGCCATGAGGGCAGAGAAATCCCTTACACAGATTGGAATCCAAGAACAGACCAACATAAAGTCAGTCTCTAGTCCCTGAACACTGCCCTAAACTGAACACAAAGAAGGCTTCATGAGCAGCAAGTATCAAACATTAGAAGGAATTTCAAATGTGGCGATCTGTTTTTTTCTGATGGTTTTTCAATTGCTTAATTTTCCATTAGGTTGGACAAAGATTGCTGGCCCTTTCTGATGGACAGGAGTCACCTAAGTGATGTGTGGTTGAAAAAATGCCAACTTTTCTCCCTTTCCCCAGTCTGCTTGTAGTCCTAGACCCTATGTCTTGAACAGCATACTCTCAAGTAGACAGATTGAAAATCTTGATGAATCCATTAGATATCTTAAACCTGCTTTCAAGTGTCATTTTGCTTTTGCATGAAAGGCTTTAAGGTAGCCTAATTGAACACAGCCTTATCACATGCTGGGCAGCTACCTACAGTCTACACTCTCCTAGTACATTATAGAATAGCACCCTATTCAAAGATGGATACCAAAGCTACCAGAAAAGACAAATTTGACATAATTAAAATTACCCTTGGAAAGATTTTAGAAAGACATGATGCAAATGAATGGTCAGTGAGCAATTATTACAGTAAGGCATGTTCCACTTTTAGATTTATTTTTATTTTTATTTGACAAATAATAATGCTATATTTATGGAGTACCATGTGATGTTTCAATATATGTATACATTATAGAATGATTAAATCAAGTTAATTAGCATATCCATCACCTCACATATTTTTTTGTGTGTGTGGTGAGAACATTTAAAATCTACTGTTAGTAATTTTGAAATATACATTACATTATTACTAACTGTAGTCACCATGCTGTGCAATAGACCTCAAAAATTTATCCCTCCTGTCTAACTGAAACTTTGTACCTTTGGACAAATATCTCCCCATTCTTCCACCACCACCCAGCTCCTGATAACCACCTTTCTTCTCTCCTATTCTGAGTTTGACCTTGTTAGCTTCCACATGTAAGTCAGACCATGTGGTATTTGTCTTCCCTTTCCTGGCTTATTTCACTTGAAATAATGTACTCCATGTTTATTCACATTGTGGCAAATGGCAGTATTTCCTTCTTTTTTGGTATTCCTTTTGAGTATATATACCATGTTTTCTTTATCCATATATCTGTTGCTAAACACTTAAGGTTGATTCCATCTCTTGATTATTGTTAATAATTTTCCAAATATTAAGAATTAACATGGTAATGCACGTATCTCTTCGACGTAGTGATTTCAGTTCCTTTGGGTATAAATCCAAAAGTGATATTATTGTGCACTTTTAATTTTTTTCACACAAAATTGGAAACAAATTCTGCTTCTTTGGTTGATGTTTGTTTTTCAAAAAGGGACTGTGTTGAACCTTGACTCCTCTTTCTCTCCCTGAACATATTCAGTTTGTCAGAAAATCCTCTCACCTATATCTGGCCATCTCTCACCACCTTCATTACGGCATTTAGACCAAACTGTGAAAGTCTCTTACCTGACTTTTTCCCACTTGTCTCCAATCAGCTTTTCTTTCTTCCATCCCCTTCTTTTCCTTTTATTCTCAACCACACTAAGCAGAGTAATCCTGTTACATGAAAAATATATTCTGTCAGACTTCCCATCAAACCTTCCCCATGGCTTCTCTTCTTACTCAGAATAAAAAGAAAAGTCCTTATAATACCCAGGTCAGCTTCTACATGATCATATAACCCCTCACTCACCTTTTAACCTGATTCAAGGAAGTTCCCATCTCAGAGCGTTTCTATTTGCTGTTCACTATGGCAGGTGTGCTCTTCAACTAAATTTCATTGTGTTTAATTTCCCCCACTTCCTTAAACACGTAAACACAATTCCTTTAGCTTTCATAGATTTATTGTTACTTTCATAGGCACTAGTCACATCAAATACATCACTTATTTAGCCTTTTTTATCTTTCTCATAAAACATAAACTTCATGAGGATAAGGATTTCTGTATTTTTTGATCACTGGTATATCATCAGTTCCAAGAGTGTTAAACCCATAACATTTACTCCGCAATATTTACTGAACTAAGGTTATATGAAAAATATACCTCTTCAAACTCTAGAATTGGGCTCAGCACATTAACATGTTTAGATCATAAGTTGCATAAATGGAACTGTGGTTCAAAATTGCCTTTCATAAAGATCCCTTGAGCCCAGAAGTTCGGGGCTACAGTGAGCTATGCTCACACCACTGCATTCCAGCCTGGGTGACAGAATGAGGCAAACCATTCACATATTTTAAGAGAGCAGATGAGAAATACAATATTATGAGAATTTCACTTTCATAAGATAGATGAAAAAATGTGGCATACCTATAAATGTGTATCTTCTTCTGTCATATAGAAGTCTATGTGATTTAGCACATGTACCTATAGGTGAGGACAGGTCACAATCTTAGGTTATTTTATTCATGGTAGCTCATGCTTTTGTAATTTTAAAATTTCATATTTTATGGTTCTCATGAGTAATATTATTAAGATAAACACACAGTACACAAAAATATAGCATTTCCTTTTCTAAGAAAATATCTAAAGTTTATACTTATATTAAGTTAAAGGATATATAAAATTAAATGCCTCAAGAGAGATTTGAGTATAAGTTTGTGTGTATGAAATCAGATATATTATGACTTATAAAATTGAATTGCATCATGGAGAAAAATAAAATATGTTTTGAAAATTATTGAGGTGGAATCATTATCATAAAATAATGAATAGCTTTATCCTTAAACACAGTGAAATTTGACCATGAATATTCTTTTTATTTAAAAATTTATTCAACTCTTTTTCTAAAATCATGCAATAATTTTATTTTACCGAAATTTATTGAATAAAACATTTAGTACGTGTCTGCTAAAATGCATATCTGATTTTGTTTTGAGCAATTTTTATATATATCAACTTCAGCAGTAATTATATATTGACATTAATTCTATCATCATCTGGGTTTAAGCAGAGTTTTTCATTTTCTAGATGTCTGGATTTGTGCCACTTTATTACTCTTATTTTATAAAGCAAAAAGAAAAAGAAAGTAAAAAAAACCTAATGTACTATTCCTTGACATTTAAACCTTTCTTCAGGATCATGGGGGAGAAATTTATAGAAAGAAAAAAGTCCCCTAAAGATCTGCTTATTACTACCATTACAGCTAATTTGACTAACTGCCATATCAGTTAATCTCTCTGCAATATTCAAACTCCATGTGATTTGGAGAGGAGATACAGATGTTAATTTTCCAAATATTTAACTTTCTTGATTTGTAAAGGTATTATGAGATATTATCTCAAATATATGTTGCTTATTAGAAAATTACAATGTTAAAAGAAAAAACAAAAAATTACCTGCCTACGTATAAACAGAAAAAAACAATACATTAGTTATATTTATTTATACCGTCTAGCATGTTATGGTATAATAAGGACTGAGGCATTTTAACATATAAGAAAATTAATATTAAATAGATCAGAAATATTTCTGTTTCACCAATAGTCATTTTAAAAATAAAATTTCTTTTTGTGCAGCTTCATGAAAATTTGAAAAACTATAAAACTTTACAAATATCAAGAAATCTACCCTCTAAAATAAATTAATTTAACCTCCATTAGAATATTTTCTACTTTGGCTATCTAATTATTCTGAGCATGATAGTGTCTTCACCCTTAAAATGTAAACAATAACGTTTATCTTTTGTTGGTCAATAATATTTCAATTGCAAGTGCCAAAACCCTAATTCAAAATATCTTAAGAGGAAAAAGGAAGATGGCAATTTTTATAACTAGAAAGTGCAAGCAGAGAGCTAGTAATAGTTTCACACATAGCAGGATTCATCACTTCAAAAGTCACCATTCTCTCTTCAGTTGATCAGTGTTATTTTTTTATTCTTAAGTAGGCTTTTTCCATGTAGCAACAAATATTGACTCTGGGAATTCCAAGCTTACTTAAATAATCTTTAAAATTTATTAGTTATTCATATCAAAAACATGTCAAAATGAGGGGGTTGAGGGAGACAGAGAGAGAGAGAGAAGAAGAGAGAGAGAGAGAGAGAGAAAGAGAGAGGGATTTCCAGTGTTTGGGTCAAATCTAGAAAAACATAAAAAATACAATGATTGTATGGTTACATATTAGATGAGTGTATAATTCTTGGGTAGCATAACACAATGTATTCAGTAGGAAGCCTATGTAAGCACTTTAGTTGTAATAGAGAAACTAAAGAAGAAGAAAAACTTTATTTATGTATATATTTTCCTTTTTAACTTAGAATAAAATCGTTTTAAAAATTCAGTGTCTCTTTAACATTCTTAGGCGTGAAGACTCTTTGTTTAAAAGATGTACTGTCATGATTTTCACATTTCTTTCTATAGTGCTGAATAAATCAAAATAATATTGGTCTGGTTATTTAATAATCAAAGTTTGAATACCCAAACTGGTTTGACCTATAAATATATCTTTCTAATTTTGGGGACTTTTAAAAATTGAATCATTAATGTTATACATTAATATATATATATGATATTTCTCTAGCCTAATCATTCAAACATTGAGTTAGTCTTATGAGGGTAATTTTTAAATAACAGAATATATATTTTCCTGGATGATGATTAGAATTGAGTAAGCCAAATAAACTATATGTAGCATCATTATAAAACAGCACATTATTTAAAATTTGCTTTATTTTAGCTGTTCTTTTTTCCTGATACTTTAATTCATGAAAGCAAGGCTCAGGAGGCTACTCTGAATCATAGTGCTACATTTTGTAGAACATTCAGTTACTGTTTTTTTAACCTGAATATGTTTCAAGGTATATTCTATTCAGTATTCTCAAAAATACTATGTACTCTCTTTTTCTGGTACCTATTCATGGCTCTAGTGGAAAAATTTATGCCTGCAATTATATGCATAAGCATTTTGTATAATTTCCCTATAAATTGGCATATATGAGTTTTAGCTAAATGATATTGCTAAGATAGCAATACCTTTATTAATTATTTCAATATGCCACCTGAGAAACTTTTTAGTGTTTTCGTTAAGTTTCATTTTTTCTTAGAAATAGCATCATAAGTACACATAAAAATCAGTTTTACTGCTTTAATATTTTAAAAATATTTTTGCAAAGTGTCAAATGATGTAATTGTTGCATAATTCAATATACGTTGTTATATCTGTGAACTAATACATTTAAATTTACTATATAAAATAAAAACTTTACATCTTGAAGTTTTTATATAGGTTATACAATTTTTGGCTCTTCTAAATAAAAGCAAAATAATTTATGAACACCATGATGCTGAAAGCTATAACTTGAGAAGCATCTAAGTCCTTATTTTGTTTTTAAAACTTTATGGTGGAAAGGCAGAAACTTTTCACAAGCTGAGGTTTCTGATCTAGTAAGGATTTGTTGGCTAGGCCCTATTACACTTGGGAAAGATTTCTGTGTAGACGTTAATTATATTTAATATTTTATTTTTGCTTTTTAAGAGTTTTAGCAACATCTCCTTAAAGAATAATGTTAATTAGTATATTTTAAATTAAGTTGGCATAAGTAGTTTACTAATCACCTTTTCCTAACACATAATGGACACTACAGGGTGTTATACTTGACTCTCACCCCTTATTCTGCCACAGATATAGTTAGATGTGAATATTTTTGTAAATATCTTGTGTGAAATTAATAATAGTCTATGGTTGAAAAATGTTTTGGTAATATTATTTTTATTGAATGTTAAATAGAGGACTCAAATTTATACATTTTATAATAACAGCTAACATTCTAATGTGTCTTACAAATGGTATCCAAGTCTCAGTAGCTAACAGGTATGTGCATCTTTTCTTATTTTAACTCTTCATCTGACATTTACATTCTTAAGTTATACATGTAAGCTTTGTTTTTTTTGTTTTTTATGTTGGCTCCTATGAAGTATTTGTTACATAAGTTTAATATAGTTACTTTGTATTAAACTTCCAAGATAATAAAACTGATATTGTGAATTTTGGAAGCTGCTCTAGGATTTTTTTTGGTTTAAATTGCTTTCTGTCTGCATATTCACATAAGAATATTTTAAAACATGGTTAGACACATGTCTAAGGTTATTGATTCAATCTGAAAATCTAGTCTGTTAATATGTATAATTTTAAATGGAATAATAAAATATTTAAGTTTTTTAATCTCCACAAAACCTCATGAGAATGTAAAATAAAGCATTTGATATGATAGGAATTAAACAGAATTGAATAAAGAATATCAAATATATATGAAAACATGACTTAAAATTTTTATATATAGTTCAATGGAACAGAGAAAAATAATATGTGTTGTAAACAAAACATATGAAATGGAACCTATTTTTAAATTATATATTTGTTTTCAAATTATTACTTGGGAAAAAGTCATTTGGAAAGGAAAAATAACAAAACCAACAAATAACAACAAAAAATAGCAAAAAAATACAACATTTTCAAACTCTATAAAACTAGAGACCTCATTACTACCTTTTCTCTTTCTCTTTTCATTGTAGAATCCAACAGAATTGTTTGGGGTCTTCCTAATGACTCCATTTTAATAAATTTATTTAGAATTATTTAATTCATGTAGCAAACCTTACATATGCATTTCATCTTAATATCTAAGGGTCATATAGTAACTATTTTACAAGTTTTCTTATAAAATTATGAATTTGTTAATGTTTGCTATAATGGAACTTAAAGTCATGAAATAGTATTTAGTGTACAGTGTGAAAAATGAGAAACAGAGTTTTTAAGTAGGTGTAAATATATATATATATACAAGATGTACAGAAGTAAATAACTTCTCATAGATATACCAATGCTCACATATAATAATATAGGCCCTAAGGAAAATTGAGGAAATTAGCTGGATATTATATACTGAAGAAAATATTTGTATATGAAAAATCACACACACACATATGTATACACACATAAACATACATACATACTTTTGCAATTCAAAATGAATTTGAAGTCAGTGAGTGTACTCTAGAGAAGGCAGAACATTAGGTTTTGAGCCATATTTAGGAAAATTTATCCCACTTAACAATATAAAAGGAAGTTATAACTAAAATTGGACCATAAAAAGAGTGACCTAAGTGAAGAAATATAATATCTTCAATCGAAGTGTTTGATAAAAACAAATGTAACATGTTCTTACTCGTGAGTAGGGGCTAAAAAAGTGGATGCCATGGAGATAGAGAGTGGATTGGTGGTTACCAGAGGCCGGGAAGAAGAGATGGGGATGAAGGCAAAAAAGAATATATTCATTACCACTGACCTGTACACTTAAAAATGGTAAAGATGGTAAATTATGTATCTATACTATACTCTAAGAAATAAATTAAAAAATAAATTAATTACTTAATTTTTAAAAAGTGGCAGATGTTAGAATAGTTGCAATCCTTTTAAAACAGCTCAAGCATAAAAAAAAAAAAATGTGGATTACTGGTGGCCTCTTGGCTCACTGCTCCCAGAGAAGGAGGTGAAGAACTCGGGTGGCTACACACAAGTGGATCACTCCCCCTCACCCAGGAACAGCATTATGAATCTGCAGAGAAATGGCGTGGGACATGCAGCATAGGAAAAAATGTGAAAGGGAGCTATGTTCGCAAAGACTGGAGAGTGCGAAAAATACAATATGGAATATAGAGCAGCATGGGAGGGCTGCGCCCACACAGCCAGCCGGCGCTGGGTGATCTGACCCACAGGAGTATGCCTAGCTTTCCCACAGACCTCCACACACATTCAGATAGGGATGCATCTGAAGTTGGTGCAAAGTCATGGCATCAGCCGGCAGGTGCTGTGGAGAGGAGACATAGCAGGAAACATTTTGAACTCTCCCGTGCTCAGTGCTGGGACCGCACTGGGTAGGGGAGGGACTGGGTGAGTGGTTACTTCCCACAACCGGACCTGGGGAGAGAGTTTGGAGACAGACACCTCACCTCTGTTGGTCAGTGGGACCAGAGTACAGGAAGTGAATGCTGAAAAGGGGGCTCTGCCACTGGAAACCACTGGCGATTCAGCCAGCTGAGGGCAGTAAAAAAGAGCAGGGCCTCTGCTAGGCAGACATGAAACTGCAGGACTGTGATGACTAAGTAACAGCTGTCAGCCTGCTGGGCCAGCTTCTGCCAACTCTTGAGTGGTCACCCCCAATGCTAGCTCTCCAGGGGAAGGCAGCCATCATCTTTGGGGTCCCCAGCCCAGAGATGCTATAGCAGGAGCAGTATTGGATAACGTCCCTCGCCCAGCCCAATGATCTTTGTGCCAGGTGCGGCAGACTCCACCCTTGGAGGTGGAGAGAAGTGAGAAAAGCCACTTTCTCTGCATGGCTAGTGTGACTCTGTGGGACTTTGGTGCTGAAAAATAGTCAGCAGCCTGTTGATTTGGCCCTCCCACTGGCTCAGGCCATCTAATATGAACATAACTCCAGGGCTTGCTCTCTGGGTCCAGGCAGCCGCCAGCATTGGGGTTTGTGGTCAGAGAAGGAAAAACCTGGCAAAAGACCTAAGCAATTGCACCAACTGAGGCCTCCCACCAGGAACAACCCTCCAAGAGTGGTGAAAGAGCCCTGAATAACATATTAGCAGCTCCTTCTAGTGGTAGGTCAAGAAATCATAGAAGCACACACACACACAGGCTTGCACACACCAGCTGCAATTTATCTTGCCCTAACCCCCACCTTAAGAGAGAACAGGGTCCAAGCAACATTCAGGAGTGGGAAGGCCCCTCCCAAAGATTGGAGAATTCATATACCCTATCCAGGGGACCAGAGCCTACCACAGAAACAACAGATTATCACAATAACTGGCTCCTCCATCAATCAGTAACAGACAGTGTAACACCATAACTTAACATAGTGCCCTCCATCTCAAGCTATTAGAGGGCAGTGGAGTCATACCCACAAGTGCAATTCACTAGCTTGGAGCTTAAGCTGAGGGATCAAACTCACTAGTCTCCATTGGCAAAAGGTGAAGACAAGAGGTAAGAAGCAATCCAACTTGCTAAATACCCCTAAGGCAATATAAGACCAGTGTAGCTATCCCCAGTGCTGTCAAAGAATGACCCTTTGGGACTTGGAGATAAGGCCATAAACCAGTCCTAGCACCCCCAGTTCACAACCAAGAAGCCTGATGAGAAAAATCAGCAAAAGAACACAGGAAACATGAAAGGTTGGAGAGAAAAGTCACTCCCAAAAGAAATCATTAGATCTTCAACAATGGATACCAATGTAAATGAAATGATTAAAATGACAGAGCAAGAACTCTGAATATGGATTGGAAGAAAACTCAGTGGAATAGAAGAGAAAATAGAAACCCAACACAAAGAAGCCCCAAGAACAATACAGGAAATGAATGAAAACTTCTCTAAAGAAATTGAAGTGTTATGAAAGAACCAAATAGAAATGCTGGAAATGAAAGAGCATTCAAGAAACTACAAAACACAGTGAAAAGACTTAAGAATAGGTTGGATCACACACAGGAAAGAATCTCAGAGCTTGAAGATAATGCCTATGTGCTAAGCAAATCAGATGAAGAAAAAGAACACAGAAGCAAAAGACATGAACAAAACATACAAGAAATTTTGGATTATGTAAAGAAACCAAACATAAGAATTATAGGAATCCCAGAGAGAAGAAGAAAATACACAAGGGCTGGAAAATTGCGAGGAGTGAATAGTTGACGCACGCCCTCAAGGAGATTAGCTACTCCTCCCCACGGAGTCAAGTCCCTAAGATAGGAGTCACCACAGAGAATAAGGAAATTGATAGGCAACAGAGAGAAATAAAAGAATAAACAGAGACTAAGATATAGTTTATAGTTTTCTATATATGTAAAAAGATCAGATATAACACAGCAGGGAATCCCTAGGAGACTGGTGTATCTCCATAAATGCCAGCAATATGGTTAGATTCATACAGGTTTTTATAATCACAGACATCAATTACCAGTTATCAGGGTAACATATTTGCATATCAGGGAATGCAGTTGCTAGGGGATACAGGTAGTGGGTTAGCGTCAAAAGTCCTCTCAGAGGGCTTCTAATCTATTTAGGTGAACAAACAGGTACAAAGTCTTTCAGGGGCTAATTTCTAAGATCTAAGAAGTAGTTGTTAATTAACAAAGGTAAAACTAAAGAGGTATAGTGACTCTATATTTCTTTGATTAGTTATGGTGGACTTAAAGGTAGACAGACAGGAGAGAGCAGGAAGCCCATCTCTCATGAAACAGGTTGTTTATCACCACCGGAGCGCATCTCTGGGCAAAGTGCACACATTGTCTCCAGCTCCCATCCTGTGGGCCATATTTGCCTTGCCTTGTCTTTCAAGATACAGGGAAGCTCACAGATTTTGAGATACTGGGAAGCCTTCCTTGAAAACATCCCTACTGGAGATTTGAGAGCTCTCCCATGATAGCAGCCTCTAATAAGTGAACCATTGACTGCACACATTCATTCAGGGCAAAACCTTGCAAACTCCTGTTTCTGTCTTTAATATAGTAATATTGGGTTATACAATAAAATAATGGTTTTATGAGCCACATTTAAATAATTCCTCAATCATATTTCTCAACAGAAAATTTATTTCTTGGAATAATAGAGGAAAATATACCTGGCCTGGCCAGAAATCTAAATATCCAGGTACAAGAAGCAAACAGAACTCCCAGGAGACTCAATGTGAAAAGGCAATCCCCACGTCACATAGTTATTAGTCTGGACAAAGTAAACACGAAAGAGGCAATCCTTTGAGCAGTAAGATGAAAACAGCAGATAACCAACAAAGGAAAACCTATCAGACTAACTACAGACTTCTCAACTGAAATCTTACTAGCCAGAAGAAACTGGAGAAAATCCTCAATCTTCTAAAACAGAATAATGGCCAACCTAGAATTCTTTATCCAGAAAAACTAAGTTTCATCTGTGAGGGAGAAATAAAGACTTTCCGAGACAAGCAATCACTGATGGAATTTGCAAAGACCAGACCTGTCCTGCAGGAAGTACTCAGACCTGCATTCTATACAGAGAAACAAAATAGACACCCACAAAAGTAAAATAACTGAAAAGTAAAAAGTCCAGAACCTGGATTCCGCAATGGCTTGAGAAATAAAACAAAACATTGAGAATTTATCCAACAGTATGAACATCAATCTGTCCCAAATATCAATTCTCTAAATAAATGTGAATGGCTTGAATTGCCACTGAAGAGACTCACCTGTTTACTGTAGAGAAGCTATATGTGGAGACTCATGTCTCCCAACTAGTTTTTTTTGGTCTAATAAACTTCCAACCCTTCACCTTGAGTCTAAAAGTGTCTTTGTGGGTAAGATGTGTTTCCTGAAGACAACAGACACTTGGCTTATGTTTTGTTAATCCATTCAGCAGGTGAGTAAAAATCAGGCTTCAGGGCTCTTTTCTCTGAAGAAGTAAACATCATGGCTGCATTCTTCCTTCTATTTGCTATATTTCTTACTGTCTTAATCTTTCTCAAAAATAATATCATATATGAAACAGTTTTTACAACATAATTTCTATCAGGAGGAAATTTCTCTGTATGGTTGCATATTATTAATTCGCTTCTAAATAAGCAGTGTAATTGTAACTTGCTATTCTTCCTTTCATTTGTGTGAATTTTGATGAGTTCAGGAGCAGGATAAATTGTTTGTCATTGTTAAACTAATATTAAAGTATGTAAGTCTCAATATAAAAACTTTTCATTAGAAACATAATACCTCTCATTTATTTCTTTTACTTTTGTACTGTTCTATGTAGGAATGTGGAAATATTTTTATGTTATCAGTGTGTTGAAAGTAGTTTGCTTCCTTACACTTGGTTTGGTGAGGCTTGTGAGACACTGAATAAACCAAATGAAAACTTACCTATATAGTTCCTGTTAAGATAAAATCATCATCAACAACTTTTAAAAAATAAAAATAACCCTCTTACTTTATAGTGAAACCAAGATGTTTGAAAAATCAGATTTTAACATTGGATCTTGGAAAGCACAGACTTGTGACTTCAATTTAAATTATATTGACAATTATTCTGCCTCAGCTCCTTTATTCCTAGCAAAGAATAGTTTTTATTAAACTTACCTATAGATGCAGACACAGTCACAACAAGGATGCTATTATTTAATCTTCTTGTAAGCCTGAAGTCCAAATGGAGTCAGCTAAGGAAAATCCTAACATATTGTCCCATGAGAAATTTATAAGGATAGAAAATAACCATAGAGTTGAGGTAAAAGAGAATGTTGAAAAACTCAGAATGCCATATTTTCTATTTTTTCCCCAATCAATTTCTTCCAGGCATTTCAGTAGTGGATACCATTCTCTCATGCTCAAAGACTTTGAGGAAAGGGGATGACAAGGTGAACATACTTCATGCCTACAAATTCCATAAACTCCGTTAAAGTAAATGGCAAGTTAGATAGTAAAAAATAATTTTTGGTTAGAAGTATGCTGTCATTTACATATGATCAATATTTGAATAATCATACAACTGTAATAATAATTGAAATTATTTTTGCATTATATTTAAAATAAGACTAAAATATCAATAAAATTTGAGATCAATTCTGTTAAAAACAAAAGGGTTCATAGTAGTATTTTGTCTTCCACATATTATGCAGAATAGCTCAACTTTGATTATGTGGCTTACAATTGTTTCAAAAATTTTGAACTCTTGAAACAACACAATTTAATTATTTAACAAGAATTTATTTGTCATCTATTCAGTGTCATGCAGTGTTCTAGGTACTTGGGATATAACAAGGAATAAAAGCAAACAAGTCTTAGATTTAAGTCTTTTATTCATCTTGATTTTATTTCTGTATATGGTGAGAGATAGGGGTGTGGTTTAATTCTTATTCATACAGTTATCAAGTTTTCCCATCATCATTTATTGAAGAAATTATCTTTTCCCCATTGTATGTTCTTGGAGATTTTGTCTAAAAGAGTTGGCTGTAAATATGTAAATTTATATCTTGGGTTTGTATTCTGTTTCATTGGACTATGTGTCTGTTTTTAATTCTAGTATCATGCTGATTTTGTAGTATACTTTGTAGTATATTTTGAAGTCAGGTAATGTGATACCTCCAAATTTGTTACTTTTGGTCACGATTGATTTGGCCTGTCAGGATCTTTTGTGGTTCCATATAAATTTTAAAATTATTTTTTTCTATTTCTGTGAAGAATGACTTTGGTATTTTGATATAGATTGAATTGAATCTGAAAATTGCTTTGTGAAGTATTGTCATTTTAACTATATTAATTTTTCCAATCCATAGTTACAGAATATCTTTCCTATGAAACTACTAAAAGGAGACATTGGAAAAATGTTGGGGAGACATTGCCAGGACATTGGTCTGGGCAAAGATTTTTTGTAAGACCTGAAAAAGCACAGTCAACAAAAGCAAAAATAGACAAATTTGACTATATCAAGCTAAAAAGCTTCTGCACAGTAAAGAAAACAATCAATGCCATGATATTTTTGGTAAATATTAAAATATACCACTAATGGGAGAAAATATTTACAAACTATCCATTTGACATTGGATTAATAACTAGATTATATAAGGACCTGAAACAACTGAATAACATAAAAACAAATAATCCCATTTAAAAGTGGGCAAAAGATTAAAATAGATATTTCTCAAGAGAAAATATACAAATGGCCAACAGATATATGAAGAAATGCTTAACATCATTCATCATCAGAGAAATTCAAATCAAAACCACCAGGAGCAATCATATCACTCCAGTTAAAATAGCTTTTATCAAAGAGGCAGGGAATAATGGATGCTGGCAAGGATATGGAGAAAAGGGAACCCTCGTACACTCTTGGGAATGTAAATTAGTACAGCTACTGTAGAAACTAGTATGGGGGTTCCTCAAAAAACTAAAAAAAGAACTAACTACCATATGATTCAGCAATCCAAATGCTGGGAATATAGCCAAAAGAAAGGAAATCACTATATCAAAGAGATATCTACACTTCCATGTTTATTCCAGCAATATTCAGAAGAGCCAAAATATGAAGTCAACGTAAGTCTCCATTAAAGGATGAATGGATAAAGAAAATGTGGTATATATACCCAATGGAATAATATTCATCCATAAAGTGAATGAAATCCTGTCACTTGTGGCAACATAGATGGAACTGGAGTGATTATATTAAGTAAAATAAGTCAGGCACAGAAACAAATATCTTCATGTTCTCACTCATTTATGGAAGATAAAAAGTGGATCTCATGAAGATAGAGAGTAGATTGGTGGTTACCAGAAGCCAGGAAGAGTAGCTGGGAAGGAGGGAAAAAGGAAGGCTGATTAACAGGTACAAATATACAGTTAGATAGTAGAAGAAAAAGACCTAATGTTTGCTAGATCCGTAGGATGCCTATAGTTAACAATTTATGTATTGTACATTCCAAAATAGCTAGAACAGAATCATTCAAATATTCCTAGCATAAAGAAAAGATAAACATTTAAGGTGATGTATATTCCAATTATCCTGATTCGACTATATGAATGTATCAAGTTACCACATGGACCCTGAAAATATGTATATCTATTATGTATCAATAAAAAATTTAAAAAATAAAAATTAAGAAAATTATAAATCAGATAAAGTTCCTACTGTTATAGATTGTACTTTCCTGTGGAAGGCACAGACAAAATATAAACATATACATACACACACACATACATATACATATACACACATACCACACTTGTACACTATACACAGAGCAATAGCTAGAGAAAATCAGTGTACATAGGATAGGCTATATGAAAGTGACTCAATATAATTTGGACATATATTGGAGATTTTTTTAAAGATTCTCATTGTATAATATTTTCTCACTTGCAGTTTAATTAACTTTAAAAATACAAAATTGATATTGAAACTCCCAAAAGCAGTCACACCAAAAGCTATGAGTACATGTCAGGTGGTGCTTCCAGACCCTCCACCTGCAATGGATCTACTTTATTTGCGATGTGTCAAAAAATGCTAAGAAGATAATATTAGCAGTGAAAAGCAGAGACAATTATATAAATTTTGTGTGGTCCAACATTTAATTTTTAGAGCAGTTTTGGCACCAGTAATTATTGGATGACTACTTTCTAAATTTTACTGAAAAAAAAGAGGAAGAAGAAGGATGGTCTGAACTTTTCTTTACCATACAGTGATTGTCACTTCTTTTTTGATAACATGTGAAAACAAATTTATATTAACTGTGTGTCATTGTTGAAATGAAATGCATATTATAATATTTTGCTCATATTCAATCCTACTAGTAATGCAGCTACCTCTTAAAATGGAGAAATTATCAAATTTTCTTTTAAAAAGGTACATATATATAAAATGTCCATTTGGTTTTGGCTTACTATATTCCTAGGCCAAAAACAGTATCTTTTGAATTATTTATTTTATCAAAAACATAAATTAACTTGCAAATATTGCATTATATGTGGCTATAAGAACATGTCTAAAATACTGGAAGACATGCATTGGTTATAATACATAGTTTATCTGATGTGATGTGGTGAGTTGTAGTGAGTTGATTGAAATGGTAGAGATACATTTTTATATATAATTGCTCTAAAAGCTTCACCATATTTTTTAAACCTCATTTCTGTTAGAGTATACATGTGCATATTCATTAAAACATATACATTTTGTTTAGGTTTATAGAGATGTAAATGATATATTATTTGAAAACCTACGGATTTGCAGATTGATGTAAGTAATATGACATTGTTTATATTAAAACAAATAGAAATCTGTATATGTATCCCTAGGCTAGTACATGCATGTGTGACAAGAGAAATTTGCAGAGGGATACTTGCCAGGCTGTTTATCTGATGAAAAGGAAGGTGGAGGTGGAGATTTGAATTGCTTTGTCTTCATTTTTCTTTTCTTTATGAAAAAGAGGAAAAGTCTTTTGTTTTCATTTTTAGTATTTTTTTAAATTATAATAAGAGCACTTAACATGAAGTCTACCATCTTAAGCACACAATACTTTTTCTTTATAGTTGTCCTTGCTTTGGTTAGCTGCCTACAGCTAGCACAGGCTTTGAAATTTTGAAACCAAATATATTTTTGAAAAACAATGTAATTCATGCATTGATTGCTTTCTGATTAGAGAAAACACTTGGGTGCCCCTTATAAAATATTTGCCAAGTACAACACATATAAAATGGAAACATATTTTAGACTGCTTCTGAAATGTTTTTTACTCAAAATTAATGTTTTATCATTATAAAATATCCATGGTTAAGATTTTCATATACTTGATCTTTCAAAGTGTTTTTATAAAGGATATTTGTTTACAACCAGTTTTCTGCATAAGGCAACTGACAATGTTGCACTGTTGATCGGGGGGGGGGTGTTTTTCTTATATTTAGTCACACTTTTATTCCATACCACTAGTCCCCACCCCCTACATTTTCCAACACTAAAGCTAGCACATCACTTTAATACCTATTTCTTCCATATTCATTTTGTTAAATTAATAACAAGTAACAAAGTCTAGTACTAAATTTTTGGTGGCATAATTAAGGGTATGAATATATTATCACCAGGTGTACATTCCTCCATCATAACACCATACAAACATTTCCTAAAATAGAGAAACAAATATTTTAATAGATGTAAAATTATAGTCTCACATGTCAACTGTTATTCATCTGGTACTCAGCAAGTTGTAATCACATATCCTTCATGTTTCACTTTGGAGATTGCCACATCTTTATTCAGATTTCGGCACTTTTTCAAGAAATATTAAATCTCTCTCTTTACATCTTTGTTTGTGATATATAAATGTTAGAAAACCACTGTCCTGCTTGTTTATTTATTTTATAAGCAAGTTTTTATATCATTCTGAGGAGTAGTATATGACATATTTTGTTGTTCTCATAGCATGCCTTAATTTTTCAAAAGCACTTCCACATCTCCATTTATACACTATTATTTATATATATTACATTACCACATTGAGTCTTACACTCCCTGAGACAGGGGTTACATTTGGCAATTTTTTAAAAAGTTAAATATTAATATTACACAAGCAAATTTTTATATTACCTTTTTATGAATTCAAAAGCTTCTGCCTGTGAGTTAAAGTCTCAGGTTTTTATAGTCCAAATTTTTAACAATGTTCACCAGTTCAGTGTGCACTTCTTCATGTCTTCCTGTTCTAAAGTTGTATTCTAAAGTTTATAAATTTAATGCAATACTTGCATAGCCTTAACAGAGTTAACCAAATACGGTATTCTTGCTGTTACCTATCTCAGATTATTGAGGATCCAGCCTCTAGATTTAAAATTTCAGCCAAGAAAGATAACACAAAAGCAGTGTTTTAATGATGAAATAACATACAAATCTATAGTTTCTAACTTCAGTAACTCACGTGAGTTTGGTGGCTTGGCTTATTGTTGGAGTATCTGTAAACAAACAGGGCCCAGAATCCTCTTTGGCTATAACTGTTAGAGATTATAAAGGCACTATATATACTTGTGGCCAATTTATCATGATGACCTAAGTCACATTGGTGTCGCCTTCTCTCTACTGTGCACATCCTTTCCCAGATCCTATATCTGCCTGGCTGACTCAATGGCAGGCTGGCACCACACCTGTTTCCTCTGCGAATTATTCCTCATCACTTTGTGTCAGAACCTCTTGGGATTTCCCCTCCATTTATCTTTATTCCAGAGCTGTGCCAAACTCATAGTGCCAGTAATCAAGATGTAAAACGATATTATGGATAATTTTCATATTCAGTCCACTTCTATCCTTTTATTTCAATGGATACCTTTCCTAATATTATCCAACAACTTTTGTGAGTCAGGATTTAGCAGTTTTCTGCTAAAACCAGACCTCTAACAAATTTATGTCCCAGAACTAAATCTTAGTTTTCAGAGTTCCCCCATAAAGCAATAGAAGAAAATAATTCTACCACCATTTATTTCTACAGGCAATCCTTCAAGAAGTTTGTTTGGGCTATATAATCCAGACTACTCACAGATTAGTCATACATACTACTTGTTTTCCTTTCGTATTTAGTCTGCAGATTTGCAAAGCCCAGAAAATCAGAAATATTCTCCAGCTGACTCAGAGAGACAAGTCTATGATTTTCAGGCTGGATTTTCAAGAACACTTGATGTGGTAGAGGTGTCATTTGATGAATCATTAGAATGCTCAATGCCTAGGTACTGGATACACTTGAATTGTCCCTGTAGTGTGGTGCACTGAGCTGTGAAAAATTCAGCTGAGTCGTGATATACTCCTTACTGGTGTTCCCATATGTTTTAGCTGCCAGCGGCAGGCATTAAGCGGGCCCTGATATTTATCTTTGTCTGTAACACAAGTCTACTCAGCATGAATAAGATTGTAGGGATTGTTTCCTCAGGGGCTGACCAATCAGCAGATAGGTTTTCAATGACAACCTCGAGGGGACAGAACTGGGTCTGTTACAGGATCTTTGCTTTGAGCCCTTGGGGTTTTCAAGTGTTTGGCTGGCAAAAGCCCATTTAAGACCCTCACTTTTATTTAAAAGTATTACATTTTTATTTTTTTAAAGTTATGGAATTATCTTTTGAAAAATGAATTATAATAAAATTACAAAATTCAAATGCTCTGTTTAATGAGTTTTGACAATCTTAGAAACTCTTGTAATCAAAACTAAAATGAAGTATAGAACATTTCTATCATTGTAGAAAATTTCCTGTGCCCCTTTTCCAGTCAATTTCTGTCTCTTTATCAGAGCTGACCACTTTCTATTTCTTTCACCATGCAGCAGGCATCATCAGCACATCTTTTCTGTAAAAGACCAGTAAATATTTCAGGCTTTATGAGTTATATATTTTTGCCTCACATATTCTTTTTCATGACCTTTTAATATTTTTCTGAAGTGCTCTATTCAATGGCTATACATATACAAAATCAAGGAATAGAATTGGTTTGGCCCTATGCTGTCGTTCGCTGATCGCTGCCATAGATTAGTTTTGGCTGTCTTTACACTTCATCTAAATGGGGCAATATAATATGAACTCCCATTTTTCTGGTTTCTTAGGTCAATGTATTATTTTTATGGCTCATCTATATTGTTACACAAATTAAGACTCCATTTATTTTTATTTCTTAATAGCATACTTTTAAATTTGTATACTGTGATTTGTTAATCCCTTTTCCAGTTGATAGATACTTGAGTTATTCTATTTAGACCTCTAGAATTGCTAGATCATGGAGTATGTCTATGCATAAATCATGAAAAACTGACATTCAGTGCTCCACAAGGATTGTATCACTTTGCACTCCATTGGCAACACATGTTTTTTTTTTCCTAGGCTATAGCTTTCAAGTGAAGGACTCATGTCAACACTTCTATATTGTGAGTCCTATTTATAATTTACCAAATAATCAATTGAATTCATTAATAGAAGAAGTAAGTAGCAGCAGATGGTACTGGAAGCATTATCAAGATGCAAAGATTCACCCTAAGGTATCCTCATGATATGATGTGTAAACTCCCAGATTTTATTTTGCCACACTGATATGGATTTAGGGAAGGCCTAGGTATAGAGCTAGGTGTGTAATGGAGTGACCTATAAGCAAAACTCTGTCACCAAAATGCTGTACAAGGAGTATGATTAAAGGTAAGGAGGGAACATACTCACGCGGACTGTTTTCAGAACTTACGGTGTGTAGCATATGTGGCAGCAAGTACTTTAGCAGAGATTCACTAGAAGTACTGATCTTATATCCAGAGAAGATGCTACCGTTCATCTCTTATTCCACATCTCAATACTGTTTGCTTGGGTCCTGGTCTCTCACATCCCACATTTCCCCCATCCCAAGGAAAAACCTTTTCAAAATTTACTTACAGAGTCATTGCCATTGCATCCCATAAAGTGCTACTAGACCTTCTGGCCCAAGAGTCTACTTCCAAAAATTCCCTAGAGCACTTTTTTTATTCAGTGTGGTCCATGAATCATCAGAATTATTTTCAGTATTTGGCTGTGTCTCAGAAAAAAAAAATGAGCCAGAATCTCTATTTCAGTAAGATAGCAATATGATTCACATGCACATTCAAGTTTAACAAGCATATCCCTAGAATGTTCACAAATGCTTACAGAAGATCCCCATAGCTCAAGAATTCAACTGTATCAGGATTTTAATCAGGCTTTGTATAGCCTTAGGGTGTATATATGTTTGTGGGGAAGGGAGTGTTGTTCACTTTTATCTAACATTCTTATCCAGCCCACTTAAATGAAGTCATCCTGAAATCAAATAAGCAAGCCAGGCCTGTACCAAGTTGAATCTGTACAAGGTTTAAAGATTGTTAAAATAGCCACTTGGATATACTTAAACTCTTTTTCATTTTAGTTTACTTCTAAACTGCAAAATAAAAGAAAACTTTATAGGTGCACAAGCTGATACAAGTAAATAGGTTAATATAGAATCTCAAGATTTTGTAATTTCTTATACATATAGTATAGCTGGCATGGAGTGATGAACCCTGGATGAAAGGGGTAGAACAATTTTTTCATGATCTCTATTGTGTTATGATAGAAAAGATACCTTTCAGAAAGACATTTCAAAAGGATGTAGGTCATGCTATCACTTACACCAAATTAACTATTTCAGTCATAAAAAAATCTCCATCTTTCCCTCTTATAATTATATAAAAGACATTGAAATTTTATAGCATGTTATGTCCCCAAAACTCATAAATTTCAGGTCTGTTTACCATAAGCTATTATATACAGATAAGTTACAGTGTATCTTGCTAACAGCATTCGATTGTCTTTGACTGTGTATTTCTGTAGTAATTTTTCTCAGGATAAGAATGCTCACAAAGGCATTCAATGGGGGTAGATCTTTCATACTTTCCTTCTTCCTCTCACGTAAGGATGGGTGATAAATCAGCTACGAACTCTTTCTAAATTTGCTACTCATTGTATCCTAAGGCCCATAGCAAGCATGGCCATGGACTACCATCTACTAAAGCCTAATACTAATCATTCCTG
This sequence comes from Cheirogaleus medius, assembly GCA_008086735.1. Classification (NCBI taxonomy): domain Eukaryota; kingdom Metazoa; phylum Chordata; class Mammalia; order Primates; family Cheirogaleidae; genus Cheirogaleus; species Cheirogaleus medius. Next base: position 52,157,889 of record VBSM01001124.1, on the reverse strand, counting down.
TTTACATTTTATGGGTAGGGAAGACATATGTTATTTTCTTCCATTTTCAGAACTGCAATAAAACTTGTTTTCCCCCAATTTTTAAATCTGGCTTTGTTCAATCTCTCTTGCATCCAAGTAATATATTAGCAAAAAGGTTATCCAAGCACCTAATGGTTGCCTGTACTCCTGGAATACTAAAGCTAATCAATACACAAGTAGGTGATTTTCTATTTAATTACCCATTATAATCAATTGCACTAAGCTTTCTTAGACATCTAAATGTTATAATGCCTAACACTGAGTCCTTTAACACTTGTTTTATTGTAAGTTCCAACACCCACTGGGACTTTTTAGTTCAGCCAATAATTGCATCACCACCCACTGTTGGCCTTTTAAATCATGTTGCAATGGGACTGAGCTTGAGAATACTAAACATCACAAATTAAGAGCATTCTCAGAAAGTGCTAATCACTTGCCCTTATTATTTTAGAACATATATGATATATATCAATGAAAAATAATAAAGATTTTCTTAGATGTAATTGATAAAGTAAAATCTAAAATGAGAGAGAGAGAAAGAAAAAGAGAGAATGAATCTATTTCCATAGAACAATTTCCTTTTGTAATATTATTGATCTTAACATTTGACCATCAAAGTAAGTCTCTGTGTCAATCCTGAGGCTCTTTGGATTTTGGAGTCAGCCTATATCATAGCTGAGTGCGCCACTCTGACTCATGTCCTTAGTAACATGTAAGGCTGCTAAAAATGAGTGGAGCTCAATGCAAAAGAAACTTCTACATGCCCATACAGCCATGCCAACTTCTGCCATGTAGACCTTATGCACATCAGACTCAATGTGCCTAAACATATCCATGGTGAATAAGGATGCTGTACAGAGACTTAGAAAAGCCTACATTGTAGAATGGCAGTATAAAACCCTAAGTTTTAGGGAAAACTTATGATTTTCTCTATGAATCCATATTTCCTTTTAGGAACCAACTTATTGCTTGGTGCAGAATCCTCTTAAATTTGAATGAATGCTTAATTTTGGGCTATCAAGTGACTCTAAAACCTCAGCTGTCTTGCTAATCCACCAAACCATACTGCTAATCATGTGAGGCAGTAATGCATTATCAAACGAAATATATATGTGTATATGTATATATGTTATACACACGCACACACAAAATCAGTCTTGAATAGGTTGGAATTGCTTGAGTAGGTGGCTCAGACTCTCGTAACACAACCTCTTGCCATATCATCACTCCACTTTCCAAATATGCATATGGCCTAATGAGGAGTCCCCTAATCCCTGATCAGTAGAGGAAAAACACTGAGCTTTTTGTACACAGTATGCTGGCACCAGTTGTAAGTGGTCTGCGAACACATTTTAGTTACTGTCTAGAGTGGCACTGAAGGACAGAAAAGTGAAATTAGTGAAATCCTCCAGTTGGGAAGAACTTTAGAAAATGCATATGACAGACCATTTTGCCTAGAAGAAAGGAAACAGTAGTAGATAAAAATGCACTCCTCAAAGCTGTCCACATTCAAATCCTTGAAATCTGTGAATATGTTACCTCATATGGCATAAGGGACTTTGCAGATGTGATTAAATTAAGGCTCTTGATACAGGGGAATTATTCTGGATATTCTTGGAGATCCCAAAATAATCACAAGTGTTCTTGTAAGAAGGAGGCAGGAGGTCAGAGAGGAGAGATGTTGCAAAGTTGGATATGAAGATGGATGGATGAGCCACGGGAAGCCTCTAGAAGCTGAAAATGTCAAAGATATGAATTCTCCCCTAGAGATTCCAGACAAAAATAAACAACAAAAACCCAGCCTTATTAACACCTTGACTTTAGTCTTATGAGATTCATTTCAGACTTCTGGTCTCCAGAATTATAATAAAATGAATGTGTTGCTTTATGCCACAAAATCTGCAGTTATTTGTTACAGCAGCAATAGGAAATTAATATAGATACACACATATTGAATATTTGACAACATCTAATGGCTTGGTTGGTTGGTCAGATATTAAAAAAAAATAACAAACTTGGTGTCTACTATAATATCGCTCATTATTTCTGGCCTGATTTTACAGTTTAAATTTTCTTATTATGTGTGTATTTTCCTTCTTTTTTCCATGCTTATTGTTTTTTTTTTTCACATGTAATACCAGCATGAGTATTTTATTTTGCTGAGCACTGTATGATTTTTGTATTTCCATACATCTTCTTGAGCTTGATGCAGTTATTTGAAAGCAGTTTGATCTTTTTGGGGCTTGCTTTTAATGTTTTTAGGTAGGACCCATGTAGCCTCTAATTTAGAGCTAATTTTGATCTGCTACTGAGGAAGTACCCTTCTAAGAACTACAGTATATCTCTTTTCCCTTGGGATTATGAGATGATTCACTCTGGCTGGCGAAACAGGAGCTATGACAGAACCAGGGATAACATGAGCTGTTGTTCCCCCACTTCTTAGTGGTAGTATTTTTCTCAGCCTCAAGTAGTTTTATAACATGCATGAGCTGATCAATATTTAGGTGAAGAATTGTGGGGAAACCTTCCCATATCTCCTGAGCTCTCTTGGTGCAGCTATCTCCTCTCTTGCATTATACCTTTCAAAATCAAGCTGCCTTAACCTCCAGTAGACACCCATATCTTGGTACAGGCAAATGCAGCTGGTGCCTTTATGTTGAAGCCAATGCTCATTTACCATTCCAAATATACTAGGACCCTTAAGAATGATGCTAAATATACTCTACCTGTGCTCCATATAAATGGAAAAACAAAGTCTGGATGACGGCCTACTACTTACATCACGGTTTACTGAATATTTTTATTCCACTCTTAAGATCTATTGCTAAGAAAGAAAAAAGATTTCTTTCAGAATATTACTACTCATTAACAATATACCTAGTCACTAAAGAGCTCTGGTGGAAATATATAAAAACATTAATGTTATTTTCATGGCTGCTAGTACAATATCCATTTCTCAGTCCAAGAATCAAGGAATAAATTCGATTTTCAATTCTAATTATTTAAGAAATTCATTTTGTAAGGCCATAGCTACGATAGATAGTGATTTGTCTGATGGATATGAGTTAACTAAATTCAAACCTTCTGAAAAAGACTCCTTGTCCACTGATGTTCTGTCTTCTCTACCAAGTTATCAACATATGGAATCATAAAACAAATGAACTAAGACATAATAGATGATGAAATATTAATAAAATGCAATATCAACTTACTAATTAAGATTATCAGATATGGAGAGAAACATTTAATTATCTTCATAATATATTACTTATAATTTCACATTATTAAATAACATATTTTGGGGTTGGTGTTTTAATATGTGAGAGTCAAATTAAATCTAAGGGTGCGTTGTTCTGAAGATGGATTTTCATAGTTTCTTTTTTGTGTTTATTATGAGTTCTATAACAGTAGTACACTGTTGTTAATTTAAAATAAATGATACATGATACATAACCTTTTTGATAAATTTTTTGGAATAAGGCCTTTTACCCATTTAGGATCTCTGAGAATACTGTACTAAGTCATGCATCATTTTAAAATTAACTAAGAAAGGAAAAGTTTATGAAGAGAATATATTAGATAGCTGAGCACAAGTAAACAGGTGTATTCTGTACCACATGCAGCTAATTTTGACTCATATTTGTGACAGGCAAAGATTTGTTGAACAGTGTAATGAAAATGGAAGAGCATAAAATTGTTGACACTCAGTTCTTTTATTAGGGAACTTGATATTTTGTGTACTCACTGTATAGCTTGGTGTTGTCCCATATTTTGTGATGATACCTTCAACTACTCTTTTAGTTAAGAGTTTTATTGCCCTGGGGGTATTTTTCATTTTTCCAATTTAGTTTAGAAAATTTCTGACTTAGTTCAACTCAAATCGAAAGAAAAACTTGGAAGATTTTGCTGACTTTTACTTTGCATTTGGGATTCAGTACAACCACATTTTCAAACAAAACGTAAGAATTGCAAATTTAGCCAAACTGAAACAATGTCACAATAGTTCAAAAGCAATGTATAACTCTGGGACAGAAAAAATGTTGAATTTTGTCCATCCTTGCACAAGCTAAAAATTGACAAGTAAACATAAGAACAAAGAAATTCCCCTAGGCTTCTATGATAGAATTTAAAATCATATAATAAATGGCCATCATAGTGGTTACACTGTTACTCTGTAGTGAAATATATTTTGGAAATGTCAATAAATGGAATGCAAGCATAATTATTCATCCCTTTCTGTACTATTTGACTATAAAATGCCTCATGTCCTTTAACTTCAGAGATTAAAATGTTACCTAAGTGATCTTTGGATCTTTGTTTTCAATAATTTAATAAGTATGACATATATTTTAATGGTTTTTCAGACTATATAATTAAATGCTATCAGTTTATTCAAAAATTAATTACTAAATTGCATAGACAAAATATATAACTGTGCTTAGAATAATTATGCATAGTATTACACTGAGTTTAGAGTAAATATGATATATGACTTTCACCTTGGGTTGGGGACATAGAGGTAACAAATCTTTAGAGTCTCAGCAATTTGACCCACACTAACGACATTATTTTTCAGATTTGGCCTTCAATAATGACAAAGAGCTTTGTGGTTATTTTGCAAGTAATTGTGTGACACATGAACTGGGTCCATTTTTAAATAATATAGTTACACACAACCCTGTTTTTCTATCCTGAAAAGATAACCAGTTAAATATACAGCAAAATTATTATTATAGGTCTATGCCCTTTTGGATGGTGACTATAGAAAGATAAAGTGATAATACTGAACTCATGATGATCAATTGGTAAATATTGTTAAATGAAGAATAAAGGGTTTCTAATGCTGGCATCTCCTCAAGACCACCCAGAAAGCTGCAGGGCCAGGATATGGCCTCTTGCTAGGCTGTGGCACTGGGATAACCCCTCCCTCCTCATACTGAGATCCTGGAACAACAGCAATTGCTTTTTAAAAACCTAGGCATTTTTCCAAGAGCCTGAGCATTGCTGTGCCACCTACATCAGGATCAATGGTTGCACCTGCCACTGGAGGGTGGGGGGCTGAGTACAAGATTGCCCAGTCTAGTTCTGCCTAGCTTCAAACCGTCACTCTGAGAAAGGTCATGAAATCCATGTCCCTGAGCATTCTATTTGGTCCATGCTCCTCGAACAAACTAATGCCTGGGACAACAAGCACTTCTCCCAGTTAACAGAGGCTACCTACAAACCCTATTGCTACCGTCGAACTGACTTGACTCTTTTTTTCTCTCTTTTCATTATTATTATTATTTATTTATCTCAAGAAAATATGAGAGCACAAACATTTTGGTTGCATTTTATATCTTTGCCTCTCCATAGCAAGGGTTAGAGGTATGCCCTTTCCCTCCACAATGCTCTCTGCAATTGCCAACTACTGGCCTGAAGGCTGACCTGCATAGCCCATTATGTCTCCTGACCCAAAAGTACAGCACGAAGGAACAAGAAAACTTCTTGAGACCACTGCTCTCACCTCATCCACATTACCCTGGCTACTTTTAGGAGGTCTGGAGCCCACTCAACAGCCCAGTACACTGCTACCACATTTGGTTTTTGAGAAATCCACCACAAAGGCTACTTATACATAGGAAATCATGCAGAATCTTTGCCACTGCACGTATATAGAAGCAAAGCCAATTGGTCCTACCCAAAATATATCACAGTCACATCTTCAAGAAAAAACTCCAACATCAGTGAAAGTAAATTCAAAAACAAAGAAGAACTACTATTAATCAAGATGCATAGAAATCAGCAAAAACCTAAAGGAAGCATGAAAAAGCAAGGTATTATGACATTCTCAAAAGAACATTACAATTCTCTAGGAATGGATTCCAACCAAAAAAAAATCCTTGAAATACCAGAAAAAAATTCAAAATATTGATTTTAAAGGAGCTCAAAGATGCAAGACATACCCAAAATCCAATAAAAAGAAACTAGAAAATCAATTCAGGATATCAACAATAAATTTACCAAGGATATAAATATCTTAAAAATAACCAAATAGCAAATATAGAAATAAAAATTTCATTGAAGAAATTACAAAACATTCAAAAGCTTCAACTAGGCCACTTTCACCTTGGCCGCTGCCACCACCATCACCTTGTTCCCCCGCACCTCACCATGGCCGAGGAACTCTGCGGCCACATCCCACAGGGAAGATGATTTCTACTGCCCCGTCTTTCAGGAGGTGCTCAAGACACTGGTGTGGACCGTGGCCTATCAGTACATTTTCTGTAGAAAATGTTTCCTGACAGCAATGAGAGAAAGTGGAACACATTGTCCCCTGTGTCGTGGAAATGTGAATGGAAGAGAGAGAGAGTGTGTCCTTAACAGGCCTTAGACCTTGAAGATATCATGAGAAAGTTTTCTAGTAGCTGCAGATGCTGTGCAAAACATTAAATTCTATCACACGAGATATCATTACAAATCTTGTAAGAAGGATCAGGATGAATATGGCGTTTCTTCTATCATTCCAAACTTTCAGATCTGTCAAGATTCGGTAGGGAACAGTAATAGAAGTGAAACATCCACATCTGATAACATAGAAAGTTACCAAGAGAATACCAGTTCTGGGCATCCCATCTTTAAGTGTTCCCTGTGTCAAGAATCAAATTTTACCAGACAGCGTTTACTGGATCACTGTAACAGTAATCACCTATTTCAGATAGTTCCTATGACATGTCCTATTTGTGTGTCTCTTCCTTGGGGAGATCCTAACCAGATTACTAGAAATTTTGTTAGTCATCTAAATCAAAGACATCATTTTGATTATGGAGAATTCGTGAATCTTCAGCTAGATGAGGAAACCCAATATCAAACTGCTGTTGAAGAATCT
>VBSM01001124.1:51987698-52141437 GCA_008086735.1 Cheirogaleus medius | reverse complement strand
ATTGTGCAGCTTAAGAATTAATCTTAGGAGAAGGAATACGTGCCCAGCCCAAAGTGGCGTAAGAGTCATACGTTCCGACTTAGGTTCACCTAACAAACAGGGTTGCTGCTTGAAGGCATAACAAAGAGTTTGAGCTTCTGCACGTAAGCAAATGTTGCCCAGCCCCACAGCCCTGGGGGTCTGGAGGCCACTTGATAAGCATATTGCCCTTATGGGTACTGCCTGAGCTCATGGGATGGCTGTTTAGCCGATGACTGACGGGTAAGATCTCTCAGGGAGGGACAACCTAAGATAGGCACAGCCGCAGGGGGCCAGGCTGAAAGGGATGGGAACAGAAAGTTTCCCTTTGTGGCTGCATTGCTTATCTGTGCTTATCTCAAACTCTGGCATATGGCCATAGACTTAAGTAACCGCATTAAGACCCCGAGTCATGGGACATCTGTGTCCTTAGGCTACGTGTTCCGGAATTTATGGCCATTGTTGCAATGCCTGGGTGGTCACGTATAAGGAAGTAACTTTGATTTTTAGAGTATAAGAATAAAATGACTGGGGTGTTCGGCGCTGCAGTCTTGTACCATCTTTATGTGTGTCTGTGTCTTTCTTTGTGTGTCTCTTTGTGTTATGTGTCCATCCCCTGTCCTGCAAATGGGCCATGACACATTTGTATATCATGGAATGCAGTTGTTAGAGGATATAGGTAGTGGGTTAGGGTTAAAAGTCCTCTCAAAGGGCTTTTAATCTATTAAGGTGAACAAACAGGTATAAAGTTTTTAAGGACTAACTTTTAAGTTTTAAGAGGTAGTTGTCAATTAATAAAGGTATAACAAAAGAGGTATAGTGACTCTATATATTTTTATTTAGTATTGTGGATTTAGAGGCAGACAGGAGAGAGCGGGAAATCTATCTTTATAAAACAGGTTGTTTATAATTATTGGGTGCATTTTTGGGTAAAGGGCACTTATTGTCTCCAGCTCGCATCCTGTGGACTATATTTGCCTTGTCTTGTCTTTTAATACATAGAGAAGCTTATAGATTTGGGGATATTGGGAAGCTTTTTTGGAAAATATTTTTATTGGAGATTTGAGAGCTCTTTTATGATAGCAGCCTCTAATAAGTGAACCATTGCGTTTATATATTTTTTTAGGGCAAAACTCTGCAAACTCTTGTTTCTGTCTTTAATATAGCAATATAGGGTGATACCATAAAATAATGGTCTCATGAGCCACATTTCATTAATTTCTTAATCATATTTCTCAACAATTTGGGGCCATATTTCTTTTATACTGAATAAGAAAGATTATACTTATGTTTCCTTTTACTAATTTGATTCTCTGCATCAAATAAATATTTAAATGAAAACAACATTTTTGTTGTTTTCCAAGGTATCAGATGTATTTTGGAAAAATACAATACTTTGAACACAGTACATTTAAAATTATTTGTTTGAATAAAAAGAGTAATGAATAAATGTAAAAGGATGACTGGGGAAGTTTAAATGTTGTCTTTCTTTTCTGTAGATTAGTATTTAGTAACCAAAAATTATTAAATTGAGATAATTTAATATTCTTTTAAATATCAGCCACTGTAACATCTATGCATTTAAAAGTATTCTAAATGATTACTAATACAAATCACTAACATTATTGAGCACATACTTTGTGCAAATGCAGACCTTGGGAATTTACGTCTTTTTTTTTTTTTAGAGACGGGGTCTCGCTCTTGGTCAGGCTGGTTTCGAACTCCTGACCTTGAGCTATCCACCCGCCTCGGCCTCCCAGAGTGCTAGGATTACAGGCGTGAGCCACCGCGCCCGGCCAGACCTTGGGAATTTACTTAACTCTGTGTTAAGTTTCTTTCTTTAGAAATATTATCTAACTTTATATATCTAAGACATACAAAGGGCTTTTGTCTGACACTATATGAGTGTTGCCTAACTATTACCCTGATGTGGAAACTTAGGCTTAAAGGTTAAATAAATTATCTTGCACATTGTAACACACAGGTGTAGATGATTCTATAAATTGGTATTAATTTATTATTAACACTATACAGGGTAAAATTATGGGGGAAAATGTTAAAATGTGATAATTCAGGCATAACAGTGAAAAAGGATCAGTCTCATCCCTGTGCTTAATGAGAGTGGGGGATATTTTTTATGTTGAATATTTGTACCTTAGCCTTAAACATTTTAACAAAATTTGAAAAGTCCCACTTTTCTTTTTTTTAAGGTTATCTCCTCACCATATAAATGATGAGTCCCAGCGTAGAAAATACAAACTGAGTGATGCTAGACTTTGAAAATGAACTATCAAGATTAAGTAACTAAATATTACATGGGCAAAGTAGTGAAATGAAAAGCATTGAAAAATAAGGATGACATATTTATTATGAAAACCTTTCACATTGCAAGTTTCTTCCTACTTTAAATTTAGAGTAGGAGTGAATATTAAATATATTTTTGCTCCCCTTTATGTTTTTCTTCATACTCACCAAGTATTCTCCTTTGTATTTTTCTTTACATTCTTTCTTTTATATAAAGGAAAAATAAATATGCTCTCCAGATAGTTTCAAAATAAAATGAAGCCTTTTCTCAAGCCACATACTCAACAGAGACCCATTCTATGAAATTCATTCTACCAAATTCACTGATACAATTGCACCTCATGCCATATTTGAATTATACAAATATATATTTAGATACTCTTCCTTCCTTCCCTACTTCCTCTTTCCTTTCCTCCTTCCCTCCTTCCCTACCTCCCTCTCTTCCTCCTACTCTTCCTCCCTTCCTCCCTCTCTTCCTCCCTTCCTCCCTTCCCTTCCCTTCCTTTCCCTGCCTGCCTGCTTTCCTTCCTTCCATCCCTTCTTTTCTCCCTTTCTTTCTTTCTTTCTTTCTTTCTTTCTTTCTTTCTTTCTTTCTTTCTTTCTTTCTCATCTTTTTCAATGAAGGAAAGAAAATTAGTTCAATTATCTTGTTAATTCAGTCTGCTACCTGGGAGAAAATTTTATTTCAGTCTTCTTTCTTCCTCCCTCCTTCTCTTCCTCCCTCTCTCTTTTCCTACCTTCCTGCCTTTCTCCTTCCCTCCCTTCCCTCACCCTCTTGGATTCCCTTAATAAATTTATTGCTACATACTTTTAGAAAACTAAAGTGGACAAACTAGGTGAAAAATATGATAGCTTCTAGAAATGTTATGCAATACTTCTACGAGATACCATGGAAGAATAAACGTTGTAGATGGTTAATATATAGATGAACTCTGTCATGTTGAGTGCTCTGTAACAAACAAGATCAGAAAATATGGCTTAATATGCTCTTTTATCACCCACAGAATAAATCTATTTTGCCTTTTATTAGTCTTTTTTGTTGGTTTATATTAATTTTTTATTTTCATAGTCTCAAGTGTCTTGATGTTGGATTAGTGTAAACTTCCAGATTGTTTTCCCAAATTGCTGCTGTTTTACCTTTATTTATTTATATCTTTATTTTTAATAAGTTCTATTTCATTTTCAGGTAGTTTTTTGATCTAATGATTAATTCCATTTTTTAAAAGGAGGAGGTTCCATTCTCTTTGTCTCAGAAGTATCTTTCAAATTTACAATTATGATAATATCATAATCTTCATGTCATTTATAACCTCTTTGCTCCATGGATATTTAGGGGAACTTACATTGAATGTACTATTTCCATGATCTGCTTTTTATGGTACTGCGATCTCAAGACCTTTTACTTTTATGTCAAACTGTCCAATGACACCATAGATGTTTTTTATTTTTGTTATTTTCAAAAAATAAGTGTCATAATGGGGAGGAGGAGACATTGTAGAGTAGAAGATTAAGAGAACTATCCATATGAATAATATTCGGTTGGGTCAGTCACATTTTACATGGAACAGAAAAAGCTATGAGTGGGGTAATTAATAAAAATTTGGTAAGGCCATAGGAAAAACTGGAAGGTAGGGACATAGGTGTATTAGCATAATATGGCTTAGGGGGGAGATAGCACTGGCAGTATGTTTTATGATTTCAGAGCCACTTCTGTCTCTCCTCTAAGGCTCCCCCTTCATAATCTTTACTTGCCCTCCCAGAACCCTTTCTGATAAAGTGTTTCACCCTCAAGGATTTTTGTCTTTAAGATAAAGCATTGAAATTATCTTTAGAGAGAGGCACTTTAAGATTCATTCTAGCATTGATTAAGACATAGAATTGAATAGAGATTCAAACTAAAATACCTGCTCTGAATATTGAACAGGTTTATTTTCAAATTAGATGTATGTTTTAATTATGGAACAAAATATAAGTGGAATGGAAGTGAAAATTGTATAATCAGCTATCTGAAAAATACTATTGGTAACAACAGCCTGAATAATGGTATTTATATTCTTCCTTACTACTTAGCTTTTGGTCCTCATGTTCTGTCAAAAGAACATCAGAATAATATTTTAATGAAAAATTAATGTTAGTGCTCACAGAGCATGGATTTTCTCACTTTATTCTCTTCGTGCAGAATTGGAAGTAAAACAAAAAATGGAGATGACCTTGTCGATTGAATCCATACTCAAAATGATGATATGAGTATTAACTGCAACTGAGAACATAAATATAAAAAAGAAACAGCATACTTTTAAAAACCAATATAATATCAATATTGATATGTCAATAAATTACTAACTTTATAATACTTTAGCTTAAAATGAATTGATTGTATTGAAATGTACTTATAATGTTGAATCTCAAATACTTTTTAAAAGATTTGAATATTTTACTCATAGAAATTCATGTAATAGTAAAGAAGGTTTTATATTCTCCTGAATTTCATATTTATATACAGAATGCCCATTTATTTCTATATCTGAGAAATAAATTTTCAAAATTTTCTGGCTCCGTGACTTATTCTAAAGTTTAAAATATACTTCAGATATAAATGAAAAGATCTGTGAAAATATTGCTCAGTGAATTTAGTTCACTAAGCTTATATGTCTTTGGTTTCCACAGGGTGAAATGTTGTTCAAGGATGTGGAAAAATCTATTATTATTTTTTTCAGTTTTAGGAGAGGCTTCATGATACATAAAAGTTATATCTGATAAATGTTATATAACTCTCAACACAGTCACAAAAATGTCCTATTGAATTTACTTTTAAAACAATAGTATTAAGTTGATTTATGCAGATAATGCAATTACACATAGTTCTTATTCTTTCATTTGCTTTATGCTGTTTAAATTACACACATCAATTTGTTCCATTCTGCCAAGTAAAATTTTCCCTGGAGTTGCAAGGCACACTGGAAAGAAATTTGCATTGGAAGTCAGAAATCACTGGATATCAGGGACTATGGTGTAGTTTTAACTCTGCCAGCCTTATCCCACCATTAGAGTTACTCAGACCAACCACAAAGAGGTCAAGAATGAAAAGGACTGGTCTAGGGTTGGAAATTGACATGGATTATTTTAGGAGATAAAAATGGGACAATAACTCTAGGACCACGAAGTTAACTTTAAATTTAGAAGTGGCACATAATTATTGAAAATTATAAAAAATAGATGCAAAATTCCAAGTGAGTAAATATATCTCACTGTGTCTCTCAATCTCTCTAACTTCACTTGAAGTTCTTGAACTTCTTTGAAGTTCAAGTTCTCTTTATTCATTGCCATCTTTAATAATAAGAAATTTTCATTCCAAGAATCCAGAGATGTAATTTATTTTATTTTGCACTAGTCAGTTGGGAACAAAATCCATATTCTACTCAATTACTCAATATCTAGCCATTACATAAGTGTTTGTTTTTTTGTTGTCTCAGAATAATAAACTCCTGTTTTCTGATTCTCCCATTGTTATAAAGCACAAAGCAAATCCTGGTCATAACTTTCTGTATAATCTGTAAAGTGAATTACATGAGTGTGTTTAGTTATGATTTTATAGTTGACTCATAACTATACTATGAATTAGGATGTCGGCATTTAGTGTACTTTTCTAATAAAAACAAATCTAACTTTATTCATATGTACTAACTAGGTTTTTCACCAAGCGGGGGAAAAAAGATTTCTTTCAACTAAATGATTGCTAGTTGGATACTGTGGAAATAAAAAAAGACCACCTAAATGAGACAAGCAAAAGCTATTTATTCAAATCTTGCTATGGCAAGGGAGTCGGCCACCATCACTTATGTTTAGCAGAGACTCAGTTGCAGGCAGGGAAGTATGAAAAATTTATCATGGAAAAAGACTTCAGGTATGCTCTACTTGGAGGTTGTTGGCATGAAGAACTTGAAGACAGGGTAAATAGAAGTGGGACATATCATGAGATTGGTTAAAAAGCATATTTGTCTTTCTCTGGATGGTCTAGTCCCTCTGGTAAAGGAAAAAATTAGAAAAGCAAGAAGTTATTGACCAAGTCCTTGTCCTTTTGGGCTCTTTGTTGAAGAAGTACTGGTTTGGCTTCCAGGGCATTTGCTACAGAGGTTGTGGGTTAGACTTATATTTTTATATAGGATCTGGCCATTTTAATTTCTATATTTATTCTCTTAGTCCTCTCTTGTTATCATTTTCTCAATGGTGAGAGACTGAACACTTCAGGGAAGCCTGGAGATCAAGGACTCACTGCTGAGAGATTGTTCAGTCATCTCCATAGTAACTGTACTGCCAGATTTTCTTGACCTTTTTTATTGTTGTATCATGATGGTGATCATCTGATGAGGAAACAACTGCAGTAAAACATGTAAGATTTTGTATAGAATACAATGAACTAGCCTTATAAACACTATAATAAAAACAAATAAACAAAAATAATAAATAGTCCCTGTAAGATGCTTCAGAACCAGAAATCCCAGTGGCCCAACCCATGTCAAAAGAATAAATCCTATAGGTCATGAGGATGAATCTTAGAGAAATAATAAAAAGCGTTTACCTTAAGGTGATGTATAACCTGTTCCTCCTTACCTTTTATTAATCCAGGTATAACAAGAAGCATTATCAATGGCACAGATGCCACCATGACTAGCCAGTGAGAAATGTAGGGCAGTGTGAATTTTCTTAACTACTTGTAGAAATGAATTAAGACTGATCTGTATTCCAACTAAGGCAGAGGTGATATCATTAATAACTTCTTTCATTTAGTGGTATGTTTCGTATAGTCTTTTCTATTTGTATGATTCCCACCAATGGGAACACTGCTTTTTTAAATAAACAATGAGTCAGCAATACAGGTAGTGTGCTTGAATAATCAAGAGTGGCCTCATTTTGGAGTTCACAACTGAATCAGAATTTCCAGGCTTGGTTTTTTATTTAATTAAAGTTGCTGAGTACAGAGAAGTTTCAGAATACTATTTTTTTGTGCATGAGGAGTTGGTCCGAGGCAAACAGAACCAATTGTCCTGACCACAAGGAAGTATTTGTCCAGTAATGATACAAAGAGATCTGGGTGTGGGTGGGGAGGTAAAAAAAAAAAAAAAATCTATTCACAGCATGAGGTCAGATGTTACCTGGGCTACATATTTGAATCCATTTGTCTCTTCCAGGTGGCAAGTATTTTGCCTATCACCCTAAAAGATTGCTGGTTTTAAGCTACAACTCTTATAGTCTCTAAAAAGTTACTTGATTTTGTGTTTTCAACATGAGAAATACAGATTTTTATATCAATTGATGATGGTACAAACCTCATTTGAGTCATTATAAAAGAACTCTGTACTAAAAACTACACTGCTGATCTCCTTAAATTAAAATTAGAAAAACTCTCAGAAACTCTTGAGGTCCCTTGGCTGAAGGTACTCCTACTAGCATTTATGGGTCTCCCTCTCAGGGACACATCCATTTTCTCCCTATGAACTAGTAACAGGAAGCCTCATGTGTTTAAATATTTTACCCTAATACTAAAAATGCTTGCCCAAATCATCCTTAAAATACACATATAATAGCTATAACATATTCAAATTCCAGGGAGGGTAGAAACTGTATAAAATTCAACTGAAGGTATTCCAAGGGTCCTATTTATTTGGTTCCTGGCCATGCCCTCCCTTTATAGTTTTTTTAAGGATTATGTTATTGACAGGTAATACATGACCTGAAAATAACCTCAGCTGTGATTTTACAAGTTTCCCACTAATGTTAATTTAAAATAGTAATCATTTTTCTCCATGCCATGAGTAGTAGTTTCATGGAGAAATTCAGCTAAAAATCCATTTGAAATCATCTGATGCCACTAAGCAGCTGTCTTCAGTGCCAAAGATGATCTTAGTAAAAGGTTATGATCAGATTATTCTCCCATCTTCTTTTTCAAAATCAGGGGCTTTTTCAAAATGTGGAAGTTGATAATTTTCCTTTGAAGATTTCGATAAGATCTTAATCTTAATTAAGACTGACTTATTTTGGTATAATGATCTGCCAGAACATTTCCGTTAGCTTCTGTACTATATATTTTTTGTATGGTTCTCAACCATTATAATAGTTACCTTTCTAGGTAGTAGAAGTGCATCTAAGAGTTCCTTAACTTGCCGTCCATTTTTGATGTAGGTTCTAGCACAGGTGAGCCACCTTTTATTTCCAAAGCATCTCAACATCATGTATTATTCCAAAAGTGTACGTGCTATCTGCATATATGTTTAATCTCTGGACTCTGGCTAGTTGACAAGATCTAGTAAATGCAACAAGTTTGGCCATGTGGGCTGATTTTACCTTAGTTAGAAAACTACTATATTATAACAGTAAGCTTAAATTAGTGATAGCATATTCTACTTAATAATCTCCACTTTCACTTTTGAAGTATAATTGAATAATACTAGGTCACGATTATCAACTGATGTTCTTATTATTCTAGTCGGGGCAGGAGAGTGGCAGTGTTTAGAGTGTTGTAGCAGTGAATAATAATGTGAGAGGGAGAGAATAATAGAGTCTTATTGTGTGTGTGAGAGAGAGAGAGAGTAATAGAGTCTAATAAGTGGTTAATTGACCTGCTGAAAAGTGTTTCATGTTCTTGATCAAAAGTAATGTCTGTACTGCATAAAGAAGCATCGGACAAACAGGGGACTTAGGAGTAGTTCATCAGAAACACAACATCAACAAGTTTTATAGGGACAGCTATTACTCTGAAAGGAATGAAATAAACCTTTGCAACTAGGCCAAGGGGAATTTATAGTAAACAATGGGTGCTTTTATGTTTTCTATGAAGTTGAGTTAAAATCCCAAGGACTTGCCCTGATCTCTAATGTACAAATAGAAAAAATGTTTTTTTATAGTTAGTGATGCCTAGGGAAGGAGGCCGTTGAAAACCTCCTTAATGTTAGAGAGGCTTTCTTACCTTTGGCCTCCCAAAGTAGAGAGTGTGTTACCAAGCACTTAGTTCATAAAGAGATATTGCAATCCCGGAAAAAAATTGGTGCCCATTATACGCAATATCCAGTTAAACCTGGAAATCTTCTACTATCATTTGTTAGGGATGTAGGATAAGATTAAACAGTCTTCCGTCTATCAGGAGAGAATATTTTGTTTCTGTGTTTTCTGACAAGATATGTCATGTTCTAAATAATGAACGCTGTCTTGGGAAAATTGTGGTTTGTCTTTTGAAACTTTATGCTCCTTATCTGCTAAGGATGAGAGCAAAAAAAGTGTAATAATTTTAAAAGATTTCCTTGGTTTATGGAAAAAAAACACTACATGTTCTCCCATAAATGAATCACAAAAGAAATTGAAATCAATGAAGTCTTGATTTCGGACTTCGGAAAACTAGAAGGGATATTTGATGAATCCCTAGAGCATGACTGTCCAGATATATTGTGTTTCTTCCAAGAGAAGGCAAAAAAGTGTTGATTTTCCTATTCTAGAGGCACACTGAAAAAGTTAGAGCAAAGATATATTACAGTGAGTCAAGTTTCTTTTAATGACAGGATACTCTTTGTGTTAGTTACTACCAGGAAAAGATGAATAACAAATTTGTTAATGGTCCTGAGATCTTGAACGAATTGATATCCTCAACCATTTGATTTCTTTCCTGGTAGAAAAGGAGTGTTACAAGGGTATGAGCAGATCTTTGGATATAAGGTTTTCAACTATAAGTTTAGATCCTTCTTTTGCCTCTGTATTTAAGGGATATTGGGGATATAGAGAAAGTTTGGTTAACAATTTGGTAGACTCTATCTAAATTTTATTAGGCTCTGTTATAACTCTATTCCCTATGTTACAGAAAAGTCCAATGCAACCTGACCGTGGCTGTCTCTCAATGCAAACCTGAAAATCTTATCTCCTCTGGCAGGTGGAAACAATGATCTCTCTGGATCACTTCAAAGTTCTAAGAACAAAAACAATAAAATCAAGACCGAACTTCATTCAGTTTTATTGATAACCCACAATAAAATTTATCCAAATGGACAGAGGTCCAGGGAAAACTTTAAACTCAAAATACTGTGAAGCTGACTCAAAACATGGGTTTACAGGCCTGTGCCTCTGTTCTGTTCTGTGATTCATTTTTTTTGAAGACAAACAACACTTTTAGACAGCACGACACAAAATAATAACACAAAAGACTGCAAAAAGAAATTTTTAAAAATGGCCCGATTCTAACAATGATACCAAACAGATGGGAACCGAAAACTAAGACCAGGACAAAACTGAGAATAAATAGCCATAGAACTCAGGGCAAAGAGAGCAGAGTTCAGGCCAGGTGCTGATTCACCCACCACAAGGCACAAGGAGCCTTTGTGAGTACTGCACCTGGCTGGAGGTTGGGTTCCATGATGATAGGCAATATGGACCATGCCTTGGAACCTTCAGAAAAACTGTGGAAATGAATGGAGACAACTCAAATGCAAGCAAGCAAAATATATTTATTCAGAGGTTCCAATAGAAAGGAAGTCAGCTGCTATCACTTGCATTTGACAGAGACTCAAAGGCAGGCAGGAAAGTGTAAGAACTTTATGGTGGACAACATTTGCTCTAATTGCAGTCTGTTGGCATGGGGAAACTCTATGCTGATTATTAGAGAAGCAGGGATGTGTATGTGATCAGTTAGAGGTATATATTTTGCTTTCTATGGTTGCTCCTAAGTTGAAAACAGAGGCAAAAATTAGGGAAGCAAGCTGTAAGTTATTGACCAACTACTGGCTGTATTAGATTGACATCTATAGAAGTTGTGGTTTGGATTCTTGGGCTGGTTGAAGTAGAAGTTGGGAGTTTAAATATAAACATGCAGGGTAGGAAAATTAGGATATAGATCTTTTTTTGTCCTTTGCCTATTTCCATATTCAGCCTCTCAAGATCTTTTTGGATGACTAAAATGTATGTTGTAATTGTTTTGTTGTTATTACATAGCCTTTTGTTCATAATAGATTATGAGAAACAAAATATACAATGGAACAATTTTTCTCCTGTTCTCTGTATCATATACTAACTTTCAAAGAAGGTGAAACCCAGTGACATATTTCCCTATGTTTTGTGGGACTATCCTATTCCTAACTGGAGTCATTGTCAAGGCAAAAATTAGAGAATTACAAGTTTTCTCCAGAGTATGAGAGGACTGGAAAATAAAATCTCGTAAAATATCATGTGAGTTGGATCTCAGCATTTAGTTTGTACCTTATGCAAAATAAAATTAAAAAAAAAAAAATAAGATGCTGCTGAAAGTAAACAGAATGAACGATAGCAGAGTACCCATACAGGATGCATTAAAAATTGTTATATTATCAGAGAGAGCAAGTTCTTGAGTGGGAAAAAAGTGTGGAGAGAAAAGAAAGATGATAGGGTGGTTATCTTGACATTCAGGAGAGAATGTGATTTCTAATTGTTATCTGTTGATGGTGCTTAGATGCAATAGGAAATAAAATCCAACTTTTAAATTAGCATATTTAAGATTAATAAAATTATTCCCTGAGATCTGTCTCCAGAAGAGATTATGGTGCCTAACCT
The DNA here is from genome assembly GCA_008086735.1 of Cheirogaleus medius. Lineage (NCBI taxonomy): Eukaryota > Metazoa > Chordata > Mammalia > Primates > Cheirogaleidae > Cheirogaleus > Cheirogaleus medius. The sequence goes on along the minus strand of VBSM01001124.1, from coordinate 52,129,551 downwards.
TTAGAGCATATTAATTGGAAGTACATTGCATATACTAAATACATCAAGCATCAATTTAGTGTGATGACTGTTCTAGGTAGAGGAATAATAACTTGAAACCGGATAGTAGATCAATTAAACAATAATAGAATTTTTTTACTGTTCTTTGTGTTGATTCAATTTTACTAATTTTAAGTGCATTCTAATATTATATCTAATCAAATATTGTTAAATACACTTTATGAATGTGCATTTCTTGATATTACAAAGAATATCACATAATATATAGTTTGTTTAATATTCCATATTTAATAGTTTTAAATAATTTCCTTATTTTATTTCATTTTTTTAAACTTTTCTCTGTAGCAAAATTCCTGGAATCATTTTAAAGAAGGTAAAAATTTTCTGTTCCCATTAATTACCAACACACTCCCCCCGTACACATTCTGTTTTCTTTAGCTTTCTGTTTAAATTCCATTACAGAAAATCCATTTAACTTTATCCCACATAAATATTATCATAATACTTTTAATGTATTTTTATGTTACTGCTCTTAGTTAATTGTGTAATTTAGAGCACTCTGAATGCTTTTTAAAAAGCTTTAAATATTGTTCTTCATTGCATGAAGAAAACTGTTTAGCATTTCTAGAGGCAATTTTTGTATGCAAGATTCCTCAGATTCAAAGAGAACAAATGGTTTAGATAATGATAACACCATTTTTTAAGCTCAGTTACATTGTGTACTATAAAATTCAATTAATTGAAAAATGACCCCTATCTTCAATAAAATCTGTGACCAACATATATTGAGCCATAAGAAAATGTATTACTTTATATTTAAATGTGTAAATTTTGCTTGATAAGAACTATGGGCTAATAATCCTGAACTCTAAAGGGCAGCATCAAGTATACACTGAAAAGCGGTAGAATATTGGACCACACACAAGGGAGAGTTTCCACTTTTGCCTTAGTATTGCTGATAGTTAGGTATCCTATTCTACTTTTTGAGGAGCTTAGGCTTCTGTTTCTATTATCTCTAAGTCATGTTTTAATAGAACCATACCACCATGAATATATTTACAAATAATGTAACCAAACCTAATAAATATACTTTTTATTTAAAAATATGCATTAATAATTAATACAACAAATACTTCAGAAGTAAGGCAACAAACAGCAAATTTGAAGTACATGTACAAGCTCCATAAAATAGAGATGATCAATTCCCAAGCTTCTCTAAATCCTAACACCAAAGTATGCTGTTTTTTGACAGATGGCTGAGCTTATGCTAAAAAACAAAGTTATTTCATTGCTGTACTACATTAATTAGGGAGGAACAACTAGAGTACATATAAAAAGTAGTTGTTTATCAATAAGTATGTTGAGTTAATTATCTAGATATAAACAAAGCTGGTATTTCATGTGGGGTAGGAAAATTAGGATATAGATCTGTTGGACTTTAGTAATGAAAAGGCTCTTTTACAAGTCGGATTTGCTCCCAAAGTATTTGTAAATGTCTTCTTGTAAAAAACTGGTAAAATGATAGCTCATCATGGAGGTGGAGGGAGTCAGGGATAGTTGTGTTACTAAGAAAAAAAGCCTTTGAAATCACATCACATTTCATTGAAGCATTATTCACAATTGCCAAGACGTGCAATCAACCTAAGTGTCCAGCAATGGATGAATGGATCAAGAAATTGGATCAATATATTTTGTTTTGTATACAAAATAGGATATAGTTCAGCACTACAAAGGAAATCCTGTTATTTGCAACAATATTGATGAACCTGGAGGGCATTATATTAAGTAAAATAAACACAGATAGACAAATACAGCATGATCTTACATGTAAAATATAAAAATGTTGAGCTCAGAAGATTAGAATGGTGGTTATCAGGGGCTTTGGGGGGGTTTAGTTGAGAAGATGTTGTTCAAAAGCCACGAAATTTCATTTTGATAAGAGGAACAAATCTGAGACAGCTATTGTACAATATAGTCCAGATAATTAATAACAATGTATTGTATTCTTGAAAATTGCTAACAGTAGATTTTAAGAATTCTCACCACAAAAAATAATAGATATGTGAGGTAATACATATGGTAATAGCTTGATTTAGGCCCTCCACAATGCATCCATATTTTAAAACATCATATTGTTCATGGTTAATAACTATAACTTTTATTTATAAATTAAAAGGAATAAATAAATGAAAGAAATTATACCACATGAGGACATCATTAACTTTACCACTTAATACTAAGTTATTTTGAAGAATTTAGTTTTTTTCTTTTTTTGAAGCTTCATGCTCTACTATGGAAAATGGGAGCTAATGATATTCTCCACCTCATAGGGCTTATTTAAAAAATATATTAATAATTATCTCAGTGCTGGCACCCAAGTATTTAGATTGCTGATCCTACTCATATGACATATTTTATTAGAATCCTAATTTAATAGATGATGTTAGGGGCAGGTGTAGGCTGGCAGCACTAACCACAAGAAAAGAGGAAGGGGGCAAAAATGAGGAGGCCAATGACCATTTAGAACCAAACCCGCTACAGCAGGAACTTGCAGTTAGGGACTTTTCTCCGCAGGAGCATGAACAGAAACTAGGAGATCACGTCCAGAGGTAACCTTTTCCCCATTAACATACATTAACAAAGTAAAAATCACGCTCATCAGCCCCAGGACCTTTTACAATTGTCATGGCAACCCCTGGAAGTTACCATATAAGGATAAAAATGGGGAGGGCCCTTAGCTCTAAGCACTTCCCAGCTTTTTCCCAGAGAAATAATGAATATTCCACCCACCATTTAGCACATCATAAGATATAGACATAAAAGTAGAAATGTGGTAAGACCGTAGTGTCTTCTTCACTCACTGGAGATAGACCCGTTTCCCCTCAGGAAACATGATTTCACTTTCTATTTCTGTACTAAAAAGCCTTCAATAAAAGCTGCTTGTGTGGCAGTGCTTGTGTCTGTCACCACTGTGTGTCACTGGCCTGGCTTGTGATTCTTCCAAACCAGGAGCCAAAGAACCAGGGCAACACCCCTCAAAAAATCAACCCTGGCAAAGAGACTAATATGAAACAGTGTAAATTAAAAAATAATGCAATAATATATATGTACATTCATATATGTATAATATTTTTGTGTAGATACACACACACACACACACACGCCCCTAACCCTGAACATAATCTCCTCTCTGGCATTCTATGTCTAAATTTCAATAATAGGAAATTTATTAAATATTAGTTCATGTGTTAGTTTCATGTAGCTGCCATAACAAAATTCTACAACCTGGGTAGCTGTTTCTTACACCAGAGAAACTCACTGTCTCATGATTCTGAAGGATGGAAATCTGAAATCAAACTGTCAGCAGGGGATATCCTCTGAGGAATCTACAAGTGAGAGTCCATGCCTCTCTCCTACTTTCTGTTAGCCTTAGGTGTTCCTTCACTTGTCGATAGCATTCTTCTTACTTCTTCACATCACACTCCCACTGTCTTTGTCTGTTTCTTATCTGAATTTCCTGTTAATGACACCAGTCATATTGGATTAGGGCCCATTTTCATGAGCTCATCTTAACTTGAATACCTGCAAAGATCTTATTTCTAAGTATGCTCACACTCACAGTTACAGGATGTTAGTAAAACATCTTTTGTGGCTACACAATTCAACCCATAACACTTCATCAATATTAGCATTTAAGCATTTATATACATGATGAAGATATAAGAATTTGGTTATATTTACATTTAAAAATTATTTCTTCCTCTGCATCTCCATTTAAATTTAAATATTCAAAATGATTTAATATCTTTATGCAGTTACATTTAGATGAAAGAAAAATGAGTAGATATGTAATAATACATATGCTTATTTATTTTTTAGCATTAAATTAAGGTTCTCTAAGGTTCTTAATTATTGTTAACATAGTTAAGAAATGTCAAATGTAGCAAAGTATTATTTCTTTGTCCATTACTGAAGCAACTGTTCACATTCTATCCCCTGTATTGTACTGCCATAGCTGGGAATTCAAGGAAAAATGTCTTGACATCTACTCTAAGATATAAAGTTCATGTTAGCTGAATTGCAAGTAGTACAAACAAAAATAAATTCAGTTAGGTTGAAGGCTGTAAGATTCAGGAGATCATGTTATTACCGAAAGCAAAGACCTGGAAGGGACAACAGAGGTTATGAATTCCATGGACCATAAATACAATATCCTATATAGTTAGGTCCCTATCTTTCTTAAGATCAAATTTTTTTCTTTAGTTTTGAGGAATAAACCAAGGTCCTGAATAATTCAATTTTATCAGTTACCTGATCCGAAATAATTACAAAATGAAAGAGGACTCTGAGAATTCAGAGAGAAGAAAGTTACACATCTCCAGTGAAGCCTAAGGATTATCTTTGAATGTCATACAAATAAACTACATCTACATTTTTGGGATATAAAGGAAACACATTTTCTGTAAAATTTTATATATATTTTATATATATTTCACATGTGAGAGAAATAAAGAAATATCAGTGGGAAAAATTTTATCTAAAGAAGCAAATTTTATAAAACTTCTATATAAATAAAAAATAGAAAAAAAATTTATATGGACACAAAATGGAAAAAGAACAGTGGTTACCTGTGTGTGTTGTTATTTTTATATTAAAGAACTTCAAATAAAGACATATATAATATACAATAACGTATTGTATATTTTTAAATTGCTGAGAGTAAATTTCAAATATATCATTACAGAAAAATAATGGTAAGTGAGGTGCTGGATATGCTAATTAGCTGGATTTAATCATTTCATATCATGTATATATATCAAAATATCATGTTGTATTTCATAAATATGTATAATTATAATTTGTCAATTAAAAATAATTTTAATAAAAAGAAGCTTGGGCTCACAAGCTCATCTTGTGGATTTATTAGTAATAAAGCACCTACTTTGTGTCAGCCATGGAGTTAAAAAAAAAAAAAACTCAATTGCCAACTAGTTCAAAGTGATCAACAATAATGTTTTATGAACTTTGGTGTATCATTTTGATTCTCTTCAACCTCATCTTTAAAACACTTCTGCAAAAGCCTTTTTAGAATGCCTTATATAGTATGGTCAGAAATATCTACTTTTTGATAGGCAATCTGGTAAGCCTGAAATGTAGAGTGCAGAGGTATAATTTCAGAAATATGGCAGTTCTGAGCTGTGAGGAAAGTAAGGCATGGCTGTGTATTGGTGCATGCAGCAAACTATATTAGCAAGATCATTGAAATTTATTGTTTGCTCACACTCTCTTTATATATTTTTAATATAAATTACTTGCAGTTTATATGCATACATATATAGTACAAACAATAAATTTCAACATATTGAATAATAATATATATTATATAATATGTAATGTATAATTAATAATTATCAATGCATTATATGATATATACACACAAATATATGTTTTAAATTACTCACCTTAATATAACAGATAGTGATATCAATATCAGGAACATGGCAGATTTTAGTATGTGAAATATGTAGCTTAGATATATCTATATTATCTAATGAAGTGTGCTTTACTGGAAGTTCTGTGTTTGCTTTGAAACTATAGTGGAGGAAGGCAATTTTTTTTCTTCAAAAATCATGTAGTTATGATTTAGGATTTCTGGGACAAATGGCAAAATCTAGATTAATATGTTAGGTTCTTATGAAATTATTTAAAATATCACCATTTACAAATCTACAAAAAATCAAGTCATGACTATAGAAAACAGAAACCAAGTTAAATCTAGTTAGCAGTCCATAGTTTTCCAATCCTTAATCTAAACCACAAAAAGTTGTCTATATCAATAAAAATCATTGATATTGAATATATGTACAGTTCCTCAATTATAGAAATCTCAATTTTTTATTGCTATGCTTTCATCAAAGATTTTTCTCCTCTGTTTATATGTTTTAAAAGTATATATTAGTCCCCCATATAATTGAGGTGACAATATAACCTAGATTTTCTGGATCACTGTCAGTCTATGATGGTCATACTTCATTTTTAGTAATAGTAGCATCTCTCACTCTCAAATGTGACCAGTTTGGGATCATAAATCATACATAACTTATTTATAATAAGTGTCATTTTGTTGCAGTTATTTTTATACACCTATGTATGTTTTACTTTGATGTTTCATTGTCACAATCTAAAATTATTATCAATGTCTTAATAGATATAATTTAATAGATTTCAACCCACTATTCCATGTCATATTTGACATAGTCAGCTTCACTCCTGTCAAATGACCTACTCTTTTGTGCTGTCTGCTGTGTTTTGACCCCTGTCAAACCCACTAGCCACATTGCACATGCTTTTTCACTCTCTACGTTGCAGACAGTTATCCCGCCTCTCAGAATTTTCCACACTGATGATGGTAGATTCCTCCATTACTATCTTAAAGTCCTCTGCACTTAGCCAATAGATGACTAGGGAAAGCATGAATAATCCCCATCCATACCATTTAAAGATGACCCTGAGAAAAGAATATGAGTACAAGTACTTTGGGGAAGTGAATTCAGGGAGTACTGTGCAAGAGTGAAAAAACAGTGAAGAAGTGAAGAGAAGGGAGGCAAGCTAATAAAAAGTATTAGGTTGGTGCAAAAGTAATTGTGGTTTGGGACCCTGAATTTTAAATCATCGTAGCTAGGCTCAAACATATCTTTATTAATCAAAATAGGAGCCATTACAATCAGCACATTTTGCCAATAAAAAATAAGTTTGTTTATTCCTGTAGAGTAAATACCCTTGCTTTGAGATTCACTGAACTCTTAGAGAGCATTTTCTGCATCCTTCTGGTTGTGAAAGCATTTTGCCTGCAAAAAGTTGTTGAGATGCTTGAAGAAGTGGTAGTCAGTTGACAAGAGTTCAGGTGAATGTGACAGATGAGGGAAAACTTCTTAGCCCAATTCTTTCAACTTAGGAAGCATTGGTTGTGTGATGTCATGGAGAAGAATTGGACCCTTTCTGTTGACCAATACCAGCTGCAGGCATGCAGTTTTTAGTGCATCTCATTGATTTGCTGAGCATACTTCTCAGATGTAATGGTTTTGCTGGGATCCAGAGAGCTGCAGTGTATTAGACTGACAGCAGACCACCAAACAGTGACCATGACATTTTTTTTTTTATTTTTTTTATTTTGGTGCAAGTTTGGCTTTGGGAAGTGCTTTGGAGCTTCTTCTCGGTCCAACCACTGAGCTGGTTATTGCCATATAAAATCCACTTTTCCTCACACATCACAATCCGATTGAGAAACGACTCATTCTTGTTGTGAACAAGAGGAGAAGATGACACCTCAAAATGACAGTTATTTTGACTTTTGCTCAGCTCATGAGACACCCATTTATTGAGCTTTTTCACCTTTCCAATTTGCTTCAAATGCCAAATGACCATAGAATGGTTCAGTTTGAGTTCCTTGGCTTCCCATCTTCAAGGCTCTCATATGCTTTGCAAAACCTCTTGAACCACCACTACACTGTACGTTCATTAGCAGTTCCTGGACCAAATGCGCTGTTGATGTGGCAAGTTGTCTCTACTGCTTTACGACCACATTTTGAACTCCAATAAGAAAAACACTTGAATTTGTTTTTTGTCTAATATAATTTCTGTAGTCTAGAATAAATATAAAATAAACAGTAAGCAATAAGACATTTAGCAAAAAAACATAAAGTAAGAAATTCTTGTTAAAATAATGTATAACATAACCACATTTGTTTAAGAATGTATCCAATATCAAATGGCAAATTTCAACAATGCCAAAACTGCAATTACTTTTGCACCAAGCTAACACATATCCATAAAAATTAAAAATTAATAAAAAAGAGATTTTTCAAAAAAAGGTTTAATGACATCATTGTCCCTATTGGTAATTTGGCTCATTGCCACTAGAGACCTACTGATAAACTTTGTGAAACATATTTCAGACTTGTGCCCCTGAAGAGTGAAGAAGGGAAAATTATTTACCAACTCATTTCCCTTCTTTATTAACCCCTAAAACATTAATTATCTTTCTGCCTGCCCTACCTGTAGGCTAAGTAGCTTCCCTAGCTGGAAAACCCTTAGAGGAACAGAGGAGCCATTTTTCATATATGAAAAGTATCTGAAAATGACATCTAAAGGGAATGTGGGCAGTCAGTTGACACAGTGTATGATAGTATGGAAATTACCTGTTAATTAACATGGGAACTTAAAAATTAAATTACTAGGACATACATTTTAATACTATATTTTTCTAACAGCATTTGAAATATTATTTTATTGTAGAAATTTTGAAAACTTAGAATACGGAATATAGTATACAAAATAACATAAATTTCACCACCTAGAAATACATAATACCATATGTCTATACACATATTAATATTACTATAAATTTGTGTGCAATCACACAATTCTTCTATTTTATAATACTATGTTTTTCTATTTTACTTCATTTTAGTTTTCTATTCTGCAAAGTCATTTGCAACCACATACAATTATTTTGTATTTAAGATGGTGTTTTAATAAACCCATACCTAATGATTCTAAGTATTGAATTGAAATTTTTGTCCGAATATTTGTGTAAGTTCTCTCTGTTCTATTTATCCTGTATTATGAAAGTTATCAATCACTTGGAAAAAAATTGAAATTATTTGAACAGAGATGTATCTAACTTTTGGAAAAAATTGTATATGTAATGCAAGTTCATTGCAGCAATTTTGACAGACTCAGAATATATGAACCATCAAAATCATGTAAAACTCAACCACCTAGAAATAACCACTTATACCACAAAAATGCAATTCTATAAAGGGTAGAATAATAATTCTTACTGTTTGTTTTATTTTAATCTAATATTACACAAATATCCACATGTTCATTTTCATTTTAATTTATGAAGTGATTTTTTTAAAATCTCACATTCAATATTTCATGTTTTTAATAATTATGTTTGTCAGAAAAAATTTATAAGTCCTATGTACATTAATCACCCAACTTTTAGAGTCCATAAATTATTTACTCTCACACACATACACATACACACCCCTATCAGCACCACCACCAAAAAAATACATGAGCTTATCTTTTTACTTCCAATCTTTTTAAGAAATTATTATTGGCAATATTATATATTTTGTTTCATTTTTTCCTATCAGAATGTCAAAGTATTTTTAGAATATATGTATGCCACACACTTTTATATATTTATTATTGAAAGACTGATTAAATTTTTTTAGAATGGGAATCTGAACTGGCACAATATTACAATTTGGCACAATATTCATATAGATGTACCACTTACTTAAAATCAAGCCAAGTTGTCTTGACATTACTGATTTAGAGTAGAAAAAGGAACTCTATTCAGCAATGTTGCTTTAAATATTATAGAATAAAAAGGTATTAACTTAAAAGTTGTCAAATAAAAAATCTATATAGAAGCCACAATAAATATCAAACTTAAGCCCAGTCCAATGGACTCACAATTTCATAAACTGCACATGTGAGTATGCACACACACACACACACACACACACACAGAATCATTAATTCCCAACTGTTCCACATATTATAGCCCACTTGCCACAAAATGACTGAATTTTATTGCTCAACAGCCAGATTTCTGTAAAAAAATCTTTGTCCTTACTTGTTTGGGGAGCTAATTAATTTTAAGACACTTCATTTTTAAAAGCCTTTCTATTCATTATGACCTCTTTTCACCTTAAAAATGCATTATTTGTGAATTCCATCATTTCACATATAAAACACTAATGGAAAATTTAGATGACAATGCAAATATTTCCAGAGCATTTGGAAGTAAACCGAAAAAAGGAGGATTAAAATAGCAAAATATACTTTTTGTTGATAAAATGGATATATTTTTATCTACCACCAGCTATATAACTTGTTGAGGATTACATGACATATTTTCCCACAGTGAGAAGATTTAAGTTAGTGAAGGAGAGGAAGAGAAGAACCTTCAGGCATAGTCACTGTTTACATAAGACTAATAGGTTTATGAGTACCATCAGTAATTTTCTACTTTAAATAGTCTTTAAAGAGAGAAATGACTTCTAGAATATATACATGCCAAAAGCAAATCTGAAAAATTTTCTATTAAACTTATAAACTCAATATTACACTAAAAATTAAATGAAATGGCAAGTTATTTTTAAAAATCATTCTAAAAATAAAAGTTAAATAGAATTCTAAAACAGAAAAGCATGGTTATGCTAACAACCATAGTTTTTGAAAATGTTATTAACATTATTTCAATTATAAAAGTAGCCTTGCTTCCACAAAAAAATGCTATAACAGAAATGTCTACAAGTTTACCAAATCAGTCAATATTATGAAGGTTTTAAAATATGCAATTCATCGCACAACTCCAAGAAATCAAAGCAAGAAAAAACAATGTTCCCAAAGTCTCTTAATTTTTTATTTTAGTGCAAAATAATAAAAAAAAAAAAACGGAAAATAAATGAGATCATAATACAATAAAAGAGGGTGAATATTTTTTTGGAGGTAGTATAATTGACTTAGCTCACACTGGTATAACAAATAAAACCACATAGACTTAGTGATTTTAACAATACATACTTATTTCTCACAGTTCTAGAGGCTGGCAACTACAAGTTCAAGGCAATAGCAATTCTGCTGTTTGGTGAGGGCTCCACTTCCTGTTTCATAAATGGTAACTTCTTGCTGTATTGCCTCTTGGCTGAAGAAGCAAGGGAGCTCTCTGGGATCTCATTTATAAGGGTATTAATTATCTCTGAAAAGCCCATTTCCAAATGCCATCACTATAGGGATTCAGTTCAAAACACAAATTTTGCATGGGCATACACATTCAGGTTATGGCAATATTGACACATAGATGATAAAGGAAAACGCAGCCCAAAGAGGCCTGAGGTTTCCTTCTGCTTTGCCTGATCTATGAATAATCTCATCTAACAGTAAACACAATAGGATATGCACATAGGAATATGCACAAAGTTTTCATACCACTGATTTGTGTTTGATATCCAGGCACAGTGATAGATAGCTGGTTTCCAGAAGAGTCAGAAAGTGGCAGAATAGGAAAAAGAGTTCTTGAGAAAAAGGACCAAAGCTCCTCACAAGTCCTGATGATACTTCATACCATCTGGCAATTTTATTAGCAGCTGTGGATTAGTGTACAGATTTTGGGACTAGCAAAATCAGTGTTTATGTCTAGAAGTACTTTGTTATACTATCTATTCCTTGTAGCCTTCTCTGAGCAGATAGCCTTCGATGATCTTTTGGCTTGTTTGTTTTTGTTTTATGTTTTTTTAATTAATTATTTTTTTCAGCATATTATGGGAGTACAAATGTTAAGGTTACATATGTGGCCCTTACCCCCCCCTTGAGTCAGAGCTTCAAGCATGTCCATTCCCCAGTTGATGCACATCACACTCATTGTGTATGTATCTACCTATTCACTCACCCTCCCCACCTGCCCGAAACCTGATAGATGTTATCCCTATATGTTCACTTAGGTGTTGATTAGTTAATACCAATTTGCTGGTGAGTATATGTGGTGCTTCCTTTTCCATTCTTAGGATACTTCACTTAATAGAATGGGTTCCAGCTTTAGCCAGGAAAATACAAGAGGTGCTATATCACCGTAGTTTCTTATAGGTGAATAGTACTCTATAGTATACATATACCACATTTTATTAATCCACTCTTGTATTGATAGGCACTTCAGTTGTTTCCACATCTTTGCAATTATGAATTGTGCTGCTATAAACATTCGAGTGCAGGTGACTTTTTCATAGACTGACTTTTGTTCTTTTGGGTAATGCCCAGTAATGGGAATACTGGATCAAATGGTAGATCCACTTGTATCACTTTAAAGTATCTCCATATTGCTTTCCACAGAGGTTGAATGAGTTTGCAGTCCCAACAGCAATGTAGGAGTGTTCCTATCTTTCCACATCCACGCCAACATTTATTACTTTGGGACTTGTTAATAAAGTCCATTCTGACTGGAGATAAGTGATATCTCATTGTGGTTTTGATTTGCATTTCCCTGATGATTAGAGATGTTGAGCATTTTTTCATAGGTTTCTGTCTTCTTTTGGAAAATTTCTGTTCATGTCCTTTGCCCAAATTTTGATAAGGTTCTTTGATTTTTTCCTTGCTGATTTTCCTGAGATCTAAATAGATTCTAGTTATCAGTTCTTTATCAGATGTGTAGCTTGTGAAAATTCTCTCCCTTTCTGTGGGTTGTCTGTTTGCTCTCTTGACAGTTTATTTGGCTGTGCAGAAGCTTTTTAATTTGATCAGGTCCCATTTATTTATTTTTGTTGCTGTTGTGATTGCCTTTGGGATCTTCTTCATAACTTCTTTGCATAGGCCAATGTCTAGAACAGTATTTACAATGTTTTCCTCTAGAATTCTAATAGTTCCACACCTAAGATTCAAGTCTGTTACCCAGCGTGAGTTGATTTTTGTGAGAAGTGAAAGATGTGGGTCCTGTTTCAGTCTTCTACATGTGGCTATCCAGTTTTCACAGCACCATTTATTGAATAAGGATTCTTTTCCCCAGTGTATGTTTTTGTCTGCTTTGTCGAAGATTAGTTGGCTATATGAAGATGGTTTTATATCTGGGTTCTCTGTTCTGTTCCACTGGTCAATGTCCCTGTTCTTGTGCCAATTCTAAGCTGTTTTATTTACCATAGCCTTGTAGTATAGATTGAAGTCTGGTAAATTGATATCTCTCATTTTATTTTTATTGCCTAGGATTGCTTTTGCTATACAGGGCCTTCTCTGGTTCCATACGAAGCATAAAATTATTTTTTCTATATCTGTGAAAAGTGATGATGGTATTTTAATAGGTATTGAATTGACTCTGTAGGTCACTCTGTAGTATAGACATTTTAACAATGTTGATTCTGCCAACCCATGAGCATGGTATGTTCTTCCACCTGTTTACATCCTCTGCAATTTCCTTCTTCATTGTTTCATAGTTCTCCCTGTAGAGGTCTTTTACCTTCTAAGTTAAATACATTCCTAGATACTTTATTTTCTTTGTTGCTATTTTGAAGGGAATTGAGTCTTTGATTTGGTTCTCACTTTTACTGTTGTTGGGGTATGTGAATGCTTCTGAATTGTGTGTATTGATTTTGTATCCTGAGAATTTACTAAATTCATTTATCCATTCATGGAGTCTCTTGGTTGAACCCTTGGGGTTTTCTATGTATAATATCATATCATTAGCAAAGAGTGAGAATTTGATCTCTTCTGCTCCCATTTGGATATCCTTAATTCCACTCTCTTGTCCAATTACTATAGCAGGGTCTTCCGACACTACTTGGAATGGTAGTGTAGATAGTGGGCAATCTTGCCTGTTCCAGTTTTAAGTGGGTATGCTTTCAATTTTTCCCTATTGAGTATAATGTTGGTCATGTGTTTGTCACATATAGCTTGTATCATTTTTACGTAAGCCCCGTCTATGCCTATTTCGTTAAGCATTCTTATGAAAGGGTGTTGAATTTTGTCAAATGCTTTTTCTGCATCTATTGAGAGTATCATGTGGTCTTTGTTTTTGCTTATGTTTATATGGTGAATTACATTTTTAGATTTGCATATGTTGAACCATCCCTGCATCCCTGGGATGAAGACCACTTGGTTGTGATGGATTATTCTCTTGACAAGCACCTGGATTCAGTTGGCTAGGATTTTGTTGAGAATTTTTGCATCTATATTCATAAGGGATATTGGTCTGTAGCTTTCTTTTTTTGTTGCATCATTTCCTGGTTTTGGTATCAGGGTTATGTCCGCTTCATAAAATGTTTTGAGGAGGATTCCATCCTTCTCGATGTTGTGGAATAATTTCTGCAAAATAGGCACCATATCTTCTTTGTAGGTGTGGTAAAATTTGGGTGTAAAACCATCTGGTGTGGGACTTTTCTTTTTAGGAAGGATTTTTATTGCTGTTTCAATATCAGTACTTGATATTGGTCTGTTCAGGAATTCTATTTCTTCCTGGTTAAGCCTAGGGAGACTGTGTGTTTCCAAGAATTTGTTCATTTCCGCCACACTTTCCAGTTTGTGTGCATAGAGGTTTTTGTAGTATTCATAAATTATATCTTGTATCTCCATGGCATCAGTTGTAATTTTTCATTTATTTTTCTGGATGGAGCTTATTAGAGATTTCTCTTTTCAAGTTTTCCTTAGTCTAGCCAAAGGTGTGTCAATTTTGTTTATTTTTTCAAAGAACTAGCTTTTTGTTTTATTAATCTTCCATATAGTTTCCCTGTTGTCAATTTCATTTTGTTCTGATTTGATCTTAATGATTTCACTTCTTCTGCTGGGATTGGGGTTGGTATGTTCTTCGTTTTCCAGCTCTTTGAGTCAATTCATTATGTTGTCTATTTTTGATCTTTTTGACTTTTGGATATAGGCACTTATGGAAATAAACTTTCCTCTCAGGACTGCTTTAGCTGTGTCCCACAAGTTTTGATAACTTGTGTCTCCTTTGTCATATAATTCAAAGAATCTTTAGATTTTCATCTTAATTTCCTCATTTACGAAGTGTTCGTTCACCAGAAGATTGTTTAGTTTCCATGACTTTGTGTAGAAATGAGAGTTCCTGTTAGGGTTGATTTCTACTTTTATTCCACTGTGGTCTGAAAAGATACATGGTATAATTTCTATTTTTAAAAATTTTTTGAGACATGCTTTGTTTCCTAAGATATGGTCAATCTTAGAGAATGTGCCATGAGCTGATGAGAAGAATCTATATTCAGTGGTTTTAGGTAGAATGTCTTGTAATTGTCAGTCAGGCTGATTTGTTGTAGAGTCTTGTTTAAATCCTTAATGTCTTTATTAATTTTCTGTTGGGAGGATATGTCCTGTGCTGTCAGTGGGGTGTTAAAGTTTCCGGTAATTATGGTGTTGTTTATCCATTTGTTTAGATCAAGTAAAGTTTGCTTTATGAAGCTGGGTGCACCTAAGTTGGGTGCATACATATTTAGAATTGTTATGTCTTCTTGTTGAACTGTATCCTTCCCCATTATATAGTGGCCTTCTTTGTCTTTTATTTCTTTTTTTATTTAAAAACTAAGTTATCTGAAATCAAAACTGCCATGCCGGCCTTCTTTTGACTTCTGTTTGCTTGAAATATTGTTCTCCACCCCTTTACCTTTAGTCTAAATGCATCCTTGCAGGTTAGTTGTGTTTCCTAAAGGCAGCAGATACTTGGCTTATATTTTTTTATCCATTTGGCCAGCCTAAGCCCCTTGAGTGGGGAGTTCAAGCCATTCACATTTATTGAGAGACTGATAGGTGGGGCAGATTTCTGTTCATTCTGATGGGTAGAACTTTGTTGCTTTGTTTTTTCTCTTGAGCCATTGTGGTATCGGGTCTTTGATCTTTAGCTTTTGAGTGGATTTACATTCATGAGTGTTTATTGTGCTGATCCATGGGTAACAGTGTTTTGAGTACTTCTTGGAGGGATGGTCTTGTCTTGGTGAATTCCCTTAGTCTTTGCTTATCAGAGAATGTCTTTATTTCTCCTTTTATACAAAACTTAGTTTTGCAGAGTACAAGATTCTAGGCTGGGCATTATTCTATTTCAGAAGAGTGAGAATGGGGCCCCAGTCTCTCCTTGCTTGTAAGATTTCAGTGGATAAGTCTGGCATTATTCGGATTGGCTTTCCTTTGTATGTTACTTGCTTCTTTCACCTTACAGCTCATAGAAGGGCCTCTTTAATTGATATTTTGGTCAGTCTGATGACTGCATGTCATGGTGTTTTCCTCTTTGCATCGAATATCCCAGGGGTCTTTTGAGTTTCTTGTACTTGGATATCTAGATTTTTACCAAGACCTGGGAAATTTTCCTCTATTATATCTTCAAATAGCTTATCCAAACCTTGTGTATTTTCTTCTTTCACTTTTGGAATCCCTATAGCCCTCACATTAGGTTTCTTCACATAATTCCACATTTCTTGTAGGCTTTGCTCTTTTCTCTTATTTTCTGTTCTATCTCTGTGACTGATTTATTTAATTGGAAGGTGTTATCTTCGATCTCTGAGATTCTTTCTTCTGTGTGATCTACCCTGTTCTTGAGGCTTTCCACTGTGTTTTGTAGTTCCCTGAATAGATTCTTCATTTCTAGGAGTTGTGTTTGATTTTTCTTTATTATTTCAATTTCATTAGTCAATTTTTCTTCCAGGTCTCGTATTTTTTTTGTGGTTTCTTTGTGTTGGTTATCTATTTTTTCTTGCAAGTCATTGAATTTTCTTACAATCAATGTCTGAAATTATTCTTCTGTCATTTTAGTGTTCTTATTTTCATTTAGGTCCATTTCTAAAGGGCTGGTCTTCCTCTTTCCGTACGTGCTTTTTGTTTGAGTTTTCATACTTCCCGAGTTTTTTTGCTGATTTCTTCCCATCTGGGTCAGTTGTTGTTTCTTAACTTTAGATTTTCATTTGGACAATGACACACCCTGTTTAGTCTCTGAGCCAGTACATGATGTTTGTGGGTGAGATTCGACCCCACCCTGTATGATGAGTCAGTAGATGTAGTACAAGTGTGTGCAGAAGGACCTCCCTGTCAGTAGGTGGTGCTTGCTGGGAGGAGCAGGCTACAGTGTTGTTTTTTGGTCCTGTAACCAGCTCTTGTTCCTCTGCAGAGGCACTCTAATTCCTCAGATGGTGGGTGGGGCCCTGGGACTTCCAGGTGTGTCCTTTTTCTCCACCTCAGTGAGGGCTTGTTTGTGTGTGAGTCTGGGCAGAGCTGGGTTGGGTAAGCCTGTCCTCAATTAGTAGGGGTCAAAGTTCTGATCTCTGCTTCTGGGTGAAGTTATCAGGGAGGGATTAGAATGGCCCCACTCAGCCAGATAGTGTGTGTGGGGAGTGGGGTTGTCTGAGACCTGTAGTCTGGAGCAGGTCTCACTCCTTTCCCCAACTCCGGGGCTTCTCCTGGGCCTCTGCCAGCAGACCAGACCTCATGCTAGTGAATCCCCCTCGACTTTGATGCAGGCCGGAAGGTTCCCTGCACAGAATCACAGCCTGGGCTGAGCACAGGGCCCTCCCATGGGAGAAGGGTTGCCCCCAAGCATGCTCATCCTCTCCTGAAGGCACACACACCTTAGTAGGCTTGTTCCCGCATATCCCTTCTGTGCCCCGGGGCAATGCGAGACCTAGGTGCAGGGATCTGGTCTGCAGGTCTGACCTCTGGGCCCCAGAAGTCAATCCCTGACCCCACCAGGGAGAGTAGTGTCAGTCCTAATTCACCCATGAGTTGCCTAAGCTGGGTTGATGTCTCTCAGCCTCAGGATCTGCCCTGTTCTCCTGGAGTCACCAGGCTGGCATCACCTGGGAGGGCTGGCGGGTAGGGAGCTTACTATCTGAGTACACCTCAGTCAGCTGTAGGGCCCCAAAAGGAATGGTCCTATTTCCTGGAGATGCCTCTGGCTGGTGGCTATATTGTCTCTCTTGATGGGTTGTGGATAGGGAAGGGGGAGGGGAGAATGTAGCAATATGGCACCTACTAAATCGCTCAGGTCTGTGCACAGGGAGGTGTCCCAAGGGAGATGGGAGCTGGGAGCCCAGTGCCCCATCTGCAACTGGCTTACTGCTCACTGGTGGCAGTCGTCTCTGGGCTGGCGTCTTCAGATCTCTCCAACTGCTGGGGAGCCCACCAGCAGTCCGAGATGCAAGGAAGAGGAAAGTCAACTGCTCCACCTACCCTTGTCACTGGTCTCCAAGCCTCTTGGGAGCTTTCCTCTTCTAGCTCTCCTCAGCAACCTCCTCCCATGGAGTCTCCTGAAGTCTCCTCTATGTCCTTTACATTAAAGTAACTTGAATCTTTTCTTACCTTGTTCAGTTAATCTTTAATCTTTCAGTTAATCACCATTTCCTTGTCACATTCATGCAAATTCCATAGCAGATATGTAATTCTTATCTCACTGCTAACATATCATTACTGTTATGTATCTTTATCACCTATTTAATTCTTTTTAAAAAACATTTATTTTCTTTTAATACCTTCTTTTTTTATTTTAGCATATTACAGGGGTACAAATATTTTGGTTACAAATATTGCCTTTGCCCCACCCAAGTCAGAGCTTCAAGCATTTCCATCCCCCAGACAATGCACACCACACCCATTAGATGTGTATATACCCATCCTCTCCTCCCCTACATCTGCCCAACACCAGATGAATGTAATTACAATATGTGCACTTAAGACGGTGAGTACATGCAGTGCTTGTTTTTCCATTCTTGTGATACTTCATTTACTAGAATGGGCTCCAGTTCCATCCAGGATAATATGAGAGGTGCTAGATCACCATTTTTTTTTTTGTGGCTGATTAGAACTCCATGGTATACATATAACACATTTTATTAATCCACTCATGTATTGATGGGAACTTGGAATGTTTTAATATCCTTTTGACCATCATATTTTAAAATGTTGTCAAATGTAACTACCCTAAATCTAACTTTGTTTTTCCATTTTCTTAAACCTTTTCAGAAGTCTTCTCAGTCATTTAGAGTTCTCAAAATCATTAACAGGAAACAAGTTACATTTTGATTTTGGATATTTAAATATTTTGCACTTCAAATTACAATCCCTGTTTTGTTTGTTCATCTATTTTGTGTTTATTAACCACTTTTCTTTTCTTTTTTCTTTCTTCAATCTTTTTGTTCTTTTTTATAATAAAAATGATTTTTAAAATGATTTGTAATAACAGTCATTTAAAAAATGATAAGTATTAATTTTATATTTATCCACACTGACCACTTTACATTTAGTCATATGTCTATGTTAATTGTCAAGATTCTCCAGGCACAGTCCCTGCCCTCTTGTAGTCTATTTATTTTCACCATTTGCTTTCCAGAAATAGATCTTCATGTGGTTTCTAACTTGTCTGTGGGATTTTTGGTATTCTTTATTATGGTAAAACTGAATAGTTTAATTATTAACTCCTTGAGTGTAGAGCAATCATATGACTATGATTTTCTTAGTAATGTGTCATATGAAACCATAGTGATTATTTTCATGTGCCACATTCTCTTTGGCTTGTGTCCATTCATATTACATAAGGAAAATGATTGAACCTTTGAGAAAATGCCATTGTTAACTTAAGACATCTTTGATTATCAGCCTTATTAAGTAAGTATAAAAATATACAAATAGGTATAAATAAAATGATATTTATAAAATATGCTCACTTTATTTGAAATTCTCCATTACTCATGAATTCTTCAAATACATTCAATTTATCAAGTTTTATAATCAGGATAGTTTAAAGAGATAGGCAAGAAACTAAAAAACAAGGTAATTCATGTCAAAATAATAAAATCAATGACTAATCATGGTTGTAGCATAATGACATGGCCCCGACTACTAAATTACTAAAAAAAGTTAATTTGTAAGTGATCACCTTAATATCATATCAAGAGTGACCTAACAGGTGTTATCAACTATCATTTGGGACTTATTAAAAATATTTCATTGTTCATTTATATTCTGAAAACTATATATGAAAAATTGAGACTGATTTATTCTAGAAATTACACACGATTTTTCTGGTATTCTAAATTTATTTTGGTTTAAACAGTATTTAATTCCTCAAGCATTATTCAGTGTACTTTTTAGTTAAATGCATCTCTGCATTTCAGGAAAAAAAAAATCAAAAAGTACTAAAAATCAGGAATCACTATCAGCATTTATCATTATTAAAATACATTTATTTCACAAGAATTATGGGTTTTTCTAAGGCCATCTAGGTGTTATCCAAGGAAGTATCAACTGTATTGATTTTTGAAGAATGGATTGTAGGTAGTCTGGAAAAGAATAAGATGCAGGGAAGATGAAGATATGATGAGAAGAGAAATTAATAGGACAAGTGAGGATAAGAAAGCTGAGAACATTTGGGGATCTGTAACCATTTGATCTAGAGTATGATAGGAAAATAGTGGCACTGAGACTCAAAGCAAAGGATGAAGAACTGTGGTGAATGATACTGTTAAATATACAAGGGATTGGGATTTCCTGTGAAGAGTTGTTGGGCGATTTTAGACATAACCTACATGATCAACATTATATGAAGAATATTTTATTAAGTGTGGTGAAGGCATTTGGATGACACGGGGAGTCAATGAACAAATCAGTAGGGAAACCATTGCAGTGATAGAGGGAAGAATAATCCTGCCAGAATCAAGATTGTAGCAGTAGAAAAGGAATAGATGGATTAATGATACATAAAGTACTAATAGAGTGATCATGAGTTTCTGAATGGATTTGGGTAGGGTAGAGGAAAGAGAAGCCAAGGATGATTTTCTTTTCTTCTGCCTTAAGCAATTGATTTTATCTGGGCCTACGTATGGATTTATTTATACTCTAAATCATTCACACATTCATTCACATAGGCAACTTTTTAAATTGAATATATCTTATATACCAAGTACTGTGCAATGTATTAGTTAGAATCTCTTATTTCGTTATATTATCAAATATATTTTTTATAATTTTTCTAATTAGTTCTGATAAAAGTGGAAAGCATATCAAAATTTGTGATTTCTGAGATGATTATAACATGACTTATGACTGATAGTGACATTTTCTTTTTACATACTGTGGCCTATCCACCTGGCTATTTCTTTGTTGTAAACCCCTGTGGTTTCATTTATATAAATACTACTGCTATGAGTATATCTCTGATATCCTTTCTCTTTTCATCTGTTATGACCTATAATGAGCAATGATCATATCTTGAATATGTATCTAAATTGTGGTTTTTATGGATAGCTTGAGTGAGTTCGTAAGTAGGAAAAATATCTAATGAGAATAATTAATAATGATAATAATTTTGTACTTTATTACATTAACTGATGAAATTATATATGGTATGTTTTATTTGCATTGCAAAATAATAATTTCAGTCAAAAAGATAGTTTCTTATTTTATAGAAGAAGCAATAAATGGTCAAAATATGTAAGTGATTTTTCCAAAATCACAATGGATAGACAATGAAACCTAAATCTGGAACTTAAACATAATTCTTCTAACTTTTTTCTTAAGACCATTTCACATATATCATACTCCTTTTCTTAAAAAGCACATGTTCTCAGGTGTATATAAAAAACATTGCCATAGCTTTTTTAAAATATGCAAAGTCATAATATGTAGTCAAAATGTTTGTATCCCCATAATATCCTGGAATAAAAAAAATGAAACAAACTAAACTTGATTTGTGAATGAAGTATATTGAGTTTAAAACTTTGATCTTCACTGGCAATGATTTAAAGGAGTACTATCTCTGTTTCTATAATTTGGGCACACCATTGTATTTGAGAGATTTTTGCTTAGCTATGTCTAAGAAAAGTGAATAAAAATAATTAGAAGTAGTATAAGAATGAGTAAAGTAATATAAAATATACAAAATTTTAATTCATTTTATTTTTTTCTTGCAGCTAACTATAAAATTTGCAAAGTTTTCATTATTTATTCAGTTAGTAAATTATAAACATTAAAATAATTACATTTCCTCACTTTCTTACATTAATAAAGTAAATGCATGGATGCACATTATCATTTCTGTGTAATGCTAGATTAGTGTTTTAACTAAGAAAAAAATTTAAAAATCTCCAATGAGGCACTTCTTCTCCATGTTTTATAAGTGGGAATTCAAATCATGGCCTCAAGTAGATCCACTTTTATATTTTTCCCTATTAAGGTAAAACTTGATTCATATGCACTACAGGTTCTATTTTAAAATATGCCCCCTGTGACAATTCTGTTTTAAGTATCAGTGTTATGCTGACACGGCATTACTAAAATGAATAATTCCTGACACAAAGAGAAGTCCTAGGCTACTGACCTAGAAAAAGCTGGCTCTTTTCAGCCCACTTCGTTCCTCTTAGCTGTTGAGAAAAAATACAAAGTCAGATGCTCTTAGTAGCCAAACTTAAATCCACTCTGTCATTGGGATATCTATTTAAACCTCTGAAGTCTCTTAGAGATTAATGGAAGCCATAAAGCAGATCTCTACTACTCGATACTGTATTAAAAGTATTCAGTCTTTGTCAGAACATCAATGATATAAAGAATCTTGACAAAAAGTCATGAATGTACATTATGAATTTAGTATATATAAAAACTGTGATGATAGTAATTCCAAGTATGATAGCACACCTGAATATAGTTTCTCAAATTATGAACATCAAGAAAAGTATGGCTTACATGTAACTAAAGATAATTTACCTTCCTAAACTGTACATTTTAATAAATTGACCCCATAATCAAATTAAAACACTTTCACATACAAAATATTATTTAAAATATTGAACTGAAATAAACTCTGATACTCATTTATGTTTTTATTGTTTAATAATGATGTCATCTTACAATTTAAAATTGATTTGCAGAGAAATTTTATATGTATATATATTTTTTTCAATTTAGTTTAATTGTGTTCAGGTTTTTATAATAATCAGTGTATTTCTCATTTGATACATTATAAAATAGTATAGTAAGCTCTATCTAGTATATAAAAATAAACTCAGATTTAATCTTTGATTTAAATGATCTCTTTAGTATTTCAAAATATGAAAGGTTTGTTAGTGCTTTGTTCTATTGAGTAGCATAAAATCTCTCATACAATAAAACAAATAAAAATAATGGGATAATAGCCACACAGAAGATTAAAATTAAGTATAGATATTTAAAATAGGAAATTTAGAGAAAATATAAATATTAATAGCTCTTGTTACATAGTGCTCTCAAGCATAAGACAATGAATTTAAAGCATATATCCCTGTGCACAGTTAAAACAATAAAATAAACATGACTTTTAAAATTTCCCTTGCAAACCTCACAAGCATTAAAATATTCTAAAATTTTAGGTTGTATTAGTAATATTTAATATCATATGCATTAAATCAAGTCAGTATGTATGTATTCATTAAGAATCCGTTTTATGTACAAACACTGGCTAAATAATAAAGAGAAACTGAAGCAGTAAAAATAAATATGTAAATAAATAAATAAATAAATACATAATTAAAAATATTTTGCATCATCAGGAGCCCTATAATATTGCTGGAAAACAAAAGTGTACAAATAAACAGAATAAATATATGTGAAGTTATAAGGCACTTCTGTGGGAGCAATGTAAATATTTCAAATTATTGCAAATACCCCAAAAATATGTCTTAAGAATTGGCATAATGAAGAAAGATTAAAGCCACATTCATATTTAAAAACTTGAGATTACTTCTCCTGGATTTAATTTATTATGCTATGCCTGTGACTTCCATTTGATGCTTGACATTTCCTTCTTTCATTCCCAATTTGAGCCCTTATCTGAACCACAAAGAATGAACAAACTCGCAGTCCTTGTCAGGAACTAAGTTCAATGACACAGCAGAGAATCCAATTTCCTTTTGAGGTTTAGAGGCCAAGGGCATGATCAGTTTATTTCCAAGGGGTCAACTTTGAATGGGTGTTCTTTGAGTGACTTGGATGGAAAGCAGAAACTTCTTATCAGATTTCTCAGTCTAACATACTCAAAAGAAAATGGAAGAGAAAGTATCTCTCAGGGTTGGTACTTAGGTTGACTCTTTTCAAAATACTGTTGTCTCATATTCACTGTATTTATATTGTGTTCTTTAATAGGTAGCTATAATATTTTAACCATGCTCGGATGCCAATTCTTCAGCACCATTCTATTTTATCAAGCTAACTTCTCAAATCAAGTACTACTTAGAAATACTAGTCATAAACTAAGATAAATTAGTTGGATGAAGAAATAATGTGTCACTAAAAGTAACAAAGCATATTCACAGAAGAGGTAGATAATGGTGGCTAAAGTGTCAAAGGTTTGGAGATGACAAAAAAACTGGATTATTTTCTTAATATTTTTTCTTTGTTAACTAATACATTATAGATGACCTTAAGGAGAAGGATTTCAAGGGGCATCTTTTGCTGAAAGCCAGATTACACAGAACTGAACACTGAGTGTGATGTGAAAAGTATTGACAGTGGATAAACATACTTTTAAAAATTTTGCTTTTCAAGGTGATGATATGTACTAAGCAGTTGTTCAATAACAACTTAGGATCAAAAGATAATTATTTTATTTTGCTTATTTGTCTAGCACAGGCTGAAATTTATGTCTATAGTGTTGAATGAGCCTGTGGAAAGCAAACAATGAAGAAGAAAGGATATTATTTATGAAAATAAATCTGAGTACATGGAGAGAGATTAGAGGGAGAAATTGAGAGACTATGAAATGACAGAGAATACATATATATATATATGCATGTATATTTACACATCATAAAAAGTAGAAAGTATGGGGAGTTAAGGTAATTGATAGCTAATATGAATGTGCTGTTTATTTAACAATGAAGATAGGAAGATAATCTACTTAACTGAGTAGTAAATATCTAGAGAGATTGGTTCAGGGTAAAATGATGCTGAGAAGAAAGGGAAAGTAAATTTGAAAATGCAGAATTTCAAATGACAATTTTCTGTAGAATTGTGTGCTTTTTCTACAAATAATTTTTCAGGGCCTCGTATACCCAAGAAAAGAAATTAGGGAGTCTTCAGGGCTGATCATAGGATGACTATCTGAGGACAGGATACATAATATAACAAGAGTGTAATGGCACAAAGATTGCTAGTAAGAGGGAAATTATATGGTTCACTATAAAATACAAATTCAATAAAAGAAAAAATTTAACTGTAGATACCAGATAAAGTGATTCAAACTGAACAGTAAACACAAAAAATGCTTTCTTATCGAAAGCAAAGTGGCACATAAAAGATTAATGGATACATAGCTCTAAATGAAGACACAGATATTAAGATTTATTGTTTCTGAGGGTGATTAAAAGAATAACTTTCAAAAAAGGAATTGAGAAGTTAAATTTGAGAGCAGGTGGGGTCATTTAATTTGAAGAGAGAAAAATTGATTTTATAGTGTTTATTAATCTATTTATATGGATCCTGAAAGCTCACGTGATGCCAATAGATGAAAGGTAGAGGAAAAATATGAGCCTAGAGCCAGAGTCTTCAATGAATGTGAAAAGTGACCAAGAATTAGGTCTATTCTGGGACAAGGAGTAGAGAACATTTTACAACTGCTTCTCAGTGAAGCCAACATATTATAATTACTTTGTTTTAAACACATATATTTCACTGTGTGATTCATAACTTTTTTAAAAACAAGAGGCTATAATCATTAACACTGATTACCTCAATTTCTTCTCTCTTCTACTTATTACCATATGGCTTCTGTTCATGCCATTTAATTGAAAGTGTTTTAACCCACTCACATTATTTACAACCATATGAGTCCTAACTGAAAATATGCCTATGCTGGTAAAATGCAACTGACATAAAATGAGCAGATTAATAGTTCTCACTGTCAAAGATAATTATTTTAAATTTTACTGAGAATTAGAAGAATGGATATATTTATTTATTTTTATTTCAGCATATTATGGGGGTATAAATGTTTAGGTTACATATATTGCTTTTGCCCTACCCAAGTCAGAGAACTTCAAGCATGTCCATGCCCCAGATGGTACGCACTGCACCCATTAGATGTGAACATACCCATCCCCTTTTCCCCTTGGCCACCTGCCCTGCAACCAAACAAGATTGCCCTCTATCATCACTTCTATTCAACATAGTACTGGAAGCCCTAGCCAGAGAAATCAGACGAGACACGGAAATCAAGGGCATCCAAATGGGGCCAGAATAGGTCAAACTATTGCTCTTTGCTGACAAAATGATCTTATATCTAGAAAACCCCAAAGATTCTGCCATGAGACTACTGGAAGTGAAAAACAATTTCAACTAAGATGCAGATTACAAAATCAATATACAGAAATCAGTAGCATTTCTATATGCCAACAACAGTCACACTGAGAAAAAAATCAAAGATTCAATACCCTTCAAAATAGCAACAAAAAATAATAAAATAAAATACCTAAGAATATATTTAACTAAGGAAGTAAAAGACCTTGATGAGAGAACTATGAAACACTGTGGAAGGAAATAGCAGAGGACATAAACGGTGGAAAACCATATCATGCTCATGGGTCGGCAGAATCAACGTTGTTAAAATGTCTATACTACCCAATGTGATCTATACATTCAATGCAATGCCCATTAAAATATCAACATTATTTTTTGCAGATCTAGAAAAAATAATTCTATACTTTGTATAAAACTAGAGAAGACCCCGCATAGCAAAAGCAGTCGTAAGTAAAAAGAACAAATTGGTAAGCATCAATTTACCAGACTTAAAGCTATACTACAAGGCTACAGTTACTACAAGAGCATGTAAATGGCACAAGAACAGAGAAATAGACCAATGGAACAGAACTAAGAACGCAGATATAAAACCATCCTCAACCAGCCATCAATCTTTGACAAAACAGAAAAAAAAAATACACTAGAGAAAAGAATCCTTATTCAATAAATGGTGCTGGGAAAATTGGATAGCCACATGTGGAAGACTGAAACATGATCTGCACCTTTTAATTCTTACAAAAATCAACTCATGATGGATAACAGACTTAAACCTAAGACATGAAACTATAAGAATTCTAGAAGAAAATGTTGGAAATACTCTTCTAGACATTGGTCTAAGCAAAGGATTTATGAAGAAGACCCCAAAGGCAATCACAGCAACACAAAAATAAATAAATGGGTTCTGATCAAATTAAAAATCTTCTGCATAGCAAAGGAAACTATCAAGAAAGCAAACAGGCAACCTACAGAATGAGAGAAAATATTTGCATGTTACACATCCAATAAAGGGTGATAACTAGAATGGATATAGAACTCAAGAAAATCAGCAGGAAAAAATCAAACAACCCCATTAAAAAGTGGGTAAAGCACATGAACAGAAACTTTTCAAAAGAAGATAGACTAATGGCCAAAAAACACATGAAAAAATGCTCAACATCTCTAATCATCAGAGAAATGCAAATCAAAACCACAATGAAATGTCACTTAGCTCCAGTGAAAATGGCTTTTACCAAAAAGTCCCAAAGCAATAAATGTTGGCATGGATGCCTGGAGATGAGAACACTCATACACTGCTGGTGGGACTGCAAACTAGTACAATCTCTATGGAAAGCAATATGGAGATACCTCAAAGAGTTACAAGCAGAACTACCATTTGATCCAGCAATACCATTACTGACTGTCCACCCAAAGGAAAAAAAAAGACATTCTCTAAAGCAGAATGGTTTTAACAGAGAGTGTTGCTAGAATATAAAATTTTCTCAGAAATTTTTATGTACAAACTTCATAATGATCAATAGCTTTGGTTACTAGCCCCTCAAATAGTAATTAACTGAGAAGGACTTAGGACAACTTAATTAAATTTCTCTTTATTGGAGCTTCCTCATTAAAAATAATTTTTACATCAATCATATTGAACAGGGCCTCGTACAAAGCAAGCACTTCATATGTGTTATTTAATATGAATTTTAGCAAATAATATAATGTCATTTTAATATTATTATATTTAACATAGAATGATGAGTGATCTGAATATAAGGACAGTTTTAACTCAAACTGCAGGAAAATAAACTCTTATTTCTTACTCTGAGAAAGAGAGAAAGAGAAACAAGGAGCAAGGAGAGAAAAAAGGAGACCATTTTTATGGCCAAAATAAAAGTGTTTCTATATTATCTTTTGTTAAAACTTCTGAAAAAATTTAAGAAGATGTATAACATAGCTTATTAGACAGAAAAAAAAGTTTTCTAGGAAAGATTAAGTGAATATCCCTTAGTACCTAATGCCTGTTTAATTATCTAATGAGGTTTGTCTGAAAAGATAATGTGAGTGTGCATTTTGGTACATGGACTAGATTGTAACCAAATAACAAGGAAAACTACAAGCTTTTTAAAAAGAGTTGTATTTCAAAATTATGACAGCTTGGATTGAAAGAGAGTGAGACAATTTAATATGAAAAAGAATTCTGCACCCTAACTATTTATATTCAGAATGCAAACTGATAAAGTAGCTAATCCACCAAGAAAGGCATATTCTACAATTCCTTCTGCAGGAGTGGCTAAGGAGCAGAACAGGAACGGATGTACCTTGTAGAGGAATAAGCCAAGAGCTTTGGAAAACAGTGTACCATTGAGCAAATCCTAGGGAGCATAACTGAGGAATAAGGGAGGGAAACTTGACACTATTTTGTAGTAGGCCTTCCTAATTATGGCCTGGTAACTGCTAACTTATTTGTAACTCTCATTTTACCTCCTTTCTAATTTCTCAACTTCAGTTTAATTTCTACTCTCTTTCCTTTATACCTGATAATATCCACAAAAGCAAAACAGGCTTTTCAAAAGAAAAAAGAAACTTAATAAAAGACCAGAAGAAAAACACATGGCCTTTAAGCAACTTTTCTTTATGACTGGTCATAAAAAAAAATCCCTGAGGTAAGAGAATTTAAACTGGAGTATATGAAGAAAAAACAATATAGGGAGAATAAAATCTAAATTAATTTCTCTATAATTTTTTTCTGTGATACATATAAAATGAAAACAATTTTAAATTATACTGAAAAATACAAAATAATACAATGCCACCCTTGGTCTCATATACCCCACAAATTATGTTATTTATATATACCTTATCATAACATTGTTTTATACTAAAAAGAGCCCAGTAATGTATAAATATTGTTAAGTGTATTACTTTAAAGTAATAAAAATGATTACAGCATTGTCCTTCTAAGTCAGTGTTTTCCCTCAAAATGCTACATTTACTCTAGATTTATTCTTTGATATGATGCTTCCTATATATAAAATTTGGCATTTAAATATTATTACACATAGAATATTTTAAAAGTAAAGCATGTAATAAAGGGGTAATTCTGAAACTGCCCTCTCCAAATCTACATTATAATGCACACAATATTTTTATTTTCTATATATCATATTCAATAGATAGAACATAATTCAATTATTTTCTATAATTATTAGAGCATCAAATTTTCATTGATAAGTATATTTATATTTATAATCTATAATTATTAGACTTTTTTGTGCAACAACTACAATTATTCATAGTAAAATAAAAATTATTTTTATTTTATTATATCAAATCATTTTTTATAATTTTGATATTATTTCAAATGCAATATAACTGGTTTTTGCACTTTGTTAGCTTTCAAAAATAACTTTTATTTACATCCCAACAGAAATAGATGCGATATTACAGTCACCAGAAGTGGTGTCATAGTATCGTTTTGTTTTAATAAATAAGTAAAGTAACAAGTTTTTACATTATTGCTTTATTTGATTACTAGCAATTATAAAGTTGAAAATACCCTTGCATCCACTGGTGTAATGGAAAGTGATGTTATCCAGGAAAATATGTGGGGGATATACTTTTAATGCTTACAAATTTATATTGTAAAATGCCCCAACCATGATCAATTTCAATTCCTGAATGGGGACTTGTGAAGAGATGTGTACAAATGATTTTTATTGGCATTTGAATGCAAATTTTCATAGAAATACTCCTCAGGAACATAGATGAAATTTTTAAAAAAATAACAAATTATATTAAAAATATGTCAAATGATCTCAAACCCAGCATAAGAAAAGAAATAACCAAGATCATAACAGAACTAAATGAAATTGTTAAGAAAAGAACTATACAGGAGATTAAAGAAACAAAAAGTTGGTTCTCTCAAAAGATAAACAAAATTGACAGGCCTCACTAGATTAACCAGAAGCAGAAAAGACAGGACTCTAATAAACTAAATCAGGAATGAAAAAGGAGAAATTACAACTGATAGCAGGAAATATAAAATATCATCTCTGATTAATATAAAAATGTCTATGCATATAAACTTGAAGATGTGGAGGAATTGGACAAATTCTTAGAAACACACAGCCTCCTTAGACTCAATCAGGAAGAAATAGAATTCCTGAACAGACCAATATCAAGTACCAAAATTAGAGCAGTAATAAAAAGTCTTCAAAAAAATAAAAAACTGGACCAGATGGTTTCACATCTGAATTTTAACAGACTTACAAAGAAGATTTGGGATACTTTTTTTCATAATATTTTCCTCCTTAGTATTTTTCAATGTATTAAAAAGAACACTTCAACTGAATTGATAATTAAAATGAAATAGATCATTATTAATCTGTTTTTACTTTATGATTTCTAAATCAAGTTTGTAAGTTTAAATCTAAATGCTAACAACTAAAATGTACATTGCTTCTGTATGTATCTCCTATATACTCTAGCTCAATCTTGTAATTCAACTTGAATATCTGTATCTTCATTTTATACCTTCTAATTTTTACAATTTTGCTTCTATTAAAAATCTGGTTTTGCCCAATTAATAAAAGTTTTACATTTAGTTCTATAATGCCAATTTCTACTGATGCCAAGCTATGATTCTTAAGACAAAACTTTTTATTTTAAAACATAAATTGTATTTAATGGTAACATTGTTAATATTTCAATTTAACTGGAAATCTGTTGGCAGGGAAATAATGTGTGACTAATATCATAGATGTACACCAATTTCTTAACTATATAAATAAAGATGGAATTATGAAACTTAAATACTAAAGGTGTCATATGAGCTCAGTTTTGGAAAGAGCAAAATACTATGTTTGAAATAACACTCTTATGTTTTGAAATGGTTAAACGAGCCATTTTTAAATGGCTCTTACAAGATATATGAGAAGAGTTCTAACAAATAATAGAGAAAAGTACTTAAAACAGTAAGTGAAAATTAATTTACCAAGTGATGTGTGATGCAGGAAAATGGAGAGGGGGCTAATAATTTTGGCTATTAGCAATAAACTAGTAGGTTAATTTCTCATTCAATTTCAGAGTTGTCTCATTAATATCTTAATTAAATACATAATGAAGTTTGATGAGGCATGATCAGATTTTGCAGCAAGATGTTTTTTATGCACAATTAGAAAAACTGAGAATGAAATGTTCATTTGAAGTATCATCTAATAAAAATATAAAACCATTTGGGAACATGCAAATCAATCCTGGCCACATGAACAACAGCAATAATTTTTTCTTTTCCTTGCTGCTGCTTGATTATTTGGACATGGTAATTTTGACATGCTGTTTAAATATTGATATGTTATTGCCACATGGTAAGTTAGAAGACACAGACTTTGGAATTAGTCAAACTTGAATTAAAATTCTGGTTGTACCAATGATTGTTTAGCCTTGAACAACTATATAGATTCCTTAGTCCTTTATTTGTTCTGAATATTCTTAACATCTTTTGCCTAGTAGAAAATTTAAATTTTACCAAGGTCAATTTATTTCTATTTTCATTGATCATGCTTTAGTGATGTATCTAAAAACTCATCACCTCCTAAAATAAGAAAAAAAAAAAAGGAAAAGAAAAGAAGTAAAAACTCATCACCAAACCCAAAGCCACTTAGATGCTCTCCTATTTTCTTCCAGCAATTATATAGTTTTACATTTTATGTGTAGACCTATATATATATGAACCATTTTGAGTTGATTTTTAATAAAAGATATAAAGTCTGTGCCTAGATTTCTTCTTCTTCTTTTCTTTTCTTTTCTTACTTTTCTTTTTTTTCATATAGAAGACCAATTGCTCCAGCACCATTTTTTATTGAAAGATTATAATTTCTCCATGGAATTGCATTTTTAACCTTTGTCAAAGATCAACTGACCAAGTTTGTGTGGGTCTGTTTCTGAGATCTTTATTCTATTCCACTTATCTTTGCTCTTATTCTGTTGCCAATTCCACCCTCTCTTATACAATAGCTTTAGATTGAATCTTGAAATTGAGTAGTACTTCAAATTTGCTTTTTGTCCTTAGTATTGTGTTGACTATTCTATATCTTTTGCCTTTCCACATTATCTGCTGAACCATTTTGTCAGTATCTGCAAAATAATACCTTCTGATTTTAATTGGAATTGTATTGAATCTATAGTTCAAATTGGGAATAATTTACAACATAATATTAAGTTTACCAATCCATCAACATGTAATATCTGTTTATTTAAATGTTCTTTTATTTGTAGTTTTCTTTACACAGATCCTGTTCAAGTTCTTTTTCAATTTTACGTATTTATTTTTGTGTTATTTTAAATGGAATTTTTAAAATTTGAAATTCTAGTAGTTCATTGCTGATATTAAAAAAAGCAATTGAGCACACCTATAACTCTGACTCAAACTGCACGAAAGAAAATTCTATAACAAAACATGTGTACCCCTATATTATTCTGAAATTTAACAAAAAACAATAGGCATTTGTATAACGATCTTTTATCCTATGACCTTACTCACTAATTTCTGGAGCTTTTTGGATATTCTTCAGGGTTTTCTTCATAAAACATCATATCATCTGCAAATAAAGATAGTTTTCTTTCTTCCCAATCTGTATATATTTGATATTTTTTCTTGTCTTATTTTCCTTGGCATAAATGTCTGTACAATATTGAGTAGGAGGAAAGTAGCTAGTTTCTCACTACTAAGTTTGATGTTATATTTAAATTTTTATAAATGATATTTATGAATTTGAAGAAAATCTCTTTTATCTGTAGTTTGCTGATAGTTTTGGATTTTATGAAAATGATTTTCTGTGCATATTGATAGAACCATATGATTTTTTCCTTGTTTAACATGTTGATTGATTTTCCAATGTTGAAGGAGCTTTGTATACTTAGAATAGACCTCAGTTGGCATGGTATATAACTATTTTTATAGATTGATAAATTATAATCATCTGGATTTGGTGCTTTCTTTTTTTGCATGGTTATTTAATATTTATTGTTTTTGAAGAGATATAGAGCTAGTCAGGAAATATATTTTTCCTTGTGTGGATATTGGTAGTTTGTGTCTTTCTCAGAATTGATCTATTACATCTAAGTTATCAAATTTGTACACAGGGAGTTTCTTTGTGGTATTCTTCGATTACCCTTTTAATGTTCCTAAGATTGATGCTGGTAACTAGTATTTTGTTTTTAACATCAGAAATTCATGTTTTTGTGTGTTTTTTTCCTTGGTTAACCTGATTGGATTTTTATCAACTTTATTGATCTTTTCTTAAAACCAGTTTGTGGTATTTTTTTATTATTTTTATTATTTCTGCCCTATTTTTAAATTTAATTTCTTCTGTTTTATTTTATTTTTATTTTTTTTATTTTGACAAATTATGGGGGTACAAATTTTAGGGTTTCAAATAATGCCCTTGCCCCCTCCCCCCACAAGTCTGACTTCAAGCGTGACCATCCCTCAGACGGTGCACGTCTCACTCATTATGTATGTATATACCCTTCCTCCTCCCCCTCCCACCCGCCCATTACCCCAATAATGTAGTTCCTATGTGTCCACTTAGGCGATGCTCAGTTAATATCAATTTGCTGGTGAGTATATGTGGTGCTTGTTTTTCCATTCTTGGGATACTTCACTTAGCAGTATGGGTTCCAGCTCTATCCAGGAAAATACAAGATGTGCTATATCACCGTTATTTCTAAGAGCTGAATAGTACTTCATGGTATGCATATACCACATTTTATTAATCCACTCATGAATTTATGGACACTTGGGTTGTTTCCACAGCTTTGTAATTATGAATTGTGCTGCTATAAACATTCAAGTGCAGGTGTCTTTTTTGTAGAGTGTCATTGGATCTTTTGGGTAGATGCCCAGTAATGGGATTGCTGGATCAAATGGTAGATCCACTTGTATCGCTTTAAGGTATCTCCATATTGCTTTCCATAGAGGTTGAACTAGTTTGCAGTCCCACCAGCAGTGTAAGAGTGTCCCTATCTCTCTGCATCCATGCCAACATCTGTTGTTTTGGGATATTTTGATGAAGGCCATTCTTACTGGAAATAAGTGATATCTCATTGTAGTTTTGATTTGCATTTCCCTGATGATTAGAGATGTTGAGCATTTTTTCATATGTTTGTTAGCCATTATTCTGTCTTTAGAAAAGTTTCTATTCATGTCCTTTGCCTA
This sequence comes from Cheirogaleus medius, assembly GCA_008086735.1. Taxonomy (NCBI): domain Eukaryota; kingdom Metazoa; phylum Chordata; class Mammalia; order Primates; family Cheirogaleidae; genus Cheirogaleus; species Cheirogaleus medius. The sequence goes on along the minus strand of VBSM01001124.1, from coordinate 52,095,536 downwards.
CTTTTTGATAGGGTTATTTGATTTTTTCTTTCTAATTTTCATGAGTTCTAAGTAGATTCTAGTTATCAGCCCCTTATCAGATGTGTAGGATGCGAAGATTTTCTCCCATTTTGTAGATTGTCTGTTTACTTTCATGACTATTTCTTTGGCTGTGCATAAGCTTTTTAGTCTGATCATGTCCCATTTATTTATTCTTGCTGCTGCTGTGATTGCTTTTGGGGTCTTCTTCATAAATTCTTTGCCTAGGCCAATGTCTAATAGAGTGTTTCCAACATTTTCCTCTAGAATTCTAATAGTTTCATACCTTAGGTTTAAGTCTGTTATCCAGCGTGAGTTGATATTTGTGAGAGGTGAAAGATGTGGATCTTGCTTCAGCCTTCTACAAGTGGCTATCCAGTTTTCACAGCACCATTTGTTGAAAAGGGATTCTTTTCCCCAGTGTATGTTTTTGTCTGCTTTGTCAAAGATTGGATAGCTATATGAGGATGGTTTTATATCAGGGTTATCAGATCTGCTCCACTGGTCAATAATCCTATTCTTATGCCAATCCCAGATTGTTTTAATTATTACAGCTTTGTAGTAAAGTTTAATATCTGGCATATTAATACCTCCAATTTTGTTTTTATTGCCTAGAATTGCTTTTGATATCTGGGGTCTTCTCTGGTTCCAAACAAAGTGTAAAATTATTTTTTCCATATCTGTGAATAATGATGTTGGGATTTTAATAGGTATTGCATTGAAACTGTAGATCAGTTTGGGTAATATAGACATTTTAACGATGTTGAGTCTGCCGACCCACGAGCATGGTATGGATTTCCATCTGTTTACATCCTCTGCTATTTCCTTTCTCAGTGTTTCATAGTTTTCCCTGTAGAGGTCTTTTACCTCCTTCATTAAGTATATTCCTAGGTACTTTATTTTCTTTTTTGCTATTGTGAAGGATATTGAGTCTTTGATTTGGTTCTCAATTTGATTGTTGTTGGCGTATATGAATGCCTCTGATTTCTGTGTGTCAATTTTGTATCCTGAGACTCTACTAAATTCATTTATCAATTCCAGGAGTTTCTTAGTTGAATCCTTGGGGTTTTCTAAATATAATATCATATCGTCTGCAAACAGTGAAAGTTTGATCTCTTCTGCTCCAATTCAGATACCTTTAATTCATCTTTCATGTCTGATTGCTATAGCCAGGACTTCAGCACTATGTTGAACAGAAGTGGAGATAGTGGGCAGCCTTGCCTGGTTCCAGTTCTAAGTGGGAATGCTTTCAATTTTTCCCCTTGAGTATGATGCTTGCTGTGGGTCTGTCGTATATGGCTTGTATCATTTTTAGGTATGTCCCCTCTATGCCTATTTTATTAAGTGTTCTTATCATGAAAGGGTGTTGAATTTTGTCAAAAGCTTTTTCTGCATCTATTGAAAGAATCATGTGGTCTTTGTTTTTGCTTCTGTTTATGTGGTGAATTACATTTATAGATTTACATATGTTGAATCATCCCTGCATCCCTGGGATGAAGCCCACTTGGTGGTGATGGATTATTTTTTTTATAAGCATCTGAATTCGGTTAGCTAGAATTTTGTTGAAAATTTTTGCATCTATATTCATAAGGGATATTGGTTTGTAATTTTCTTTTTTTGCTGTATCTTTTCCAGGTTTTGGAATCAGAGTTATGTTCACATCATAAAAGGTGTTGGGGAGGTTTCCATTCTTCTCAGTATTGTAGAATAATTTCCACAATATATAGCCTATATTTTGTTTCAAAAGAGTGAGAATGGGGCCCCAGTCTCTCCTTGTTTATAATGTTTCAGTTGAGAAATCTGGTATTATTCTGATTGGTTTTCCTTTGTATGTAACTTGTTTCTTTTTTCTTACAGCTCGTAGAAGAGCCTCTTTAGTTGATATTTTTGTCAATCTAATGACTGCATGTCGTGACATCTTCCTGTTTGCATTGAATCTCCCAGGGGTCTGTTGAGCTTCTTGAACTTGTATCTGGAGATTTTTAGCAAGGCCTGGGAAATATTCCTCTATTATATCTTCAAATAGCTTGTCCAACCCTTGAGTGTTTTCTTCAACCCCTTTTGGTAGCCCTATGACCCTCACGTTGGGTTTCTTCACATAATCCCACATCTCTTGTAGGCTTTGCTCTTTTCTCTTGTTTCTCTGCTCTATCTATATGACTGATTTATTTAATTGGAAAGTGTGATCTTCAATCCCTGAGATTCTTTCTTCTGTTTGGTCCACCCTATTTTTGAGGCTTTCCACTGTGTTTTGTATTTCCCTGAATTGATTCTTCATTTCCAGAAGATCGGATTAATTTTTCTTTAAGATCTCAATTTCCTTAGTGAATTTTTGTTCCAAGTCCTGAATTTTCTTTGTGGTTTCTTTGTGTTGGTTTGCCATTTTTTCTTGCATATCATTGAGCTTTCTTACAATCCAATTTTGGAATTCTTCTGTCATTTTAGTGTTTTGGGTTTTTTTCAGTCTCCATTTCTTGAGAGCTGGTGTATCTTTTAGGGGGAGTGTTTTTGGTTTGATATTTTGAGGTTCCTGAGATCTTTCACTAAGCTCTCCCCATCTGGATCTGTTGATGGTGCCCAGAGTTTCTCTCTTCTGTAGTTTCTTGATCAGCCCTTGGAGGGAGCTCTTCCACCACACTTGGAAGGTACCCCTGATGGGAGGGGTTACTTACAGAGCCTATTGTGGCCACTTACAGGGGATTTGTTCCTACCAGAGGAGGAGATCCAGGCCCCTCCTCTGTGTTTTGATCCACTGGGTGACCTAAACTGTTCTGGGAGGCAAAGTCTTTTATACTGCTCTCTTATGAACTTCGCACAGGTCCAGCGGGTTCTCCCTAGATGTGGGGGAGGGTGGCTTTTCTCGTCTCATCCCGCCTCCAGGGGTGGAGCCTACCACTTTAGGCAGGAGAGATGCAGGCTAGGGGGAGGAAGTAGCTCCCAGTCTGCCCAGCACCCAGGCACCACAGTGGATGTAACTCCCCTTTGGCATTAGTCTTCTCAGTAGTTCATTGATTGAGCCAGTCCTGATGAGTCGATCACTAATTGTGTAAGGGCGGAATTTGTCAGGAGAGTCTCTAGGCTGGGGTAGGGGATCTGCTTGCTGCACCCTATCGCACCAGGCGGCTGGGCTGTGGACCCCCTCAATGGTGACCGCTTTCCCACTCGCAGGTCCCCAGCACTGGGGGTGACTGTTTAGGAGGTGTCAGGTATCAGGTTGGGGGTCTGGGTCATCAGGATGCCCTGTTAACTCCTCTATGCTGCCTTCCCAACTGCCAGTTCAGCCACAGCCCTCACTCTTACTGACCCGCCCTGTGCAGTCTTATTTGCCCGAGGCAGTTCCAGCTTAGAGTCCCCCACTTAGTGAACAGCTCAGTAGGGTTGGCCCCACTTGTTACCAGAGGCAAGACATCTAACTGCCTCCCCTATCAGCTCAGTTTGGTTTCCTCCTGTCTTGGAGCCGTCGTAGTGTGGAGCTCCAGGAGTCTCAACTAATGATGGCACTCTCCAACACCCTCTTTTCCTTCCGTGATTTCCCATCAATTTCAGACAGGACCCTGGCTGGGTGGGTGTGGAGGTCAATGGGGAAGCAAGGAGTTCTCATGTGAGTCTGATCCCACTTCACCCCCTGGCCCGGTGGGCCAGTGCCCTCCCACGTGCCCTATTGTTTGTTTTGCAGTCTCCAGAGAAGGCGATCTTATCTCTCAATAACCTTGTTTTTTTCCTTTTTTGAGAGTCCCATGCTGAACCTCTGCAGATTCTCAATACTGTCCTTGTAGGGGGGAGATCCACTCAGGTGTAGGAGACCAAGATCTATGTCTCCTTCTCTGGGAGCAGGAATCCCAGGGGTTACCTTTACTCTACCATTTTTTCTCCTCCCTCTTCTGTTTTATTTTAAATTTAAATAAGTGTTATTTCTCTGGTTTCCTAAGGTAGAAGCTTAAGGTATTCCATGTCACCTTCTTAAGTGTGAAAAAATATGAAATTCCTAAATATAATTGCCAATAGATTTTAGATAAGATATTCTATACTAGTACATTAACAATTATTTTTAGTAAGACACAATTATTTTCATTAGTTTATTTTATTTTTAACACATATACAATTGTCCTTGTATTTTGTTTTGTCATTCATTTTGGTGATCCTTGATTAATTTATTTCAGAAAATAGTTTGCTAATATTTCTTCACAAGTACACAGCCATCCCTTCCCTTCATACAATTTGTCTTTCCTCTCTAGTTCTAATTCTCACTAGTCAGGTACTACTGCTTCTGAGACTGTCTTCCAAGTCTCTCTATTTTTTCTGATGTTTTATGTTTGAATTTTGTGCAAAAAAAAAATCCATTGCTTTAATATTCCAGCTGACTAAATTGTTGTGTCCAGTCATGTATGTAAGGAATCTGTTGAGTTCGGTGTTGCAAGTATTACATAATACCTTCCAGATCTCTACCACTTTCCATTTTACACTAGCCAGCTTATACATTATGGGAATAAAACACAACGTTTCCTTCTTATATCATGTGCTATGCTTATTTTAAAGTCTACTCTATGACTTGTTATCTCTGTTTAACTATTAGAATTTTATCTACTTACTGCTTTTTTCTTCTCCTTCTCTATATCAATAATTATAAAATCAATGGTAACTCTGACTTACGTGTTCATAAAAGTAATCAAAAATACTTATTTCCTCATTAGAGAAATTGCTTATATTGGTCATCATCTTCCTCTAGTAATTATGCAGGATAGTATGTGTTATTAGGTGGGTTTACTAGTGCTTTATTTTCTTAGAGATGCCACCCTGCCTCTTTGATTCCCATGTCTTCATTGCCTTACATTGGTGGCATGCAAACTCACTATAGATACAAAGTAGTACACATGGAAAATATGTGTAAGTCATACAATTTATGTGGTCATAATGAGTTTTCTACTAATTTCTTCCTAGAGTGTTATCTTTGCAGATTCACTACATCATCACAAATGGATGATGAATGCATTTATAAAATATTATGATTAATATGATTAGAGATTAGAGCATGGCCTTGCATACTTGTTTAATTATACCCATACTAAGAAAAATGATATAGCTTAATTACAAACAACAGATTAAATAGAAGCAAGCTTAGTACTTAAGGAAAATAGCTAGAAAAATATTAGAATAATGATGACATAAATATACGATAGCTTATCCTAGTTCCTGAACATTGGGAGAACACAATTTATGGTAGATATAAAGGATGGTTGTGTTAAGAAATGATAATGTTTGGGTTGAGTCAAATATGACTTTAAGATTTTAAATGTTAAACAAAATCAAAAAATTGTTTTCAATACAGGGAAACAATTTGATAATTCCACATTGGATACATGCTATTTAGGGGCAAGCAAATCTTTAAAAATATTCCTACAGCAGAAACAAACAAAAAAGTTAACCATGGGAAGCATTATATAAGACACCTACAATTTGTTTTTGTACTTGATTGAGAAAGTAATATCAAATGCCTGCCATGTTTTAAGCACTTGAGTTTGAAATAATGATGAACAAATGTATTAAACCCCATATAAGCCCTTTAAAATGTACAGTGATGTGGCTTACACAGGTAAAACAAAATCAATATCTAAAGCACAGTATGTAATTTGTCATAAAATGATAAATATTAATATATAATGATTTATAGGATTATAAAAGTAGATCAGCTAGGAGCGGCAACTGACCAACCCTGGTGCTTATGGGAAGACTACAAACTTCTAAGAGCACATGCTGCTTGACATAAATCTGGAGAGAAAATGAGGAATGTCATAAGTATTATTGATATAGGCTCTCTGAGGAGGAATGAGGTAGATTTTATGAAAAGCAAATAATTTTTGAAGAAATTTCAAGAATGATATATATATATATGGATATGTATATATATACACACACACACATTTTAGGGATATAGTAATTTCAGTATTTCAATTATTATATTTTACCTGAATGTGCACACACACACATATGTATGTTCAGGTGTAGGAAAATATATATAAATTGAGACTCATAATACTTCTTAAACTATCCCTATGTAGAATTTAGAATATAAGGGTCTTTAAAAATTAACAAATACAAAAATTTTAGAATGTTAAGACCTGAGTCTGGTGGCTGTAACTGAAATATGAAAATTGTTGGTCATATCTTTGAGAAAAATAAGTCATATCACTCCCTTCAATGAATTCAGTTTGTTGAGGGAAACTTTTCTGTCATGTTGAGCTTTTCCTCTGTATATTAAGGATGAATAAATATTTTTGTGATTATGTTTACTTATTTTATTTTGTTTTCTTTTTATTTGTGGCAGAAGTTCATGCAACTTTCTAGTTTCATGTTGTTAAGTAGTCACATCTGATTGCTTCAAACAAAACATTCTTCTGATTTTATTGGAAACCTAGATACACAATACTATAAGAGATGGCATACAGGATACAATTAAATAGATTATGAAGAAGAAAATGAGGGCTATTATGTGAAATAAAGTACACAGTTTTCATTCACACTTCTTACTATATTTCCTTTTCCTCACTTTTTATTATTTTTGTTTTTATGCTTCATTTTTATGAATATATAATATTTATACATATTTATAGGGTACATGTGATATTTTGATACAAACCTGTATGTATACTGATCAAATCAAGGTAATTTGGATATCCATTACCTCAATCACTTGATATTTCTTTGTTTTGTGAACATTCCAAATCCACTCCTCTAGTTATTTTGATATATGCAATAAATTACGGTTAATTATACTCTTCCTATTGTGCTATCGAATACTAGATCTTATTCCTTCTACCTTCTAACTCTTATTTTTGTATCCATTAGCCAAATCATTTGGTTATCTTTGGTATTTTAGTCTCAAATTTATTTATTGCTCTTTTGATCTTTATTATGTCTTTTCTTCTACTAATTTTGGATGTATTTTGCTCTTGCTTTTCTAGTTATGTATGCTATATCATTAGGTTGTTTATTTGAAGTCTTTCTACTTATTTTCCTGTAGGTGTTTATTGCTATACAATTCACTCTGGTACTGCTTTCTTATATCCTATAGATTTTATATGTTATTTCTATTTTCATTTGTTTCAAGAAATATTTTAATTTCTTTCTTTATATTTTCATTGACTCAATGGGCATGCAAAAACATGTTCTTTAATTTCCATGTCTTTCTATAGTTTCCAATGTTCCTCTTATTATTGATTTCTAGTTTTATTCTATTGTGGTCTGAATAGATACTAGATAGATTTTGACTTGTTTGAATTTTTGAGACTTGTTTTGTATCCTAACATATAATCTATCCTTGAGAACATTCCATGTGTTGAGAAGAAGAATGTCCATTCTACAGCTATTGGATGAAATGTTCTGCACGTGTCTATTAGGTCCATTAGTTTTATAGTGCAGATTAAGTTCAATATTCCTTGGTTGATTTTTCCATATAAATCATCTTTCCAGTGCTGAAAGTGAGGTGTTGAAGTCTCTAAATATTATTGTATTGGGATCTATCTCTATCTTTAGCTCTAAAATTATTCACTTTATATATCTGGGAGCTCCAGCATTGGGTGACTATAAATTTACATATGCTATATGCTCTTACTGAATTGATTTATTTATCATTTTATAATCTTTTTTGTCTCTTTTTTACAGTTTTTGTCTCAAAATTTATTTCGTCTAAGTATAGCTATTCCTTCTATTTTTTGGTTTCCATTTACATGAAGTATCTTTCTCATTCATTCATTTTCAGTCTATGTATGTCTTTATAGGTGAAGTGAGTTTCTTGTAGTCAGCATATAGCTAGATTAAATTTTTCAATCCATTCGGCAGCTCTATGTCTTTCAATTGACAAATTTAGTTCATTTATATTCAATGTTATTACTGATAGGTAAGGACTTAATACTTCCATTTAGTTATTTATATTTTGGATGTTTTGTAATTTGTCTCTTCCTTTATTTGCTTCTTTCTCTGGTTGATGTTTTAAATTTCTTGCTATTTAATATTTGTGTAATTATTATAGGTTTTGCTTTGTGATAACTATGAGGCTTGCAAAAAAAGTACTATTATCAATCATTTTAAGTATATGGTAACTTAACTCTGATCACAGGGAAAGGGAAAAAAAAAAAACAAAGAAGCACTGAGAAAACTAAAAAACTATGCCTTTAACTCCATCCCTCTCCAATTTTTGGAAATGTTATTGTCTCTATTTACATTTTTTTAAGTTGTCTATCTCTTAACAGATTGTTGTAGTTATTATTTTTGATAGGTTTGTCTTTTTGTCTTCATACTAATGATATAAGTGGTTTACATACCACAACTACAGTATTATTTTGTATTTTTTTGTGTGTACTTACTTTTACCAGTAAGTTTTATATTTTCACATGATTTCTTGTTGCATGTTAGCATTCTTTCTTTTTTTCATATTTAAGAATTCCCTTTAGTATTACTTTTAAGACAAACCTGGTGTTAATTATTTCCCTCAGCTTTTATTTCCTGGGAAAGTCTATATTTTTAATTTATGTTTGAATGATAACTTTACTGGACAGTATTCTAAGTTGAAAGTTCCTTTCCCCTTCAGCACTACGCATATGTCATTGCATTCTCTTCCGACCTGTAAGTTTTCCACTGAGAAGTCTAATACCAGGCCTATGGGAGCTGTCTTTTCAGCACTACGGGGTTCCCTAGAACAGATACACTGTTACTCTTGCAGACTATAGACAGAATTTCATCAGTGCCCACCCAAGGAGCATTTAGACCAGCCTTGAGGTAGTAAGGAATCCTCTGCCCCAGTGAGAATAACCCACTTCCTGGCCACTTTACCACTGGCTGACTACTGTAGCCTGAAGGCCTAAATAAATTTGAGTGACAGCCTGGCCATGCCAATTGTAGTCCTTGGGAAAGCCCTGGTGCTGCACTTGTGTCAGAGGCTATGGACCTGAGGTGTTGCCCAGCATGACACCGGCTGTGGCACCACGGTGGTGCCTGCATCAAACCTCCCCAACTTCAGGCAGTGCAATGCTGATCAAGACTCCTTATGCTTGGAGGAAGAGGAGGGAATACATGTAACTTTTCCTTGCAACAGAGTACCACCTCAGTCAAAGTAAAATAAAGCACTGAATAGAATCTTGAAGCTCTAGATTCTTGGCCTTTGCTCTCAGATGACATTTATAGACATAACTACAGTCCAGAAGGAAATCTGGTGTTCTGGTGGGATGGACTGAATTCCAGCAGGATTCACCACATGCTGACTGGAGTGGCCTCAGGACTTGAATAAACATCAGTGACAGCCAGGCAGTAGCAGCTACAGGCATTTGGTGAGCCCCAATATTGTGCTTGTTGGTCTGGGAGGCCATAGGCTTCAGTTGTGACCCAGGGTGGTGCCAGCTGTGGTGGCTACTGGATAGCTATGCTACCCCTTCTGCAACATCAGAAGGCCCAGCATGGAGAGAGGCCCCTTCCGCTCAAGGGAAAGAGAGAGAAAGAGAGGGAAGTGGGTGAGGAACTTTACTTGATAATTCACAGAATTCTCCCTTATTTCTCCTAAGTCCGCCAAGGCTGTATGTCTAGGAGGTTCAATGGTGACTATTCTTCAGAAGTATCACGAATTTCTGCCATATAGAATGATGTTCTCTATCTCTAAAATTACTTAATTCCTCTTTCCTTTTAGCAGTCTTTTTACCTTTCCAGTATATAAATCACACAGGGGTAAGAAAATAGCAATATTTATAAAGGATAAAACTTTATAAGAAGAGGATTTTGATGTCTTCTAGAAATTCTATGTGTTGGCTTTAAAAATTAAATGAAATGCTAACAGAAGAAGTAACTAATCAAATAATTATAATATTAATATATTAGGTGAGATCTATGTATCAGTATATAAAACAGAAAAGAATGTTATCTCTAGATTTTATTATTGTTAGGTCAAACTATAATATCTTAAAGAATTTTTATCCCCAGAAACAAAAGTTTATTTTGTGACAAAAAATTCTGTGATGCAATCTAAAAAAGATATGAAAGAGAATGACAAAATTGATTATAAGGAAGAGTGATAGGGTATGGTAAAGACAAACTTTAAAGGAAATATCATCCTGGAAATAGAAAAACAGAAAATACAGATATAAATCTGAAAATGAGGTCAGATATTTTTCTCACAGGGTTAGGCTCCAGCAAAAATGTTCTACAATAATTGCTTATTCTTGACATCTCACATCTGCCTACAAAAATCTGTTTACTCTTGTCTTCAAAGTTTTGTCCCTGACTCATAATCTAAAGATTGTTTTATTTGATAATTTTTTAAATATGGCTATACTTTTCATTAGAAATTTTGCTGAATTATGTGGATACATGTTATAAAAATAAATATTGCTACAAGAAAGTTTTACAGATATGATGAGTGGCTCTCTCTTTTTTCCCAAACAATAGCAAGCACAGCTTTAAAAAATAATCTCATTATCAAGGGCATACTAAAATTTTGCAACAATATACACTGATTCATAGATTTAAGGATAACTTCAGGTATAGAATAACATTGATGTTAAGGGAATAAATCATTTGTGTTTTACAAGTCAGAGATATTTATCAATTGCTTCATTACATCATAACTATCTGTTTATTTTCCTACCTCACCTAAAACATTTTGAGCTAGATCACTTTGCAATCTATTAATCTATTATTTCCTGACATAGCCATTTCCTTACACTTAAATTGTTTTCTTTTCTAAGAGAGTATTTAAATAACTCAAATATATAAATGTTTTGTTGATATGTACAAACATGGATTTATGAGAAATTAATGTAACAACTGAACGTAAATGCACAAATATATATGAATTTTAGTATCCCAATACCTTTTGTTACAACTTTAACCTAACATATTTAATAATTTACTGAAATACACACATATATGCACATATATATGTATACACACAGGCAAACATGCACACATACTTGTATACACACATACTTTTTGTTGCATTACTTAATAATCAAGAAGTTATACACCAATTTTACAAATTCAAATAAAACTGATGCAAAGAAAAATGGTAGAGACATTTTATCAACTTAAATTATGATAAGAGTACTATAATAAAATAACAAAATGCTATGAACTCCAGCTAAGAGAAAAAATTCTTCTTTGGTAAGTGTCAGAGAAATTTTTGCAAAAGAGATGTCATTTGAAAGATGAATAGGAACAATGCAAGCATTTGGTACATGTGGCTGCTTATGTTGGAGGGAAAGGTATGTGCATGGGGGGGCTAAATAAAGGAATGGCAAACTAAGTAATTAGCACGTAATTTTAACTATTAGTTATTTCAACTCAAGTCATTTCACAATTAACGAAAAGAGGACTTTTTTTTTTTAAGTTAAGCACATTGATTCTATTAACTTGTGTCAAAACATCTCTGACTTTAAAAGGGGCTTTTTAAATTTCAAAGTGATCAAAATCAGATTATAATTTTAGTAGTTGTTATTAATTAACAACATTAATTGTACATTAAAATATTTTTACCTTATTAACTTGGCACTATAATAATAATCATATAATTGCAACGTCATCCTTCTGATGATATTATGCACACATACATATATGTATATATATAAAAAAGTGATATGATAATGAAAGCTGTGTAGAGACAAATGATCGATTATAGCTTACTTGATTAAAATGTTTGCAAAGATAAAATAGAGCTATAGTAAGATGTGAGTGATAAATACCAATCATTTTTCCACTGTATATTCCCCTTCACTTTATAGGAAGAGAGATAGAGTTAGAGATAATGATAGAGATAGATATAAAAATATATAATAGAATTTGCTTCATATTGTTTCTTATCAAACTAGAGTCCCAAGATATTTGATTACAAATTTATTTGGAGATTATAAGCATTTTAATATTTGTTAAGACTTTATGAAAATCTTTTTTTTTTTTTTTTTTTTTTTTTTTGAGAGAGAGAGAGTCTCACTCTGTTGCCCTGGGGAGAAGGCAGTGGCGTCATCATAGCTCACTGAAACCTCAAACTCATAGGCTCAAGCAATCCTACTGACTCAGTCTTCCAAGTAGCTGGGAATATAGGTGCATGCCACCAGGCCCAGCTAATTTTGCTATTTTTATAGAGACAGGGTCTCGCTCTTGCTCATGCTAGTCTCAAACTCCTGAGCTCCAATGATTCTCCTGCCTCCTCCTTCCAGAGTGCTAGAATTATAGGCATGAGCCCCTGAAAATCTTAACATATAAAATATATGCCATATACATAATCACCTCATAATTACTTACATACATCAGCCTCTGATTTTTTATTTTATTTTTTCATTCAAAAATAATAATTTTATATATTGCTGTGGTGTATATGAGGTTTTCATGCATATAATGTATGGTGATCAGAACAAGGTAATTAATCTATCCATCATCTCCAACACTTATCATTTCTCTGTATGGGGAATAGTCAATATCTTCCTTCTAGCTGTTTGGAAATATACAATATATTATTGTTAACTACAGACATCCTACAGTGATGTACAACACTAGAACTAATTCCTCCTATCTAGCTGTAATTTTGTACCCTTTAACAAATCTGTCCCTATCCCTCCCTTACTCCTACCCTTCCCTGCCTATAGTATCTTCTCATCTATTTTACATATTTATGAAATACATTTTTTTTAGCTTCCACATAAGAGTGAGAACATGTACTGTTTAATTGTTTGTTCTTGATTTGTTTCACTTAACATAATGTCCTCTGTTCATCCATGATGCTATGAATGACAAGTTTCATTTCTTTTTTATGGCTGAATAGCATTCCATGATTTATATATACTACATTTTTTATCTGTTCATTTGTTATTAGACACCGAGGTTGATTCCATATCTTGACTATTGTTAATAGTGATACAATAAACATGCGGGTACTGACATCTCTCTGTTATACTGATTTTCTTCCTTTAAAAAAATTCCCAGTAGTGGGATTGCTGGATCATATGGTAGTTCTATTTGCAGTTTTTTGAAGGGCTGCCATACTGTTCCCCATAGTGGCTGTATTATTAATAGTTTAAATTCCCACCAACAATGTAGAAGAGTTATCTTTTCTCCACATTCTTGCCATAATTTGGTATTTTTGTCTTTTTGATAATACTCATTCTAACTGGAGTGAGATGATACCTCATTGCAGTTTTGATTTGCATTTCCCTGATGATGAGTGATGCTGAGAGTTTTTTATGTATTTTTTTGCCATTTGTATGTCTTCTTTTGAGAAATGTCTGTTCAGATCATTTGGCCTATTTTTTAATCAGATTGCTTTGTTATCTTACTGTTGAGATGTTTCCATTCCTTGTATATTCTGAATATTAATTATTTGTCAAATGAGTAGTTTGCAAATATTTTCTCCCATTCTGCAGGTTGTCTATTCCCTCTACTAATTGTTTCCTTTGTTGTGCAGAAGCTTTTTAGTTTAATATAATCTCATTTGTTTATTTTTGCTTTGTTGTCTATGCTTTAGAAGTCTCATTCATAAAAGCTTTCCCTATTACAATGTCTTGAAGCATTTCCCCTGTTTTTTTCTTTCTAGTAGTTTTATTTTTTCATGTCTTACATTCAGGGCTTTGATCTATTTTCAGCTGATTTTTGTATTGAGTAAGAAATGGGTGTCTACTTTTATTCTTCTGATTTTATTTTCACAATCATTTTGATATTACATAAAACTATTCTAACTACCATTATATACAGAGAAAAATAATTATAGAAGGAGAAGCTAGAGAATGAAGGATTGACATCATGCTTGGGCTGACATAACTTGCCTTGGAATGCACTGAGGTTGTGTCTTCACTTTTACTGTTCCTTTGAAAACTACAGAATTAATTAAGATTCTCCATTACAGAGGTGTGGGATAGGGTAGGAGGGAACTATTGCTCTGTAGGGGTAGCTGAGGATTGGCTTCAGGCATTTGGCCTACACAATTACATGGTATAGAAGGTTGTCATAACGTTGGGACTGGGAATTTGTGTATCAAGGTCACTGGCCAAACTAAGTAAATGTGATATTATATCATATTCGTATCACCTGATGTCCAACTCAAACCTTTAACCACAGGTGTGTTGCCACATAGAGGCTTTAGGTGTTGAAGAATAAAGGGATAGGGAGGCTGGAAAGGTGTGATGAGATTATGATGCCTCACTGGTTGCTTTTCTATCCATGGTTTTACTGACCACAAGCTCAGTAACAAATTACCACTGAAACATCTTACCAAAGAAATACAGATGGCAGATTTCTCCACCGGGGAATTGTTGGAATAAAAGGTCATGAAGAAATAACAGAGGCAATAGGCTGATAAAATTCTTTGATTTCTTTTTGAAATTTCCCTCATGAAACTGAATCCAATCAAAGGACAGGGAAATAACAAAGAACAATTAAATATATTCTTTTATTGTGCTTGAGACAAAAACAGATGCACACATTAAACCAAAAACCATATTGTATACTTTGGGGGACAATAGGCTTTATCCTAATGCTATCTTTAAATGAATCATCCAGGGACAGATGTGATGAGACCACAAATCTGCAAAGCAGGGGCTATAATGTAAAAATGCTGGATTATTTTGCTAAGAATAGCAAAAGATGCCTGGAGAATTCCTCCTTTCTTGTATTCCCAGGTCAATTCTTAAGAGTATTACTTTATTATTATCATTTAATACTTTATTTTTATTATTTCTTTATTATTATTATTAGTACTTTATTTCTGGACACTGAAGAAAAAAAAGGAATGTTTGGTGTAAATATTAGTCCCTAACTTTCTGTAGTGTTTGATGTTTACCAATAACCAATAAGGTAATCACCATGTCTTTTTTTGGAGGGGGTCGCGAAGATTGGAGAGAGAAAATTTTGTGTAAAAAAAAAAAAGGGTAATTTGCATTGCTCTCATTGGCTGTGAAAGGGAATACCTCCACCACAGAAACAGTAATAATGACATCATCCTTGAACTGACTATTTGATAATGAGACCAGCTTCTCATAAAATATGCATCTGATCCAAACTGTGGGACAAATAGGGGATGAGACATTCATTCCACTATGTGGTATACATGTGGCTCTCCTACTGAGAGGACAGGAAAGTCTATGGAATGCCATGGCATATTTACTCTAGCATAGGTTTTATTGAAAGAAAGAAAATCCGGACTCTTCAGAAAAGTAAAAAGCCAGAGGATTGATGATGCTTAAAGAGAAGTAAGGAAACAAAGGAATTAGGTGCAACTATTTAAGTGGCTATTGAGACAGATGAAAAAGAGGGAATTTTATAATATTTCCATGAAAAATTAACTAGTAAATTATTGTACTTTCACTGGTTGGGAGAAAGGAAAACTGCTTTAGCTCCTGCAGCTACCTCTTCTAAGAAACTTTGTCAAATTCACACTCTCTGTCTCAGGCTAGATGAAGACAAATCCGGTCGTAAATACTAAAAAAAAAAAAAAAAGAAGAACCCTATAACTGATACATAGTTATTATTATCAGGTAACCTAATAATATATCTTTGCAACAGTTTCTTCAGTGTAATTGTATGTGGAAAAACATTCACTCTCAAATTTGTCTCAGTTTAGACTATAAATTATATATTTTATTCTATAAATTTCTTACACAGTGCAAGTAGAATTCTCAAATGGAGGTGTCAAACTACAGCAGTGGTTCTCAAGCTGTAGTGAAGCAGAATCACTAGATGCCTCTTTAAAACACAAAGTACTAGACCTCAATCTCAGAATTTATAATTCAGTACTAGTAAGTCTGGGGTGGGGCCTGAAAACCATCTTCTCCATGTTATCACAAGTAATGCTTATTCTCTTAGCTTGAAACTCAGATTTTGAGAACCAGTGTTTGCTGTATTTGAGGCAGTTTAAATCAAAGCTGTACCATGACAAAGGATGAGAAACATAGTTTGAATGCAGAGCACTCTAAACACAATATTCTTGATTGTTCTCTACCTTACCTGAAGGAAAACAGAGGTGTTCAAACTGCTTATTGTAGAATTTATGGCTTCTAAAACATAACCACAGTTTTACTGTTTATTATCACCAGTTCTTAAATCCCAAGGTAAAAGTTGGAAAGAACTGTGCATTTATAGACTCACAATATGACTTCTGTTTTCTATATCCAAGTACTTAATTTACACATCTGTAAGTTTTAAAATACTTAAATTAAAAATGTAATTCTCTTCAAATTAATATGATGTCATAAGCCTTAATAACATTTTTTCTTGTCTTGAAACATAATAAAAAATTTTTCACTGTTTATTTATGTGTGTCCTTCAAACAAAACTGAAATTTTCTTGAGGAGACTTCAGCCAAAGTCATTAGCTAATTTTCTTTTACCCATAGGCCATCCAAAGAATGATGTATGTTTAACAAAATAATCCTGCTAAGAAACTAGTGGAAGGATAAGAATATTTAAACATACTCATCTGTTTTTATTTTCCTCTGTAGGAGGATAACAAATGAACATTACTATAAAAAGACAGAAATGTATACAAATGAACCTTGTCTCACCCTACCATTAAAACTTTAAACACACTATTCCAATGCCCACACATTACGACACAGATAAATTAAAACACTCAACTTGTTACAATATATAGCAATCCCTGTATTTAATTAGTGGATTATCAATTCATATTTATGTATTATAAATACGAATAATCTTTGAACAATGGCTGTCTTAAGAAATTAAATGTATGTGAAGAGTTATATATTTTTGTTTATACATATCATGAATAAGTCTCTACATTTCTTCCTGTGGATTTTAACAGGTTAGCACAATATGTGCTAAATTAATAAGCTTTTCCCTTAAAACTATTTTCAGAAAATAGAAGCAAGAGTCAAACAGAGGTGAAATTTTCAGAATGGACCTTTCTCTGTAGATCCCTGACAAAATGGTAATTAATTCTATATAAACAATTCTAAGATGTATTTTGCTGCTGGCATCATAAACATTTTTTTGACCCTTAGTTTCATTTATAAACCTGTTCTTCTAGGTAAGCTAGTCTTTGCTGCTGAAAGCTTTCTTCCTAAATAAATAAATAACTTTCCTTCTGGCATGATCAAAGAGGGAATTACATGATAAGATGATAAATGCAATTTTTACCTGAAGCCAATATAGATAATTTAGATGGAAGAACATTTGTTTTGCTTTCATTTTTCAATATTCTTTTTCACTTTTTTTGCAATAAAACTCAAAAAGAAATCTGGTAGATACCTTCTAAACAGACTATATATTTATTAACTGTAATATTTGTTGCAGACTCCTAAATACTAATCAGACATCTGCTTTGATCCCTAAGGTTAATAATAATTTTATGCATTTAATATCACCTTTTATTCCAGATGAGTGGTATTTTTTTCTTTCCTTAAGTGGAGCATTGGTTATTAAATAAAATATTACTTTTTGATCATATTAAATGTTAATTAAATGTTCAAAAGAAAATGCATACATACAATATTTTATTGTCTTTATAACTGTTTAAAACATTTTGAGTACATGACCTTAATTAAAGGGTAAATGCTCTTTACTTGTTTCTTAAGTTTTAATTAAATGATCCCCTTTATACATTTTTCTTTGGCATAGAAATTCCAGAAATTCTGTGGTCTGTTTGACAACTCAGTTACTCTTTCTCAGTCAGTAATTATAATGTGCGTGATGCCTTGAAGTGGTTCTACATTCACAAAGCAGTGAACAATAATACAAGTACTGAAGATAATCTAGCTGGGTTAACATCTATCTTCACCATAATAATATAACTTAACACATGATTCTGTCACAATGCTCCTTATGCAACTGAAGAAATAAATCTATATCTCAAGATATAGAGCTGAATTATGTCTGTCTAATATGCTTTGGGTCATTGACATAAAGCTTTAACTTTTTTCTCTAAGTCAGATTTTCAAAATGACTCGTTCACAATAATGCTTTTAGCAAGCCACTTATACTTTCAAAAACGGATAGGTCAGTGTTGAAAGGAGTCTTAAGAAAATTTATTCAATGATGGAAGGTTTTAATGTATTGAGTGTCGAGCTTCTGTGCATTGTTTCAATTTTTTCATTAAAATATAGGAGGGTTACGAAAATTATTGTGTGTAATAATGGCATGTTTTATACAAAGGGCTTGAAGTAGTGATCTTTCATCTACCTCTTCAGCTAAACTGGCACAGGAAAATGATACATTAAGGGAGGTAGCCATCCAGAGTCATGGCTCCAGCAAATTGTACTAAAAAGGACCAAAACATATGGGTTTATTACACAAATTCATATATTCTAAAACAAGAAGCTCCACGCATATCCTGAAACGTCTTACACTGCACTTTGTGATTGTTTTCTTTAAATACGATCCTGCCTTTCATTTTAGATTAATTTGATCTGTGTAATAATGTTCCTAGTGAATGCAGAGAAGGGGGTTGATTCAACAATACACGATGATGCCTATGCAGGGTTGAAAACCACTTCTAGTAAGAGCTGATGGCTATGATTATTGATGAAAAGTTCCTACACATATTTTTCTACTATAGGCAAACAATAATAATGAGTCCAGTGTGAGAGAGGCAAGAAATACCTCCATGATTTCTTTATTTTGGGTTGTATATTTTTATGAAGTTTAGCTGGAATGAAAGATCACATAATCAGTGTAAAGCTGCCAGTGTGACAGAGCTTTTACTCACTGTTTTCTAGAGGGATGTACCAACCTGATTAATCTTTGAAAATAAAGGTAAAATCAGGTTGGTATAGCGGATTTACAGTTCAAGGATAAGCAAAACCAGACAGGGTTTGATATGCTTGGCAGACTGAAGCAGCAGGTCACCAGAGCTGATTTACATCAGGGTTAGCAAGTTTACTGAGGTTCAGGTATACTGCATGACCTAGTGAAAAATTTGTGGTTGTTAGAGGTGGAAAGAAGATGCTGAGTTCAATACAGTGCTTTCTATCTAGACTGTAACTCTGACAGGTTCAACTCCACAGACTCATGCTTTATAAGAGTCCATTGTGGCAAGTATTTGTGGAAAGAAAAAGTAGAAATAAGTACACCAACAGTGAAGAGGCACAGACTGAATTTGGTGTATCAACTGTAGAATCAAGAGGAATAAAATATTCCAAATCAGAACACATGCAGGTAGCACTTAAAATATTTATAACTGTTTCACACATTTTTATTGTTTATTCTTCATTATGGTTAACTCTTGCTGCTGATGTTTCTTAAATTTTAGTTAAATAATCCTTATTGAAAAATTTTGGTATAGAAATTCCTGCACCTGTGTGGACTGGGAGCATGGAAGGAAAATAGAAAAAAAATACTGAATTTATAAAGGGTGATTTTATAAACAATCTGTAAAGTATATAAATTCTGAAATATCACCCTATTTTAATAACCAAATGAAAAGGAAAAGGAAGGGAAAGAAGGCAAGCAAAGGAAAGAGCTTTGGTATGCTGGAAACTCTGCAGTTAGTGCTTGAGCAGAAGATGAGATGCTTGTTGGATAAGATTTCACTGAGCTCCTGCTTTTAGGAGCAGCGATGACTGGCAGGAGAAGCCGTGCTCATGAGCACACAGAATATGCCCCAGAAATATTTAGAAGGATTAGTTTGACAGACTGCAGTTCTTATATCTGGGGTTGTAGGAAAGAGGCTGTGACATCCTTGTTAATCCTATTATGAGACCCTATCTGTAAAGACAGTTGGGGAGGTCTGAGAACCTGTATTTTACTTAGTCACTAAGAAAAAAAAAATATTCCTCTTTTGGGTCTACGGAATATCTCATATTTTTAAAAATAAAAAATAAAACCTTGATTCTTTAAAAAAGAAAATGAAATGATTATTAACATCTACAAGCTACTGGGGTAGATACATGTTGACTCATTTACTCCTTCATTACTTTTCACCATCCTATTTAGCTATTCCTAAACATACTGGTTGGGCATATTTCAAGGCATTTAGAAGCCTGTTTTAGAAAAGTTTTACACATGTCTAGATTTCATTAATAAACAAAATTTCTCCTTATTGGTTGTCATACAGAATTGAAAGCAAAATCACAAATTAATGGTAGGGGCAATTATAATAAAAATAGCTGAACCTGAATCTTTTACAAAGGTAAGAATAGATTATGATTCATTTACCTGCTTTATTCTTTTTACCTCACTGCAGTCTTTACTGTTTGTCAGTATCTTGCTGTTCTTCTGATGTTATAGGTGCAGGGCCTTGGTTTGTTTTTTGGAAACTCTGTAGTACTCAGCACGCTGCTGAGGCCTCAAGCTCTTATCACCATAAGCAAAACTGTCAGTTCTGAAACACTGCTGAGAAGGAGATGCAAAACAAGCACTTCACAGGGAAGATGGCTAGGTACTGCTAAAAAAGTTATTAATGAAGGATTAAATGCATAAAAATAGTGCTTTGACTCCCTAAAGTTTATCTATGGCTCAAAAGTATAAAGTTAAAAGTAATCATGTTAGCACAGTTTGAGAAAGTTTGGGCGAGCATTCTATGTTAGCTCAGCTAGTCAATATTTTTATTTTAGTCATCTTTTCTTCATCATATAAAAATAATATAAGCAAACAGAACACATATATTTTTAACACTTTTATGTCCTTTTGTATACGTAGACAGAGTAATAAAAATTTTAAATATAGAGATAAAACATTATTTTGGCAGACAATAAATATGAATAATGCTATTCTATAAGAAAGCTTAAGAAATCTAAAATAGATGCTAATGTATTATTTAATGTTTTGGACCTATCATTTTACCAATTTTTTAGTAACAGGGCAAAAATAGAAGGGGGTGATCAGGACCCCCCTGATCACCATGTCCTGTAAATGTCAGAACTGTAATATTATTCTAGAGACTATCATCATCTGCTTTTTTTCAGCAACGTCTTAAAAATCTCAGCCTATTTCCTATTCATGAAATGTTTCTTAATGTGATGTGTGTATTAATTAAGAATCATTTCGGCACCATAAGTGATTAAAACTCAAACTGTCTTAAGAGTAAAAAGGAATGTGGCTTTATTGGGCCATATGAATATAACTACCTTAATGCTTAGATCCAGTGGTTTAAAGAAAAGTGTTGATACTTTATCGTTTAATTTAATAAAGTCTCATCTATTTATTTTTGTTGTTCCTGTAGGGTCTTAGTCATAGTTCCTTGCACAGGCTGATATCTATAAGAGTTTTTCCTACATTTTCTTCTAGAATTCTTATGATTTCATGCCTTACACTGAAGTCTCTTATTCATCTTGAATTAATTTTGGTGAGTGGTGAGAGATAGGAGTCCTGTTTCACTCTTCTGCATGTGGCTATTGGCATGCTTTGTCTATCTTTTTCTGTAGATCTGTTTGCCTCTATTTATTTACTTCATTTTTAAAGATATTCTCAATACCTGGGAAGAATTACAACTGTTTACTACCCTAAGATACATACCAATAGCTGAATGATTCAACTGCTTAAAATATCTTATCTTTCTCAGAGACCATATGTCAAATACATTGAAAGGTTCACATTGGGTATTCTTGGTTAATATACTAAACCCTGAGCCTAATACTTTGGCCAAGAGAATAAGTTGTCTGTCTGATTGACAAACTCTTACTCCTGCGAGTTAGAAAAGGCAGATCACTGTTATTTATAGCTACAGGTCTGGATCACATGTCTTATTCCCATGGCCTGAGAAGGCCAAGCCACTGTGACTTTCAGCCATAGGCAATGAAGTATTGTCAGGTAATGAACAAACAGCAGTTCCATAAATGAAAATTAGAGTAGTATATAAATGAAGGCATATGGGGAAGTTTCATGAGAAGAAGAAAACCATCAGTATCAGTACCATAGTCTAAAATGGTCAGTGGTCTGGGGATTCAAGAGAGAAATTTAGAAAATACATAATACAAAATTTTATGTTATTTAAAACAATATTACATATGGTTGGAGCAGTAATTTAAATTTTCCAAAGTTTAACTCACTCTGCCATTTTATATTTCGCTTCATGCAGGAAGCTTGCCTAACTCTTCCTGTTAAATGTTAAAAGTGTGTGGATATGCACATATATGTGTGTGTATAATTTATGTTTTCAAGTATATATATGCTAAAACATATCAGTATGGGTATGCATATAGGCATATCCACATTGGTACAGACAGTAGCTTTTTTAAGCCTCTAATACTAAAAACATAGAAGATACTCAATAAAATTTCAGGGAAGCGTTTATTGAATTAATTAAAAAAATTAAATAAGTGTTTCATATGTGACTTGAATTTCAAAGATTGTTTCCAATGTAGTCATTCTTATATGCAATGGCTTCTTATATGCAGTATGGCTTTCTTTTTTTAAAATAAGTTAAATCCCAAAAGGATATACTGTCTAAAATTCTTCTTTATCATTCTTATCTCTTTATTCATTTTTAAATTTAGAATCACAATAAAATAATTAAAATGTTAAAATATTAATATCAATCACCAGCAAATGTTTAAAATGTATGTGTATTTGTGTGTTTTATTTATCTTTTTCTTCTATTTCTTTTTCTTGGGAGAAGTGAAACTAGTTCTTATTTTAATTCTATTTTTAAAGTTCTATTATGTTCAAAATGAACACAATTTCTACCATTTTATTAAACACATTCACATTCATTCATTTCATATAAACATCTTGTGACAATTGTTTCACCTCCCTAAATTGTTTTGTACAGTCACAAAACACATCTGCTGAACTTGTTGATCCCCTCTCTACCAAAACCTTTGGCAGCCATGACGGAATATAATTTGTTTTGTTCCACATACAAAATGAACAAGATGTGCTGATGTAACAATAACTTTCTAATGTTTCACTCTCTGATACATGCATTTTATACAACTCTCAAGTATAGGTCATTGGACATTTTTGAGTACAAGATAGTGAAATAAAATGAAAATGAAAAATGAAATCTTACAGTTTCTTTATACTGAGCAGTGTAAAATCACAATACGTTTTATATTTTGCAGTGGAGAGGTCATATGTATAAGCTTACACATTAAAATATCAAATTTTTGTCAAATGATTTAGCAGAAATAAATTATTAATTTAATGGTATGGACAATGTTGACTTGACTTAATTGCTTAATATAATCAAAAGAGAAGAAAAATCAAGAAAGCTCTTGTTTATAAAATTTCCTTTTCCATGTAAAGTTTCTTTAAAAGTAAAACTGGCATTTTTTTATTATTGTAAAGTACTTGACATTGTATTAAACCATAATTTAGATTTGTTTATGTTTGCAAAAGAAAAAATATATGAGCAATTTTTTTTTATGGAGCATGCTAAAAAGTGGCTATTTCTCTATTTTATTTCCCCCACTTACTATCCTACCCCTTCGAAATATGTTATTTTGAGTTTTTATGTTCAGGGTATAGATCTGTCACTAATACACATATAAGCACGTCGCTTGTTATGTGACCTTGTTCTAAAGAATCCATTCACACACACTGCCAGGTATTCTTTTTCAGCAATCTCAAGATATGAACTCAATTGGCAAAAGGCTTTATTGTGAGGGACTTTGCACATTGTTCTCATCACTCTTAAAGCATTTCAAAGCCTGCACAGCTGTAAAATGGTTTTATCTCCTCTTCTTTTTCCCAATAAGGATTAGCTGAGGTCCAGGGATTATTACAAGCCAGATAAAGCCTCAAGTGCTTTTACACTGAAATCAGAATGAGTCCAAATATTTCTAACTCCAACTTATCAAACTAAAAGTATCAGAGATAGCTCAAGTGGTTCAAAAAATCCTCAACTGCCTTCAGAACTGAAGTACTCATTCTTTCAGCTGCTAGGAGTATAGGCCTTCAGCTGAGTCCCTCTGAAGAAATTATGCTGAAGAAATTATGCTCAATTTTATAGAGATCAAGGAATCAGATGCCCAGAGAGACATTTGGGAATACAGCCCACATCCAATGACTACCACACACAGGAATGAAGAGGTGGGTTGGAGCTGAGGAACTGCTATTATATAAGCCCTGGTTCCTTTCCTTCCATTCAGTACAACTCTGAAGAGTCACTTCAGTTCTAGTGGGATACGGAGAGGTCTTTGTTGCAGTGGCATGCAGTTCTAATTATCCCTCTACTCAGTGCTATTCCTTTACTCCCCCACAAATATTATTCCTGAGAGCAGTAAGTTTCTTGCATGCAAGTCTCTGTATCAGAGCTTATTTCCCAAAGACACTGACTTGCAACATGACTCATTTAAAGTAAGAATATGCAATTCTATCATTTTACCAAACCTTGAAATTAATGAAGAAAATATTTCCTTATTACCTTCACTAAATAAATAGTTTTACTATAATTAGTAAACAGAATGAAAATTATGTGGCATCTTTTGAGGTGGTATTTTTACAAAGGCTAAGCATACATTTATTTTGTTTATTTGCCTTTAAATTATAATTCAAAGTCTTATGTTCAAAATAAAGTGCTACTGTTAAAGTAGATACTTTATAGTTGAATATATTCTTTCAGAGCTATTATTCTAAAACATTTTATGAACCCCCTTTGCGTGTGTGTGGGGGAGGCAGGTGAAAAGTTTAAAATGACAGTTTTAAATCATACATTATATTCCAACTTTGACATCCACTTTTAGCTTGGGCCTAAAATATTCCTTTGATCTTATCAATTGTTATTTATATTTTCAAAGTTAAAGAGATGTTAAAAAATATTGTGTGGCCTAGTTTCCCCCTTTCCCTCATTCAGTTATGGGTAGTTTTTGCCCTATCCAGTCTGTGTTTCTCATTCTAATGTCTCCTGTCACGCATTAATAATTCAGCTCCAAAAACATGATAATTTACCCTCCCATAGGCAGTATAGGAGAGTGTCTATTTTACAAGGTTAATTGCATTCTGTATTACCTTGATTTTGTTTAAAATTGGCCAACATAATAGATGGAATGCAATATAGCTTATTGTTTATTTTTACCTGTCTAAGGAAACTACCAAAATTAAAACTGTACATTGACTTACAATAGCATGGTGAAATGACTCACAGGTACCATATACAGTATGAGTTAATTTAGAAGTTTTTTCTAAGCTATACCCGAGTTAATGTCTTAGGGTTGCCCTGTGGAAGGCAGAATCAATTTCCCACCCCAAATTTGCTTCAGATATTGAGATTTATGTTGCCGCTCTAGTACCAAGTGGATGTAGAAATATACTTAATGACATTGTAAAGTTTTCTTGGGAGAACAAGGCAGGCTTTACCTATGGGGTACAATGCACACTATTTGGGTGATGGGTACAGTAAAATTCCAGACTTCACTACTATAAAATATATACATGTAACTGAAGTCAACTTGTATCCCTTAAATCTATAAAAATTAAAAACAAAAAGAAAGCTAACATTGTTTGCTGGTAGGCCTTTCCTTAGAGAAAGAGTGAAAGAAATTCTTGAAACAAAAGAAAAGGAAACTGGGAACATCAGGAAGGTAGAAGGAATATGATAAGAAAAAATATGAGTAAACACAATGGGTTTTCCTTTTCCTCCTGAATTTTCTAAATTATATTTGATTTTTGAAGCAGAAATTAGAGCACTACTGGATATGATTCAAAGTGTATATAGAGAAATATTAAAGACAGTTACATTAAAAACATTGTCATAAATGGGAGAGGTAAAATAAAGGTTGCTTATTACATACTCTAAGGTTATTTTGTATATCTAACATACATGTAGAGAACAAACAGAAAACAAAAGAAAAGCCTAATCCCTATCATATCAATACATATATTTATATAAATGGCCTAAATATATAAATTAAATGACAGACATTGGCACAGTGGATTAAAATATTACCCAACTCTATGCAGTCATAAGAAACTCACTTTCACTATAACAATAAGGTAAGTTGAAAGTAAAAAGATGGGAAAAAACTTATTATTCAAACATTAATCAAAGGAAGGTAGGAATGGCTATATTAATATCAGATTAAATAGCCTTCAGAGTGAGAAAAATTATAAGAAACAGGAACATATCTTAATGAGAGAGACAGAGATGGAGAGGTAGAGATAGAGACAGAGAAAGAGAAAGAGACAGAGAATAAAGCATACTAAATAAAAGTAACATTACATTTGCTATTATTATTTCTGTACTATCATTCTGTCTATTTTATTGATTTTACTTGGTATAACGTAGCATTTTATAAACACTCATATGAGCACCTCTACTATGGAATACTACTCAGCCATAAAATGGATAAAAAGGAAAAAAAGCACTGATACTCTCAACAACCTCAGTAAATCTCCAAATACTTATGCTGAGTGAACAAAAGCCAATCCCAAAAAGTAACATAGGATATGAATCTATTTCTATAACATTCTGAAAATTAAAATAGATTATGGGACTGGATAACAGATTATTGATTTATAGGGGTTAAGGAAGATTTCAAAGTAGGATGAAGGTTGCTGTGGCTATAAAAGTATAATAATTAAATATTATATATTATAATATATTATATAATATTCTTAAGTTAATAAAAACTATGTAGGTTTAATATTATAGACTGATAATTTAAGGACAGATCAATATATCTTTTTCATGGTCAAAATATTGGACTAGCAATTTAGATCTGTAAACAGTACTAGATTTAAACACTGATCTAGAAGACAAAAAAAAAAGGCAAGGATGAGGAACAGTGGAAAGAAACAAGACAAGGAGGAAAGGAGGGAGGCCATAAGAAGAATTAAATTCATAGGTTTCACTAACCTGTTAGAGATTTTTTACACAAGCTTGCCCATATGAGTATTTTATCTAGATCAGACATAAGTGCTAGACAGTGCTGATACTATTCAACTTTCTACATAAGTGTCATGTAGCAGGAGATCCTTGATTTACCTGAAACCACTCTGAATATCAGACCTGTAGATTATCAAGATAAAGCACCAGACCTCTTCAGTGGATATATTAGTGAATGAAAAAATAGCTCTGCAGAGACAGTAGATGTAAGGAACACATAGATCCATAACACTGTCTCAGAAATGACTATAAATGAATAGGCCATCTGTTCATATGGCATAGGAAGAAGATGTCTTATGATCTCAAAACCAGAAAAAAAAACACCATGATTAGAGTCGTTCCCACTGCTCCCTCTCCCGCCCCCCCAACCCCCCTCCACAGCCGGGATTCCGGGGCAATAGACTTTGGACTGATCAATGTGAGGAGCGGGGGTTGGGTTGTTGGGGGGGAGGGAGAGGGAGAGGGAGGAGTGGGAAATGTGTCTTTCATTTAGTCTATTTTATTGATTTTACTTGGTATAATGTAGCATTTTAGAAACACTCATATGAGCACCTATACTATGGAATACTACTCAGCCATAAAATGGATAAAAAGGAAAAAAAAGCACTGATACTCTCAACAAATATATTTGCTCATCTAAAAAATCCAGACAAATAAACTAGAAATTATGTGAGAGTATCAATCTCTTCCTAATTAAGGCAGGTATATTTATAAGTGTGTCAACATTGACCCCAAACAGACTGGCTCTCACTGTTAGCTTTTGACTGCATTAATGTGGAACTGATTAAAAAGTAACTAGAATACTTGCTTGTGTCCTAAAAATAAGGTTTAATAAGATACATTTTTTTTAGCCTTTGTTTTGTGCTATTTAGTGTGGTATGAAGCTCCCCTCTTTTTAACGGAGATAAAAAGAGAAAACACCAGCATGATAAGAATGCATGTTTAAGGAAGAAAAATAAGACCACCACCAACAAAAAACTGTACAGTAAAAAAGTCACTGCCTTTGGCTCTTCGCAGATTTTGTTATGCTACAATTTAAATGAAAGGGGAAAAAAATCTCCAAAGGTATGATTACCTATCCACTTAACCACCAGTAATAATTAATTTAAGGACCCTTGTTTAGGAGAAGATATTGATATTTTCTGGGCATTCTAAATGAACACTATTCATACCCAAAACAAGATTAAAATCTACAACCTGAAACGTATATATCAGCCAAGTTGAAGCCATTAAAAAGGCAGTGTCCAATTGGCTCATAGATCCTCTTCCCTACTTTCCTCCAGCCTCCCCTTAGTCCTCTAAGCTCTATTCTCATTCAGAAGTAATGCCATGTTTGATAATATAGAGGACATAATGAAAGCCAAACAAAAATTTAACAAACATGTCTTGTATTTAAAAAAAATAAGCTTTTAGCATCCCATCTTCTCAATACTTAGTAATTTCAGGTAATTATTTTTTAAAAAGTGGGAGTCAGAAAGGGAAAACAAATATTTCATAAAGCAATATTAACATTTATTATACATACTTCCATTTTTTCTGACTGTGATAATATAACAGCAAAGAAGGCACTTGGTAGTGGATGATCTGCTTAAATAATCACTTCTCTCTGAAAACTACCCTCTTGTAGGACTGGGTAGAAACCATCACATCTGTGCTCCCTGGTCTCCCATACTCTCTGGCTGTGGTTTATGATAACAGGAGTGGACATCTGGTGAAAAGAAAAATAGTGAGTCATGCTGTAGTGATTCGAATTTGGAATGAAAGATGCTAGTTTCTTCTGAATATTTTTTTAAACTGTGGTTTTTTAAATGTGGCATGTCATTTTTCACCATAAGGGAGCATTCAGACTGCTAAGGAAGATATGGGGAGTGAAGTTTTGGCATGATATCCCAAAAGAAGGAGCCTGAAAGAGTGTCTTTCTGATGGAACAAAGAACTTTGTTCCTGTTTCTCATTTCCATTGTTTTGGTGGTCAAAATACTCAAACTTCTAATGAATTCCATTTCCTTGTTTAAAGAATCTCAAATTTGTTTCTTGGTACAAACAAATATGAAACAAGGTACATTTTACTTTGTAACCTACTTTTGTCAGTACTCTAAATAAGCATTGATTGTGTTAGGGAAAATTACCTAAAATTGATGTGTAAGCTTCTTTGATATGTGAAAATCTCAAAAAGAACATATTTCAGAGTGGGAAACATCTTGGCAAATAGTCTCATATGTAAATGCACATAATTAAAAAAAATAGGCATTAATTAAACACAAGATCACAAACAAAACACAATCATTTGTCCTGACAATAGACGTATAAACAGAAGTCTAACTGCAGTTCCTATCAGAATTTCTGCTTAAGGAATTATTTAGATGGAAATTTATTCAGATCTTGGCTAAGCTGAACAAATGATAAAATTTTAACCTATTCACTTATAAAATAGTTTGATTCACGATTCATGTGTGTTTGTTTTACGAGGGTGATTAGACATCAAGGGAAAAATATTTTTCCCATTATGCAGCCAAGATAATAATCTAGCAAGAGCAATATTATTTGACTGACATAGAATTATTTAGCAACTGCCTGAGATGCCAGACTGAGTTGGAGCCACCAGGATCAAGAATGTTCCACTTGACCCTATGATGGATAGTCAAAGAATGATTTAAATAGTTTCAACCTGATAACCTAGTTATTGTTTGCCCAAGTACCTTTATTCAACATGTGAAATCAATATTAAGAAGCAACTCAGAAAAAGTGATAATATGAAGGAATAAAGTTGGTGTATGGAAACCTATTGCACAACTTCTATAAATTAAGCGGGACACTTGCTTCTTTAAGGCAACATACAATGTAATGATTTTTTTTCTGAAATATTGTACCAAAGTATATTTCCATGAATCTTTTATGAAAATGTCCATGTACCTGCCCATGAAACCTACTTTCATGTCTTAGCTTATTCAAAATTCGTTGTATTTTCACTTTATTATAATAATGTATTATATTATGCTACATTATTTTATTTAACACTTTTATTTTATTAATTAAAAATGAGGATAAATGTGTTTCCTTGCTTATTTCCTGAAACATCCTGGAAATCAGTAGAAGTTTGCTGAGTAGATGACTTGATGGCTGGACTGGGAGAAGAATGGATAGATGGATAAGCGCTTGTTATTTTTTTATCTCTACTTTTGAAAATTACCTGCTAAATTCCTTCTATTTCTGTACTTATATTTTTAATTAATGCATTTTAAAAGTATGTTAGATATATCTAAATTTTAACATTCCAACTTTTAGTTGTATTTATATTTGTGGAATTTTAACTATTATCTTGTCATCTCATTTATTATTACCTTGTTCTTACACTTGAAATGACTGCTTTCACTGAGACTAATTATAACCTAAAATTTATTTTTGTTCTTAAAATTTTCTCATATTTAAATCATTCATTTACTTCAGATCACATTAAGTCAATCAAGTTTTCAAGAAGCATTAATCAATCAATCTCTAGGACTCTCCATCTGGTCATAGTTTTCAAAAAAAAGTTAAATAAATGTACTTCCCATCATTCATCTATTTGAATTATCACTTTAAATTAAATATTTATCTTTTGGAAATTCCTAGCCTATTATGAAAGGAAAATTACTTTCTTTTTCCTGGGTTGAAAATTAATTATTTCATGTGGTAATATATGAAAGTTTCAGAATATCAAAAGACAGAACTCAAACCAGATCCTTAATCAATTTTCTTTTAAACTTTTTACAGAACATGATGTTTTTAAAAGTGAAAACTAGACATTACCTTCACTGATTTCTCAGGCCTCTTCTGATAAATTTTATCTTACTTTTGGAAATCTGAAAAGTACAGACTACTCTGTCTTATGCAGGGCAAATGAAGCAAAATTCATACAAACACAAGCTCCCAGAACACTCTTTTTCCAGGGTGAAATGTCATGACCACTTCCTGAATAAGCTAGATAATTGACAGCTATAACATTCAATTCAAATTTCTCATTTGTGGTATGAATATCAGGCTTATTCAATGCTCCAATAATTTTTTTTCTAAAATCTATGCATAATCCCTTAAATTGTAAAGCAAGCTTGAATTATCTATCAAAATAAATCTATGTAGTTGAAACATTGAGGAATCTTGTAGTCTGTAGCTCTCACAAGTGCAAATATAATTCCCTTGACTCCTGAGTAGCTTCCTACCGCAGCAAATAAACACCATTTTTATTTTTTACAAAAAATTTCTGATAACCTCTGAGCTGTTCAAGTAAAAATACACTGGGTGACTTGAGGCTGAAATCGCTTTCCTATTTATGCTGCATATTTTATATATATATGTCTTTGCTGCAATTTTCAACTTATATAACCATTGCTGTTTGTGTTTTTAGAGGATTCTGCTAATGGTAGTCATTAAAAATGACCTTATATTCAAAAAGAGGGCTGTTACCTTATCAGCAGCATCTTTCACAGCAGTATAGCACAAAACAAAGTTGCAGATTACAGGCTTTCACTGCCTTACTGCAAATACCTGTAGATTCTATGTAAAAGAGCACTGTAGTTGCTTCTTTCTCCACTAGTGAAAGCAAACAACCTCCTGGGGAGGTTTTCATTTTTGCCCTCAATAACTTTGATCTTTGTCCTCTCATTTATTTCTTTCTGAGTCATTTCTGCTGCTGATAGTGACATATCCATTCCTCTTGCATGAATCATTGATGACTGAAATAGAGCAGTAGACGCAGACACTGTGAGTATAAGTGACAAAAAAAAAAACTAAATTTGCAGTCAGAAAATACTAGTATTCCCTTTATACTAAGCCTTTCTTTTTCCATTTACATAAAGAGTTTACTTACAAGATTTTAAATAATATTAATTTAAAGCACTTGGCCGACTCTATGGCACACAGTAGAAACAATGAGTATCAGTTCCCATTTCTTTACTTTCCTCTTGTATCTTATTACAATTCATCCTCTCAATAATGGTTGTTAGGTTAGATGTCCAATTTCTTATAGAGAAATGAATTGGCAATTAAAATTGAAATTCAAAACATAGCACTAATATTACTGGAGGTTATGAATTAAAATTAGCATTGTGTTCATAAAATATTTGTCATAGGGGTTGTAGCTCTGTATGTGATAATATTCTTTCATTGCCTACATGCGATGTTAGGTTATTAAGTATGAAATGTCCGATTCCCTTACGTGCTAGGTTTGACAGTTGATATCTCTGACATTTCACTTTGACACTTTTTTTTTTTTTACTTTTATTGTGAAGATACTTCCTCATTCTTTCAAAGGCACATTTTGGCTTGTGATTACCTTTCAAATTTTTTTAGAGCTATTTTTGTGAAACCATGGATAAGTCAAAACTTCTTGTTATTTTCGAATATGAGTGCTGGCATGGAACCAATGCAGCGCAGACAGCTTAACATATCAACAGAGTGTTTGGGAAGGTTGTGGCTAATGAACACACAGTATGATGATGGTTTGAGAACTTCCATTCCAGTGATTTTAATCTTGAAAATGAGCCAGGTGGGTGACCTGAAACCAAGGTGGATAATGATGAACTGAAATCTGTAGTGGAAGAGAATTCATTTCGAACTATGTGTGAATTAGCAGCAAGGTTTGGCATTACTATTACAACAAAAATTGGACCATTTGAAACAATTTGGCAAGGTAAAGAAGCTGAATAGATGGGTTCTGCATGAATTAAACAAACATCAGAAAGGAAATTGTCTTGAAGTTTGCCTTTCTTTGCTGTCAAGACATAAAAGCAAACCATTTCTACACTGTATGATGAAAAGTGGATTCTTTTTGACAATCACAAGCATTCAGCACAATAGTTGGATAAAGACATAGTGCTGAAACACAGTTCAAAACCTAATATTCATAAAAAAAAAAAAAGCCAATGGTGTCTGATGGTCTGGTGCTGGTATTATCCATTACAGCTTCATGAAACTTGGTCAATTGATTACAGCAGATGTCTATTGCAACTAATTGGATGAAATGATTAAGATGCTTGCCATGAAGCAGCTGAGATTGGTCAGTAGAGACAGGCCGATGTTCTTGCAAGACAACACTGAACCACATGTTGCACAAACAGCACTGCTCCTCAAACCACAGCAGCTGGACTTGGAAACTCTCTGCCATCCACCGTATTCACCAGACCTTGCACCAACTGACTACCAATTCTTCAGGCTTTGGACCAATTCTTGCAAGGAAAAATATTCAATTCTCAACAAACTGTGAAAAATGCCTTTCATGATTTCACCATTTGCTCTTCAGGTGTCTTCATTGCTGGCACAAACAAGCTACCAAAGATGGCAAATTATATCCATAGTTTAGGTGCACACTTTGGTTAGTTGTACTGCTTCTTGTTTGAGATATAATAAACTAAGCTTTTGATTTGAAATTGGACATTTTATATTTAATGACCTAATATTGATAGATTAGAGATTGACAAAAACATTTTAAGTATTAGGACTACATAGATGAGGCGGGACAGGTGCATTGTGTTCTAAAGAGGAACAAATGATGTGTGGGCTCTCACATCAAATTATCTGTGTTTGAATTGCTGGCTGTGTGGTAACCAGAGCAATTTACTTTGTTTTTCTTTCTGTTCCTCTATCTAAAAAATAGAGATAAAAATAGTGCCTACCTTATAGCATTTTATTAGTTTTAAATAATAAGTGGCAATAGCTTACACACATATAAAGTACTCAGACAATATAACAAAAACTTCCATCTACGTCATCATCATCATCTTTTTTTCTTTGTCATACTATTACAACAATAGTATAAAATTAGATAGATTTAATTTTAATCCCTGATGTTATCATTGATTCTCTGTTATCTTGAGCATGACTACTAGCCTTTATGTGCTTTGGATTGCCATAATTCAACTCATAATTAATAATACCTTTCTTGCACAGATTTTTGAAAAGTTTTATGTAATGTTGGTAAATTGTTCAGTGAAATACTTGGTACTCAGGTACCTGTAGCTATTACTAAAAGCCTCCTCAGTTGTCTTCATGACACTTGTCTTCTGCAACTCTCCCTATCATTTTCACTTCTGCTAGAATTTTCTTTCTGAGAACAAATTAACTTATGTCAAATGGCTTCATAGTTACCTTTGGGTTAGACATAGAGAAGGAAAGTAACTAACATACATATAATATACATGTTAGGTTATCTAGGTTGGTCCTTACAATAGCTGTCCAATGAAGGTCATTTTCTCAATTTTAACCACTGTCCTGAGGAAACAGAAAAGTAGGATAAATGAAGTCCTTTTGGTGACATTATCTTCTTCCTCACTGAGATCTATTCTTATGAGAGGACTCTCTTGGCAATTCTCTGTTCCTTGCAACTGACAAATTAACAAGATTTTATGCATATCAAATGAATATTAAAAAATGAAAATTATTAGAAATAACATGTGTTCAATAAGGGGGTAGAACAATAAAAACCTTCAAGTTTCAGCAGCCTGACAGTGCGAAAAATTAATTTTAGTATCTACATTGATATTTCTGAGGATAATGTGAAAAGTAATTATGTGAGGTACTTAGAGCTGTAAAACTTTACTGAGATATATAAATCTAATGCTACATTGCTGTTTGAGGTGAAGTAAACACTCTGAATATATTAAATTCTAAAATAATTTCAGGAGTAATGAATAGAATATGATAATATTAAAATAGTTTTAATTTAATAAAATTATTTATATAGGATGAACAAGTATAAGCAAGCACAGCTGCACATAACAAGGACGGCTGAACAATACACGGGTAACATGAGTGAGTAGTTCTGCCAAATATTTAAATAAATCATAATGTTACAGGAAGGAAAGCATGTGGTATGGACATGAAATAACAGATCCATTAAGCAAACAAAACAGTGGATAACTAAAAAAGATTTTAACCTTTTTGAAAATGAGTCCAATATTCTATTTTTAGAACTTGAAACTATTCATACCATTAACTCAGTTCCACTTCCAGGAATATGGCCTAAAGAAGAAATTCCTAAATATTATAAAATTATTTATGCGATGCAATGTAAGACAGGCTTACTTGTTAGTTACTCAGCATTGGGAATGGAAAGGTAAGTTATAGATAATTCCATAAGATAAATATGAATTTTTATTGAATACTAATACAAGTAATTTGAAAATCAATGTTTATTTAAGGAGCAAAACAATCAGCATCAATGAATCCAAAATGCTTCCAAAACTTAGATATATGAGTTTGCAGCAGTGTTTAGCAAATTCATTAGTCTTTTCTTTCTTTCTTTCTTTTTTTTTTTTTTTTGAGACAAAGTCTCACTCTGTTGCCCGGGCTAGAGTGCCGTGGCGTCAGCCTAGCTCACAGCAACCTCAAACTCCTGGGCCCAAGCAATCCTCCTGCCTTAGCCTCCCAGGTAGCTGGGACTACAGGCATGCGCCACCATGCCCAGCTAATTTTTTCTTTATATTTTTAGTTGTTCAGCTAATTTCTTTCTTTTTTTTGATAGAGATAGGGTCTCGCTCTTGCTCAGGCTGGTCCTGAACTCCTGAGCTCAAATGATCCACTTGCCTCGGCTTCCCAGAGTGCTAGGATAACACGCGTGAGCCACTGCGCCCAGCCTGGTCTTTTCTTAATGTTTGGTCTTTTCCTATTTTAATAAACATGAGTCTTTAAAATACATATATGTTCTTTTTTGTCATTCCTTTTTTGGTATATATTTGAAAACATTTACAGAAGAAGCAATGCTATATTTTTCATTGTTTTTCACTTTGAAAAACATTTAAGATAAAGCCTTATTCTTATGTTTGATGTTTTGGATATTATGTTTACCAATTTCATTAAGAAAACCAGGGCAAGTTTACTATTTTAAATGATATTAAAATAAAAACAAGTGAAATTATTATTAGGGTAAGAAGATTTAGGATACATGAGTGAGTTCTTATAGTTATCATTTCTTTTCAGAAATGTGATTTTGGTCACATCATGTAACGTTTCTCAACCTATTCTAGTAAAAATGAATAGGTTAGTATAAGTTAACTCAAAGTGAAATATTTCAGTTCAAAATTTGTGATCCCTATTAGTATTAAAAACTACTAAAATATTTATGGGAAAACTTCTCACTTAGCAGGTCTTGTAACATCAGATCAATGTTAGACCTTGCAAAACTTTTCATTTAACTTTGCAGTAGTTGAATATGAGGAAATAATTTAAATTTAAAAAATGACAATAAGCTGTAGTTAATAAGCTATATAAGTACCTCAAGATATATTTTATATTGCTATAAATGATTCAAAATCTATGACATACATTTATATTGTAGCTTATCTATAAACACAAGTAAATGTATAATACATTAACTTAAAAATGCAAGAATGTCAAAATATACTTGATATGTAATTTTCCAATATACTAAGTATGGGAAAATTTCTTTAAATGAATTTTTTAAATAATTTTCTTCCATAAATTTGCATACACATATTTTCTATTTTCAAATAAAAATTCAGGTGCCAAGAATATCACTTGGATTTTTTTTATCTATTAGGTATTACAGATAAATGAAATTACAGAAACTAAAATTATCACCTAGAAATCCAGTAACTATATGACTACTAATGCTGAGGTTGACAGAGAATCAAATTTAAGCCAGCTTAAGTCAAAACAAATATATTGAATTAATTGTTCAAAGAGAATTTGCTGTTATACTCAAAGTTCAGGGATAGTACTGACTTTGGGAACCATATTATCAATTTTTTCATATGATTTTACAAAGATTAAATATTTTTCTTTTTCTGTTTTTTGGATCTGTCTCTGGATTGATGTTATTTTCATATGGATTCTCCTTCTTATAATATCAAAACTACATCAGTAGTTACAAACCTGACATCCCCTTACATTTAAGCGCAGTACGAAAAAGTGATAATATCTTTCCCAGAAAATCCAACAAAAGTATCATTGCATCCATTTGACTCTTACTAAATCCTGTGCCCATCCCTAGTTTGAAACTTTGACCTTTATAGACCTTTATACACATAAATATACATGTATATACACACATATTTATTTAACTTAAATAAAATATACTGACAGAATCTGAACCATCTTTCATATGTTTATTGGTAGTAATAAAGGCACAAAATGCATCAAAACAAGAATAGGATTTCAGGCAATAGCATGTTCATATGAAGCAATAAATAGTTATTTGTGAAAAAAGCAAGTCATAGGAATCATTAGTCTCAAAGTGAAGAAATCAGGTCATCAACTCGTATTGCTATAGTAAAAAAAAAAGTGTTTTGGTATTCTAAGGAAGAATGCATGCTACTGTATTGTAGTCTAAAGAACAGAAGAACATTCATTGTGTTTTCATTTTTATTTGTTTTTTTTCCAAAATTTTGTCAAAGGGATGTCTTAAATTGGCATATGCTATAAACAGGAAATGTTTTAGCAAATTACTCCTGGGGATAGAAGCCCGCTTTTTGTTTTCTTTAGTTTCCCCCATAGCAGTCATTAAGGTTGGGGGTCTCAAAAAGTTATTATCACCTCTAAAACACACATTAAAATAGTTTCTATTAAATACTATTGAGATTTTAATTTTTCTGTCATAGAAAGATAAAATGTCTTATTAGAACTGTGACATAACAGTAGGGATTGCTGAAGAAAGGGAATATAAAATAGAGCAGGTTAAGTTAAAGTTGATGCAAAGGTGACATTAGAACTTTTGCACTAAAGATACAAGTTATAGGTAAACAAATCTCAATAGCATTATCTCCTATATCTTTAGAAGAATTGCATTAAACCTCAATAAAGTTTATAATTAATGCCCAATTTGTTAAGGCTATAATAATTTTACATAATTTTTATCCACCTTCTCAGAAATGTAAATCATATTTAGTTTTGTCTACCATAAATGTAATATTAGTATTTCAACTTTTACCATATTTGCAGAAATATGATATTCTTGCCTGATCACAGTGGGAGCTTAATATATTTTGTTATAATTTGTATAACATTTATTAAAAATATTATTTGCATTCATTATTAGTAGAGATTAGATTGTTTCCTGAAAACTGATGTTTAAAGCAAATGATGGCATATTTGTTTGCTCTCATATTTTCAGATATGAATCTATATAAAACTAAATTTCTACCAAAAGTAATAAAAACTATATGCTTAGATGCAAGGTATATTATGCAACTTTCAAAAAACACTAAAAGTATGTACACATGTAAATATATTTGAGCATACATACATAAATATTTTAAATATATACATATACATATGTATGTTACACAATGCAGTAATTTTAATGTTTTAGAAAATAGTAATGTCTAGGGAAATCTTTTAGATTCAATAATACTAAATTCTGAATACAGAAGCTAAAATTAATATATTCTTTGTCTCTTAAAACAATACCAACCAGTACAAATAAAGACATTTTCTATGACTTTATAATTCTTTTAATAACCACATTTTATTTTGAAATACTTTAAAGTTTCAAGAGCTTGGATCACATGTATTTAACGTTCCCACAGGCAAGCCCTGCCACTGCCTTTCTAGGTTGCCATGTATGTGGTCTCTGCTTTAGAAATTTAGAAATGAGTATATAGTTCTTTGAAAGTGAAATATGATTGATAATTATTTAATAGGAAATTAGTAATGAGATTATATTAATTTGTTAAAAATAGAAGATTACTTTAAAATATATAATAAATTTACTTCAGGTTTCTTTTGAAACTATTGCTGACTCTATAAAAATAGAGTATCTAAGATATTATTCTAAGTTTAGCCGAAATCATTAACTGAAAATGCTACATGAAGCTGAACTTTTCCAATAATCTAGTTTGTTAACTGTATTAGATTTATTAAAGTGGTTAATCAATGGTTCAATTTAAACATATTCACATATGAATTGAATGTTTTTAAACAAAATTGCCATACTTGTTCTTATGTTTTTATGTTTGATCAGGCAACAAAACCAGAAGGAAAGAAAAAAAAACAGTATTCTGACAGGCAAGATTATGTGTTATTGTTGGACTAAGCAGTGGAAAATATTTACCAAGCAATAAGCTTTAAATCTCTTGAGATTCGTTGGCTACAAATTATCTAAGATCTTAAAAAGTTAGTTTAGTAAATCTACTTGGATACTAATATTGAATATGCTTATTATTAAAACACTAAGACTTCAGACTTTAACAGGCTCTCAACTAGTGATTTACTAAAAATAATTTCACAAATACGCTCTTGAATTTTCTTAATTTGTGCTCACATGACCATATGACAAAACAAAACCTTAGGAAAATAGAAATTACATTATGAGAATTTTGGCTGCTGCTCAAAAGTGTCATACTAAATGATGGTTCAGATAAATGCCCATAAATTTTAACACTTTAAACAGAAATTCTGAGGATCATCTGAGAAGAGATGTGAAAATAAATAATGAGAGCTTCAATTAATTAAGAATATTTTATGTGACAGATCTCGCACTACGAATAGTTGTACTCAACCCTCTCTGAGTAACAGAATTACCTAGGAAATTTTTTTATTTTATTTTCAGAATATTATGAGGGTACAAACATTTTGGTTACACATAATGCCTTTACCTCACCCAAGCCAAAGCTACAAGCGTGCCCTTCCCCCATACAGTTTGCTCCGCATCCATTAGTTGTGAGTTTACCCACCTCCACATCCCCCTCCTACCTGACTGGTACCCAATGAATATTACCTCCATGTGAGTACCTTAGTGTTATTCAGTTAGTACCAATTAGGTGGCGAGTATATGTGGTGCTTGTTTTTCCATTCTTGTGATACTTCACTTAGTAGAATGGGCTCCAGCTCTATCCAGGATAATACAAGAGGTGCTAGTTCACCATTGTCTTTTGTAGTTGAGTAGTATGGTATGCATATACCACATTTTATTAATCTACTCATGTATTGATGGGCACTTGGATTGTTTCTACATCTTTGCAATTGTGAATTGTGCTGCCATAAACATTCAAGTGCAGATGTCTTTATTATAGAATGTCTTTTTTTTTTTTCCTTTGG
This sequence comes from Cheirogaleus medius, assembly GCA_008086735.1. NCBI lineage: Eukaryota > Metazoa > Chordata > Mammalia > Primates > Cheirogaleidae > Cheirogaleus > Cheirogaleus medius. The sequence goes on along the minus strand of VBSM01001124.1, from coordinate 52,055,745 downwards.
GTAGATGCCTCGTACTGAGATTGCTGGATCAAATGGTATTTCTATTTTTAGTTCTTTGAGATGTCTCCAAATTACTTTCCACAGGGGTTGTGCTAATTTGCAGTCACACCAGCAGTTTAGGAGTGTACCTATCTCTCCACATCCACGGCAGCATTTGTTATTTTAGGACTTTTTGATAAAGGCCATTCTCACTGGAGTTATGTGATATGTCATTGCATTTCCCTGATGTTTAGAAATGTTAAGCATTTTTTTATATAATTGCTGGCCATTATTCTATCTTCTTTTGAAAAGTTTCTGTTCATGTCCTTTGCCCCCTTTTTCATGGGATTGTTTGATTTTTTCTTGATTTTTTCTTCATAGTGCTGATGCCACAGCACTATGAAGATTCTGAGTCAATTTTTGGGTGGATGTGGTCCAGCACACACACTCTCTCTCTCTCTCTCTCTTTCTCATAATTCAGATGCATAGTGATATCTTTTAATATACTCACCTTGTAACTGTAATAAGTGTAATAGCCTCGATTAAGGATGAGGACATCAAAGTTTAGAGACTGTATTATATGCAAAAAATACCAAGTACTAAAATTAGAGTTCAAATTCATATCTGTATGACTGTTCATATATATGTGTTCTTTTATTTCTATGTGTGAGACTAATGTAAGTATGAAAATACCTGAATCCACAAACTCAGAGACCAAAGCCGTACAAAGACTAATTATATAAATATTCATCCTCTACTCTGTGATACTCACTAGCTATGACTGAAGTCTTTTCTAATATTACTAGTAGTAGACTTAAGTAAACACTAAAACTTAAACAAAAAATTACTTTGTAATCTCTTTATTTGAAGGAGAGGATGTTAAACCTCATTTTTTCTGCCACATGTGGCTGAAAGATGGGTAACAGGGCAGCTTTGAATGGGGAGTCTTAGTTTCCTAGGGCATCCATAACAAAGTACAACAAACTGAGCAGCTGACAAAAACAGAAATTTATTCTCTCAGTCTGGAGGTCAGCATTCCAAAATCAAGGTGTTTGCAGGGTCATGTTCCTGGTGAGACTCTTTCCTTGCCTCTTTCTGTCTTCTGGTGGTGGCCATCAATCCTTGATGTTCACTGGCTTGTAGTTGCATCACTCCAATCTGCCTCAATCTTCACATGGATTCCTTCCTGTGTGGCTATCTTCACATTATCTTTTTACAAGCACACCAGGCATTTTGGGTAAGGGTCTATCCTGATGACCTCATCTTTTATTTTATTTTGATAAGAACATATAAATAAAATTTACCATCTTAGCCATTTTACGTGCATAGTACAATAATATTAACTCTATGCACATTGTTATACAATAGATCTCTGGAACTTTTTTATCTAGTAAAACTGAAACATTACACCCATTGACCAACAATTTTCCTTTCCCCTTCCCCTAGCACCTGGCTACTACTGTTCTACCATTGCTTCTAAGAGTTTGGCTAGTTTTGATATCTCATATAAGTGGTATCATATAGTATTAATATTTGTCTTTTTGTGACTGGCTTATTTCATTTAGCACAATGTCTTTCCTCAAGGTTCACCCATGTTGTAGCATATTCATGGATTTCCTTCTTTTTTAAGACTGAATAATATTCCATTTTGTGTATATACCATATTTTCTTTATTCATTCATCCATCAATAAACATTTAGATTGCTTACACAACTTGGCTATTGTGAATAATGCTGTGATGAACATAAATCTGCAAAAATCTCTTCAAGATCCTATTTTTAGTTCCTTTGGATACATACTCAGAAGTAGAATTTCTGTAACATATGGTAGTTGTATATTTAATTTTTTTGAAGAGCTTCCATAGTGTTCTCCATACCTGCTGTACCATTTTATTTTCTCCATGACTGTGCACAGAGTTCTAATTTCTCCACATACTCACAAATATTTGTTATTTTATGTTTTTTGTTTTTATTGTTTGAAATAGTGGCTATCTTAACAGTTGTGAAGAGATATCTCATTGTGGTTTTGATTTTTATTTCTCTAATGATTAGTGATGGTTAGCATCTTCTCATGTGTTTGTTGGTCATTTGTATATCTTCTTTGGAGACATGTTTATTCAAATCCTTTGCCCATTTCTTAATCTTTTTGGTGTGGTGGTTATTTTTTACTTATAGGAGTTTTTTGTACATTTGAATATTGTCCACCTATCAGATATATAATTGGCAAATATTTTCTTCTATTATGTGTGTTGTCTTTTCACTCTCTTGTTTCCTTTGCAATCCAGAAGTTTTGAGTTTGATGCAGTCCCGTTTGTCTATTTTTGCTTTGTTGCCTGTGCTTTTGGGGTCATATCCACGAAATTTTTGCCAAGACTAATATTAAGGAGTTTTTCCCCTGTTTTCTTCTAGGAGTTTCATAGTTTCGATGTAGTACGTTTAGTTCTTTAATTCATTTTGAGTAAAATTTTATATGGTTTAAAATTAAGAGTCTTTACTCTTTTTCAAGTGTGAATCCAGTTTTACCAGCACCATTTCTTGAAGAGAATATCCTTTCCCTATGGTTTGGCTTAATACACTTTTCGAAGATCATTTGACTACATAAGAGTGAGTTTGTTTCTGGGTTCTCGATTCTAATCCTTTCATCTATATGCCTGTCTTTTCTTTTTCCATTGTTTATTTTTAATTTTTATTACTATCATTTTTCAAGTTTTAAGATATTACTTGGATATATTCAGCAAAAGAGAATTCTTCATAGAAATCAATAGTAAAAGGAAAACTGGAAATTTTACAAGTATGTGGGAATTAAACAACACGCTACACACTATAACCAATATGTCATAAAAATCATAAGGAAAATTAGAATATATTTTGAGATAAATGAAAATGAAAGAAAACTACTATATACCAAAACTTATGGGGTGGAGAAAAAGCAGTACTAGGGGGAAAGTATGAAATATTTAGGAATAGGAATATATATTCCTATTGATTGAATTCTAGTTTCATTCCATTGCTGTCAGAAAAGATAGATGGTATAATTACAACCTTCTTAAATTTATCAAGGCTTGATTTCTGACCTAATTCATGATCTGTTCTGGAGACCAGTCCATGTGTACTTGAGGAAAATGTGTATTCTGTTGTGATTGGGTGGAGTGGCCTATATTTATCTGTTAGGTACAATTGATTTATAAGTTTGTTTATATCCTTTGTTTATTGATCATTTATCTCATTGATCTATTCCTCATTAAAATTAAAATATTGAAATCTCCTACTATTGTTATGTTACTATCTATATCAGTAGTGGGGAACCTTTTCATATTGGAAGTCCCCATAAATATAGCTATAATCAAATAAGCCCATAATCAAGAAATGTCAATTAGATATATTTAAAAATGTACATTATTTTGTAAAAATCTAACTACTATGTACTTAATAATTTCAAAAAATGAAAACTATTTGTTAATTTTTACGTTAACTAACCTTTTAATGGCTTTGTTCTGTCTGCTTTTTGTTCGAAAGCATTTGGATATTTGGTCGCAGCATGAAGGTCTGCAGTTTCAGTTGTTCCTCTGAATGGGTACCAATCATTTGTGACCTTAAGGACATCTTGATTTGGATTAGGTGGGAGAATGTAGATTCACAGCAATAAGTGGTTGAAAAACAAGAAAGCATTTTTTGAGCATGTTGCCGAAGACATGGGTATCTTTCTTAGCATCAAACAATGACTTTAAATAACATCTGCTGAAAACTCAGTCAACTTCATCTGTAGTTCTTTAGGTGCCTTGATGTTATCAACAAGGTAAGGCTGAAATGCTAATTTGAGTGATGTCATGATTTTCAAACTCAGGGACCTTCCATTGTATTCTCTAATTAAGAGGTCTATAACAGCTGCACATTCTTCATATGATTTGCAATAATGTCTGAGGTTTCTTATTCTGGCAAATTGCTGACATTACTCTTGAATAAGAATGTATTTTAATCAAAATCATAAACACTAGATTATTCTCTAATAATGTGACTTTCATTCTCTTTCATTCAAGTGAAATTTCTTGAATGTGAGATAAATGGTGTTATTGTACTTATTTTTTCAATAAATTGAAGTAGACTTCAGCCTCTTAATTATATTACAGCTTAGTGAGTAATAACTGACTACATTGAGGCAGTTACTATTTATTGCAGTAATTGATCTATCTGAAAATTTATTGGATTTCTTCAAATTCTAGTATGTCCAAAGAATGAGTAACATATTAAAATTATTGGTCAATACAGGGTGGATGAAGATATCCAATTGAAGAAATTACCACCCTCCAAACTAAATATCTTATTTTCTCACAATATATTAATTTAATAAAATAGCATTTATACCTTCTTAGCCCTGAAGTTTGAGGCTCTGATGAACATACTAAAGTTTTAAATATCACAAGGTATTAGATTATAAACTAAAATAACTCATAAATTAATGGAATTATGGACATTTTGGAGAAATAAAAATAAAATTTGACAGAATGTTGAGTTAACTTGTGCATTCCTGGGACATCAAATCTAAAGTAAAGCTTTCCTCATGTTTTCCTATTACCTTTCTAGTCCTCTTATTCTTCTGATGATGCCCCCGCCAACTTTGCCATCTTCTACCTGCTTTTTCCCCTTAATGAAAACTTTATGAATTCTAATGCCTCACTTATTTTTCTCTTGCATCTAGCTCAAAAATATCATATAATCTATATATATTTATTTTGGTTTTCCTAGTATAAAATCAATATAATATCATTCAGTGATAAATTTCTATGGATTCACTAAATACATTTTTTATCTTACTGTTAATGCTTTGGAATTTATCGTACATTATTGTACACATTGTGCAATAATGTATATTGTACATATGTTTTCAAGTTCAAGGTTTGCAAATACTTTTTCCTGAAAGTAAGACACTGGCTCTAGTTTCTCTAATAGTTGCCAGCTTCATATTAACTGGATTGATGCCTAATCACATTATAAAAAGGGCCACAGGAAAAAAAATGTTTTGTATATGACACCTGCTGTGGTGATAATAGATTTTAGAATAAAGAAAATTAAGAAAAATATCGTCTTATAATTTTGAACATGATTCCTTATCTCAAAAGCTATCACATAAGTGGTATAGTCAACCTGTAAGATGCTTTCCTAACATATTAATTACAGTGTGGGATGTGGATGTTAACCACTGAATTACTTCCAGTTGCAGATTTTGATTAGATTTTTATATTTAAAATATATTAAAGTCTCTAAACCATTTTTAGATTCTGAGACCCTAATTTAAATATACAGATTTAGGACTTTCTGTTTCAGCTAGAACATACAGAACTTAGAAGACATCATTCCTACCCTTCTCTCGGGAAAAAACCTGAACAAACTGAAAATCAAAAAGTCTTCTTAGGTGCATTCCATCAGAGCAGTGAGATTACATGACAAACTGATGCTCCTAAAACTGCAGAGACAGTCACATACAGAAAATCACAGCTTAAAAAAAGTAGAAGTTGCTGGAATAGGAATGGGAAGAAAACCTGTTAATAAATGGTAGTTGATGAACTGTTGGTCACTTTGTGTAGCAGCTTCAAACTTCCTGAGGATTTGATCTTAAGGGTCACTGTAGTGAGTTTTATCTCCAGGAGCTTGTCTAGATTCCCAGGGTGAAAATAGGAGATGATCCCCTCATGCTTCTCATAAAGGAGAAGAAAATTGACTGTTATAGAATATGCTCAGGGGAAAGTAACAATTTTGAAATACGACCATGGATTTTTTTTCTCTGCCTATCCACAAAGGAAACCATTTTCCCAGAGTTTAACCAAAGTGAAGGCAGATAAATACTGAACTTCAGGCCCACCTAGCCTTTCTGTCTCAAATCAGTCAGTCGGAGGGAAGGAGTGGGGGTTGGGGAAGGGCAATGAGATTCACTTTTAAAGGTCACATCCTCAGGACACAGGTCCACTAAAAGACTGAGACCAAATTATAGGATTATAGAAAGTTTCCTCTCTCCACACCTTACTACCATATCAACATGACTTCTGTATAATAATAGGATTACATATGATAGGACCACACGGCTCAGACCATATTTAACTAAGAATTTCTAGGGAAACCTAAAGACAGCAGGAAATATAAAAAACATTATACCAGAAGAAACTGAAATCTCACACACTTATACCTACAGCAAACAATAAACACAGTATAACTTCTAGCCTCATAAACATAAACCCTCATATGCAGTTGCCATGTCTCCATACATCATTTCTGATTTTCAATAACAACAACAACAACAACAACAAAATTACAAGGCATGCCGGGAGTCAGCTACTTTCTCAGCGCAAACAGTTCCCAAGGCAGGATTGTAGCAAGGGATTTAGAAATAATAGGAAATAAAGAAATGATATATTATAGATGGAGAAATGATTGAGATGGAGACAAAGTGTAGTTTAAAAGAGGGAGTGAGGGCGTCATCAGAATTCCCACAGGCTGGAGACCCCGAGTGAAGTCCCACATCAGTATTTATTGCTATAGTAAATAGTGTCTCTTGTTAGAGAATTATGTATACAGTTCATTTTGTGAGGTTTCCAGGGGAACCTTACCTAATTCTGTCTACAATAATAGATGGTTAAAAAAAATTTTTAAAAAATAATAGATGGTTAGACAATTTTTCTAAGATAAGCATGTTAAGCCCTAAGTTAGAAACAGACCTAGCTGAGCATACAAATTAAAGATAAAATATATAAAATGAGAACACTGAGTCTGTGTACTACTCTAATCTACTTCTTCTAAACACAGAGACATGTAGTCAGGAGTGAAGCAGGAATAGCCTTGAAGTCTAGGATAGTTCTAGCTGCACATTATCTGCTGGGCAGGCATTTTAATCAGTTTCTCCACCAATGACCCAAACTGAGCTTCTGCTTTGCATAAAAGCTCAAGGTGATGGCCGGCAGCAGAGAAGAAATGTTGCTTTGCAAATGTCCTCTGACAATGCCCCCCTTGTTGGAAGCAGCTTCTTTTTTGTGAATTAACATGTCCATATATTCCTTCAAGGCAAAGACCTGCAAAACCCCTGAAACTTCTCACATCTCTTAGCCTATTTCCCAACAAAGGCATGCTTTAAAAGAAGAGAACACATAGCCTGAACAATGCAAACCACAGTACTGGACTCAGAAATGTTTGACATTTTGGAATTATCAAAACTAAGAATTTGAAATAACTCTGATTAATATTCTAAGGGTTTGTGATGGCTAAACTATGTGTCAACTTGGCTAGACTATGGTGGCCAGTTGTTTGATTAAACACTGATCTAAACATTGCTGTAGAGTTTTTTATTGTTGTAGCTTTTGTTTTTGTTTTTAGATGTGTCTAATATCTATAATCATTTGATTTTTGTAAAGGAGATTACCCTTAGTAATGTGAGTGGACCTCATTCAATAAGTTGATTACCTTAACAATAATAAAAGAAGTTTTCTGGAGAAAGAATTCTGCCTCAAGACTGTAATATAAAAATCCTATCTGAGTTTCTAGCTTGTTGTCCTGTCCAACATATTGTGGGCTTGCCAGTACCCACAATCATGTGAGCCAGTTTAGTTATTCTGAAGAATCTTGACCAATACAAATTTTGGTGCTGAGAGGGGTTCTGGTGGGAGAGAGAGGAAGGGTATGTGTATATTCACACCTAATAGGTAAAGTGCACACCATCTTGGGGATGGACATGCTTGAAGCTCTGTCTTGGGTGGGGCAAAGGCAATATATGTAACCTAAACATTTGTACCCCTATAATATGCTGTAATATGCTGAAATAAAAAAATTATAATTTCTTAGAAAACATTTAAAGAAGATGGTAATAGTCATTTTTAATGTTAACAAGTAAACTATTTGATGATTAGTTTGATGGCAACATTCAATTTTAATTTTTGAAAGACCAGAATAGTAAGTTTGTTTACTTATTAAAGGAAATATTAAATCCAAAGTGACACAGGGAGTGAAGTTTCCAAAGAAAAATTGACAACATTGATTGGTAATATGTCTTTTCTTTTCATGAAAAATGTGTATGATTACATCACTAAGTATATTATGTACTTTAAAATTTTTAGATTATGGTGGGTTTTAAGCCTATAAATACATATATCCCAAATAGAGAAAAGTACACTATTTGGAATTCTCTGAAAGGTACAAGGAAATAAAAGAAGCTTTGAATATAAAAATTTATTAAAGCATCAGTTTTTAGATCAAGTCAGTATTCTTTATTTTTATTAAAATATATTAATTTTTAATGATAATTTCTCTCTCTGGAGATAAGCACTATGCTTTATCTTGTAATAATTTTTTTTGTTGCTTTTTTTAAATAGTTGTATTGATCCCTAAGTAATATAGTGGAGTTTTACTTATTTTAAACTGATGTGGACACAATCCTATTGCATTTATTATTTTTGATGTTATGTCATTTGCTATATCATATTATGTTTAAAAGTTTCCTCCCTATTATTTATTGTATATGTCATTTATACTTCTTACTTCTCATTCTTTTGTTTTTTGTTATATGTATATAAAGTATTTATTTTTTGATTTTACTCTTGATAGTTATGGTTTTTATTTTCTGATTAAAGTTATTACAAACAATTAGCTGTGGACATTTTTGTATATACAGAATGGTGCGAAACATTTTTACAAGTAGAAATAAAAGCTTGTAGGTAAATGAAAACTGGTTCACTCAGAGACCTATTTTTAAAGTTTAAATTTTGTTTATAGCTGTATCTTAACATTTTAGAAACCTGCTCTGCACAGACTTTCAACAGAATTGTTCAAGGGAAAATATTATTACTGGACAAAAAGTACAGTTCTATGGTGATGTTACAAAAGTAAGGATCAAGATAAACTATGATTTAAATCTCTGCACCCTTTTTGATAGGGATATAGTAATTGCTATTTGGCAACTGGCAATTGGCTTTGTGGGGCTCCTGGGAAACTAATTTCAAAATTGACTTTTCTGTTCAATGACACATCATCTAAAATAAATTATATATTTATGAATTTGGCAAATGCATATGGACTCCCCCCAACTGTGTACTCCTGAAAGTTTGGACATTTCCTTGTTTTTTATTTTTTATTTTTTGAAACAGAGTATTACTCTCTTGCTTGGGCTAGAGTGCTGTGGCATCAGCCTAGCTCACAGCAACCTCAAACTCCTGGGCTCAAGTGATCCTCCTGCCTCGGCCTCCCGGGTAGCTGGGACTACAGGCACGCGCTACCATGCTCAGCTAATTTTTTCTATTTTTAGTTGTTAGTTTGGCTAATTTCTTTCTATTTTTAGTAGAGATGGGGTCTGGCTCTCGCTCAGGCTGGTCTGGAACTCCTGAGCTCAAGCAATCCTCCTGCCTTGGCCTTCCAGAGTGCTAGGATTACAGGCGTGAGCCACCACACCAGGCTGACATTTTCTTATTTGACTTTGTATTCCTAGAGCCTCTGTCTAGTTGCCAGGGAAATAAAAATGTAATCAACAATTATTTTTGAGAGAATTGATTCCTTATTCGACTGGTAAGAAATGTAACATTTATTTATAAGAATTTGTCAAAGACTTTTCAAAATCAGTTTCCTCTAGACATGAAGTGCATAGTGGCAGACCACAAAGTACAAGCATCAGGAAGTTGGGAAAATTGTGGAGAGGAGGAAATTATAATGAATGAGAGAGTTGCACATATTTGTTTTACCAAACACATTTATGTAAAATTTATATGTGACCTGGACAATACACTGCTGTGATATTACCAAACGATTCTAGGGTGGAGTCTAGTTATACTGAGCTTAAAAGTATAATTGGATTTGATTTCAATTTTTTTACTTTCAGTCTGTTTTACTTGGGTCACGTTATTAGATATTCTGAACCAACATTTTTTCCACTTTGAAACAGTAATAGCAATAAGTATATGTCAGATTTTTTGAGCATTAACTGATATAGTTTACCTGAAAAATTCCCAGTGCAATATTTGAAATATAGAAAGGTACCAATTAATATTATACCAAATATATCAATAATTCATATTTAAATCAAAATAATAAAAAACACCTCAGATACATATTTATACCATGCCATTATCTGTTATTGTAATAATTTCATATATTTAGTCAATAAATTTAAGCTGCTGATTTTTTTCTACCACAGCCATATTTGTCTATGCTTTATTTATTCCTTCATACATTTAAAAATAGTTGTGCAAAGATTCTCTGAGCTCTCTTTGAGAATCAAATTTATGATAGAAAATGGGTTTCATCCGGTATCATGGCTACCGAGTTTTGGGAAAAGACACTGGACAAACAGCATCATACGAATTGCACAAATATATTAGAGGCCTTCCCATTTTTATATCTTTCTGTTACACAGCCCTCTGAAGGACTACAGTTAGGATTATTTGACTGTCTCATATTATTTAGAGCAGGCAAATCATTTGTTTGTTTGTTTATTTATTTATTTGAGACAGAGTTTCCCACTGTCACCCAGGCTGGAAGGCAGTGGCTTAATAATGGATCACTGCATTTTCAAACTCCTGGTCTCAAGCAATCTTGCTGTCTCAGACTCCCTACTAGCTGGGACTACAGGCTGGTACCACTGAGGCCTGGCAGTGTGGCTAAATCATATAGAATAGGAGATGTGGCTCATGCCTGTAATCCCAGCACTTTCGGAGGCCAAGGTGAGAGTATTGCTTGAGGCTGGAAGTTCAAGACCTGTGCAAGGTATACATCCAATAAAGAGTTACTAACCGGAATATACACGAACTCAGGCAAACCAGCAAGAATAAAACAAACAACCTCATTAAAACATGGGCAAAATACATGAAGAGGAACTTTTCAAAAGAAGATAGAAAATAACCAATAAACATGTGAAAAAAATGCTCAACATCACTAATCATCAGGGAAATGCAAATTAAAACCATAATGAAATATCACCTTACCCCAGTTAGAATGGATTTTATTAAATAGTCCAAAAACAATAAATGCTGGCATAGATGCAGAGGAAAAGGAATGTTCATACCATACACTGTAGGTGGGACTGCAAATTAACAAAACCTATATGGAAAACAGTATGAAGTTTCCTCAAATAATTAAAAGTAGATCTACAATTTGATCCAGCAATCCCACTAAGGGGTAGTTACTCAAACGAAAAGTAACCATTTTATCAAAAAGACACTTGCAATAGAATGTTTATTGCAGCAAAATTCACAATTGCAAAGATGTGGAATCAACCCAAGTAACCATCAATTCATGACTGGATTAACAAAATGTAGTATATCTATATCATGGAATACTAGGCAGCCACAAAAGGGATGATTTAAGTAAGTCCTTTTGAAACAATCTGGATGGAACTGGAGACCATTATCCTATGTGAAGTATCTAAAGAATGAAAAAACAAACACCACGTGCACTTGTTATTAAATTGAAAGTAACCGATGAGCACTCATGTACATAGGGGAAGTAAAACTCAGAGGAAATCAAGAAGAAAAAAGGGTGGCAGAGGGGGGTGGGTGTAAACCTAACAGGTACAATGAACACTATTTGAGTGATAGGCACATTTATAACCCTGACTCAATCATAACAAGATTGATACATGTAACCAGAATCATTTGTAAACACGTAATATTTTGGGGTAAAAAATAAAAAAGAAGACCAGCCTGGGCAACACAGCAAGACCTTGTCTCTACAAAAAAAAATTAAGAAAAGAAAAATTATCCAAGCATAGTAGCATGCCTGTAGCCCAGAGTTTGAGCTTATGGTAAGCTACGATCACCTTACTTTACTCTAGCCAGGGCAAAAGGGCAACAGAGCAAGATCCTGTCTAAAATATATATATATATATATATACACACACACACACATACACACACACACACGCACACATCAAATAGAGATCATTCATTAATTGCATGTTACTCAAGAAATACAGGTTATTTGCCAGTGACAAATTACTCAATAAACAATCTTGACAGGCAAAGATGCTTGCGTCAGTACATAGAAACTTAAGTAGAACTCTCATTTATCTCATACATCTCATAATCAGCGTATTGCTATGCATTTCTTAAAGCAGTATACAAGGCTAAGGATGAAATGGTAATCAATTTTCTTCAATATATTAAGCACTGATTAAGTGTGAGCCATTGTGGTAGGCTCTATGGATACATTGGTAAACAAGACAAATACAGAAACTGTCCATATTTAACTTTCAATCCAGTGTGCATGCCTAACAAATAATGTCAACAAAGATAGCTAAATTGGATTTCTTCAAAATTAAACATTTGTGTTTCAAAAGATGCCATCAAGAAACTGAAAAGACAACCCACAAATGGGAATAAATATTTTAAATCATATATCTATATCAAGAATATATAAAAACAATAAAAACTCAATATTAAACAAAATCCAGTTAAAAACTGGATAAAGTATCTGAACAGGTATTTCTCCAAAGATGATAAGCAAATAGCCAATAAGCATGGGAAAAGATGCTCAATATCATTAACCATTTGGGAAGGTATTTCAAAATCACAATGAGATATCACTTCATACCCACTATGAGAGCTATATTAAAAGACAAATAATAACAAGTTTGGGTATATATGTGGAGGAATTAGAACACTTACACATTGCTGGTAGGTATATAAAATGGGTCAGTCACTTTGGAAAACACCCCGGCAACTCCTTCAGAGGTTACATACAGAGTTGCCATATGACTCAACACTTCCACTCCTAGATTTATACCAAAAGCAATGAAAACATGTCCACACAAATCTTGTACGTGACTATTTGTAGCAACATTACTCACAATAGCTAAAAAAGTAGAAACAACCCAAATGTCTACCAGCAGATCAATGGATAATCCAAAGGTGATATATCTACACATTGGAATATTATTTGGCAATAAAGGAAAGCAATGGCACGTGCTACATGGATGAAACTTAAAAACAGTATGCTGTGAAAGAAGTTGGCCATTAAAAATCACATACTTTATGATTTCATTCATATGAAATGTCCAGAATAGGTAAATCCATACAGATTTAAAGTGGATTAGTGGTTTCTACAGTCTGAAGGGAAGGGAAACTGGTGAGTGACTGCTAATGAATATGAGCTTCTTTTCTAAAGTGAGGAAAATAAAATTAGGAGTGTGATTGGATGTACAACTATAACTATACTGAAAACCGATGTATTCTACCCTTTAAATGAGTAAATTTTATAGTATATAAATGTTATCTCAAGCTATTATTTTTTTAAAAAATGAATATGTAACTTATTTGTTCCCTCTTCAGGGACACCAGAGGCAGTTATGACCTGACCAGATCTCCATGTGAAAAGAAATAAGATTTACTATCTAGAAGATAAGTAATATTCTTCCATAGGCCCATATAGTACATTCTTTTATATGAAAACTTCTTTAGCAGATGATATCTGGACCATCTGGATTGTTTATTGTAAATGAATGTGTAATATTTGGTTATATGAGCTCCAGGTTCTTTGAATAATGGATATATCTTAGATCATTTTTAGGAACATTGTTTTATATAGGCTTTGCAATAGGCATATTTCATGCAGTCAGAACAATGACTACAATGGGTACATCACTGATGCAAAAATTTTGCCATCTCAGTTCCTTTTGAAAATTAGATAATAATAAAAACACTGCTATGGAAGAAAAAAATATAAAAAATATGTATACTAATAACATTTTCATACTGTTTAAGGTGTCATGAACCTTTTCATTGCCCACTAGATTTGAATCTGATATTTAAGTTTGAATCAAGACATGGTTCATTTCTTTTGCCCCAAGGTGGGGATTAAATTGCTTTATTAAAATATTATCTATTCCTGGCATTTTCATATAGCTCATTATATTTGGACCATGATTTAATGTTATTTCTGTGACCTTTCTTCTTCTTCTTTTTTTTTTTTTACTATTCAAAGACATTTTACCGTTACATTTTAGCTGATAAAAATATAAGGGAACTTCTTATTAATTCCTTGTCACACATTTCTCAGTGCCTCAATTATTTAACATTTAATATAATAAAATACTTTAGAAATCCCATAAGATATTTGCCACCTATACACTTAAATGAATCACCGTGGTTGCTGATTCTCTGCTTTCAGATTTAGGACACAAGAAAACTTTTTATAAATATTATTTCAGCAGTCCTTTCCATGCCTCAAGCAATTTAGAGTACTGACTACTTTTCTTGCAATGTTATAATGTCTCCCAACTTAAAATTCTCTGATTTAGTTCCACAAACTGTATCTTCTCTTTTGAAGATCCCATGGATACTTCCACTTTCCATACCAACACCACAACATATTTCTCCCAATCAGATTAGCTTTCCTTTCTAGTAGAATGGGATACAGTGTAAAGAATGGAAAAATAAACACCACATGTACTCACCAGCAAAATGGTATTAACTGATCAACACCTAAATGGACATATAGGAATAACATTTATTGGGCGTCAGGCAGATGGGAGGGGGGAGGAAGAGATGGGTATATACATACATAATGAGTGTGATGCGCACCATCTGGGGGATGGACAGGCTTGAAACTCTGACTTTGGGAGGGAACGGGGGGAAAGGCAACACATGTAACCTAAACATTTGTACCCCCATCATATGCTGAAATAAAAAAAAATCAGAAATATATCCATTTCCCTGAAAAAATATAATAATGGCAGAAGGCTACGGAGCAATAGAAAGAGGGATATTGATATATGTTCTATCCCTTTCCTTTTCTCATTTTAGCAAGGAGTCTGACTCCATCTTTGGGTGGTTGACTGCCTTTATTTTTCACATCTGGATAAGCTAATAAGAAAGCCTTGGTGCTCTGGGTGCTCACTTATTTGGCATCAGCAGGAGATTCAAAAACACACATGCTCCTGCCTGTGTGGAGGAGCTCTCAACCTGGCCTTACACCCTATCCACAACAAGAATAAACAAACAATAAAAAAGCTGGTCTCATCTCATTTCCTTGTTCTTGCAAACTACTTTAAGATCAGCTTGAAAGAATAATCTGCTCTTTCCAGAATGCCTCATTATGTAAGTAGGTCACATGCTGATGCCTTCACTATGTGTGTGTGTGTGAGAGAGAGAGAGAGAGAGAGAGAGAGATCATCATTCTTGTTGAACCAAATTTTGGGTGGGAGTTTATCTTGCGACTCAGGGTGGCTATAATGTTTATTATATTCCGTGGACTCTGATGAATACTGTCTCCACAGTTTTTCCTAGATTAGTAGTCATTTCGATGGAGAAGAGACCTTCTCTTCTTAGAAGACCTTCTCTTCTTAGAAGGATTGAGAATGAGCACTAAATGATTGAGAGGAAACGAAGAAAGATCTCATGATATACTGCATTCTCTCGTAAAGAGAAAGAGGGAGGTTTAAGGGTGTTGTATTTGGTGGATGTTCTTAAAAAATGCCTGTTTCTTATTACAACTTAAAAAAAATTCTTGACAAGAGATAGAATTTGATTTAGGAGTATTGTATTAGCCTGGTAGAGCTGCTGTAACAAACTGCCAAAAATCAGGTGGTTTAGACAACATGCATTTATCGTCTCACAGTTCTGAAGGCAAGAAGTTCAAGATCAAAGTGTCAGCAGGTTTGGTTCTTTCTGAGAGCTGTGAGGGAAAGATCTGCCCAATCCTCTATCCTTGGCTTGTACACTGACATACTCTCCCTTTGTATGGACATCATCTTCCCCTTTCTCCATGTCTTCATCCAAATTTTCCCTTCTTATAAAGACACTAGTCATATTTGATAATAGCCCCAAACAATGACTCACTTTAGCTTGTTTACCTCTGTAAACACCTTATGTCCAAATAAAGTCACATTATCAGGGATTAAGGTTTAGGATTTCAACCTAAGAACCTGGGGGACATAATTCAACTTATCATGCTCATCTACTAATTTTCTCCAACCTGGTACAAAATACAAAGTAACCAGGTTGTTTAATATGTTTATGTTATCCACTTTACATGTTATTAATAGTTTAAAGAGTATAACTCTCCAGAAACCTCATTAGACTCTCTAGCTTTATTTCTTGTCTATCATAACATTAAATGTTTACTTTACCTTTTTCAAAAATCTGTATAACCATTCAACTGGAAATTAAGATTACTTGCTTTGCCGACACTATTTGCAAAATTGGTTGCCTTCATCAGTTTACTGTGATCTATTTTTGTTGTTGTTGTTTTTAATTTGTTTATTATTTAGCTAATAAAAAGATCTAATTTTTGCACATCTATTTGCACTTACAATCTTCACATTCAGTATATTATTTAATATTATCTAAACTTATATGAACTGGAGAAATTAGTTTTACTCCTTAGAAAATAGTAAAATAAAACTCAGAAAAGATCAGTAATCATTCTAATGTAGATGTGTATCAGAATTAGAATTCCAACCCTTAGTTCAACAATTATTTACAATGACTTGATAATAATTCTAGACATTGACAGTAGAAGTTTAAAAAAGTGTAAGATAGACCTGACAGTGAGTTCCAGGCAATGTCACCAAATATGCACAAAGCTCATGGAGCAGGAAACAAAAGTAAACAAAATTCGTACAAAAATATATACAATAGCAGGGTATGTTGAATGTCAAAAGATAAATAAAGCAGGATAAAGGGATAGAGAATAAGCAGGGAATACTGTTTTCAATGAGATTGGAGTTGCTGTCCACTGCCAAGTGAAATTGCCAAAAGAATCACACACACACACACACACACACACACACACAAAGAAAATTACTTGGAAAGTAAGTTAACCAAGAATATACGAAGACTATGAAAATCTCTTCAAGGACAATGGCACATAAGAAGGACCTGAATGAAATGTGAATTGATCTGAGATTACGTTTGTGGAATAGCATCTAGGCTAATAGAACAGCCCGTGCAAAGCTCTAACAAGAGAGAATGGTCGCTATGCTGAAAGAAACAGCAAAACCATTGTTTCTAGAGCAGCCTAACCAAGGGAAAAGAAGTGACAGAATTCAAAGTGGTCAGAGTATGAATGGTGGTTCTTGAATGCTCTGATAGATTTGGATATTATCCACAGTGTGATGGGATGCTGTCTGTTTTGTTTTATAAAATCATAAATTAATACATTAATTTAAAAAAGACTAAAGGAAAGCAAGAGCATAAGTAAGGAAGTATGCCTTGAAGCTAAGTGGCACAAGTTCAGGCAGGAGAAGATGGTACCCGGTGCTAGGTAACTGCAATTCAGGTGATAGAAAGTAGCTGAGTTTAGGAAATACTTTCCGGTTACAACAGGATGTGTATTTGCACTGAATTTGAGGTATGAGAGAAGAATAGGACTCAAGACGGAACCCATGTTTTTATCTGAGTAATGGGTAAATTATGTTGCCATTTCCTAAGGAGAAAAATACTGGGGATAAAAGCAGATTTTGGTTAAAAACTTTTAAAAATCTGTTTCAGATATGTTAAAATGAATATGCATTTTAGAAATCAAAATGCACTTGTCATATATGCAATTGACTGAGAAACTGGAATTCAGGGGAGAAATTGCAATTGAGGATATAAATTTTGAGGTCATCAGCCATGCAACTGGAGAAGATAAAGGAGGAAAAAGAGAAGTTGGTAAACTGAGCTTTAGGATACTCCAGCACTCACGATTAGAGAATAGGAAAGACCACCAGAGAAAGATACTGAGATAAAAATGACAAACCTAAAGTAAACCTAAGGAGTATAATCACTTGGAAACCAAGTGGAGAATGTATTTGTAAAAAGAGTGTGATCAACTTAGAACAGATCTTGGAAGTAACCTTGGGGTTACTGATGACTCTGATTAAAAGGAAAATGTTATGTGAAGTGATAATAAAAGAATGTGGAAGTGGGGTGGATTCAAGACAGAAAATCTAAAGAAAATCTGTGGGTTTTTCATAAGTGTTATAAAAAACTCATGGTGAGGAAAGGTCCTTCTATACTTTTTTACTACTTTTATAAGTTTTTGTTTTTTACCAAGAAAGGATGTGAGATATTGAAAAATTCATTTTTTGAATAAGTTATAATATGTTTCCCCTTTTTTGTATGGGTGTGGTGTATTACATTGATTAGATCTATCGTGGACCATCATTGCAGTTGTATAAGTTATTGAGTATGAAATGTCCGATATACTTAAGTACTAAGTTTGACAGTTGATATCTCAGACATTTCACTTTGACACTTCTTGTTTTATTTTTATTGTGAAGACACTTCCTAATTATTTCAAGCACATGGTTTGGCTTGTGATTATCTGTCAACTTTTTTAGAGCTATTTTTGTGAAACCATGGATAAATCAAAAATTCGTGTTATTTTTTAATATGAGTTCCAACGTGGAATCAATGCTGCACAGACAGCTTGAAATATCAGCAAAGTATTTGAGAAGGATGTGGCTAATGAATGTATAGTACGTTGATGGTTTGAGAAATTCTTTTCTGGTGATTTTAATCTTGCAAATGAACCAGGTGGGTGACCAGAGACCAGTGTGGATAATGATGAGCTGAAAGCTGTAGTGGAAGTGCATACATCTCAACCTATGTGTGAATTAGCAGCAAGGTTTGACATTACTATTCCAACAATATTAGACCATCTGAAACAAATCAGCAAGGTAAAGAAGCTGGATAGATGGGTTCTGCAAGAATTAAGCATCAGAAAAGAAATTGTCTGGAAGCTTGCCTTTCTTTGCTGTCAAACATAAAGTTGAACCATTTCTACACCATTTTATTATGTGTGATAAAAATTGGTTCTTTTTCACTATCGCAAGCATTTGGCACAATGGATGGATAAAGATAAGTGCTGAAACATAGTCCAAAACCAAATATTCATCAAAAAAAAAAAAAAAGCTAATAGTATCTGTTTGTTGGTCTAGCACTGGTATCATCTACAGTTTCATAAAACCTGATCAATAAATTACAGTGGATGTCTATTGCAACCAATTGGATGAAATAATGAGGATGCTAGAGATTAAGCAGCCGAGAATGGTCAATAAAGACAGGCCAATCATCTTTCAAGACAATGCTCAACTACATGTTGCACAAACAACACTGCTCAAACTACAGAGGCTTGAATTGGAAACTGTCTGTCATCCACCGTATTCACTAGACCTTGCACCAACTGACTACCACTTCTTCCAGGCTTTGGACCACTTCTTTCAAGGAAAAATATTCAATCCTCAACAAGCTGTGGAAAACACTTTTTGTGTTTTCATCACCACTTGCTCTCCAGGCTTCTTCACTGCATAAACAAGTTACTATTAAGATGGCAAACTGTGTCAATAGTTTAGGCACATACTTTAATTAATTGTATTGCTTCTTGTTGTAGATATAATAAACTAAACTTTTGAGACAAAATTGGACATTTCATATTTAATGAACTAAGTATTTGGGTATGGTGTATAATCATTTTAATATATTGCTAGCTTTGGTTTGCTAGTATTTTTTTCTTCTATATTCATAAGGGCTATTAACCTGTAGTTTTATTTTCCTGTGATTTATTTCACTATCGTTAGTATCAGGGTCATGTTGGCCTCACAGAATGATTTAGGGATTGAACTTTTCTCTTTTCTGGAAGAGTCTGAGAAGGATTGACATTGATTCTTTTATAAATGTTTGAAAGAACTTAAGAATGAAGCCATCTGGATCTGTGCTTTTTGTTTTTGTGATTTTATTAATTACTTATGCAACCTGTTTATCTGTTAAAGTTCTGTTCAGAGGTCTCTTTCAATTTTGGTAACTTCTCTAGTCTTGGACACCAAAGGATTGACTATTTGCCTGTATCACCCATTATACTTTAAATAAATTTTATTGCATTCACTATAGTAATTTCCTTTGGTTGCCACATTGCCACAAACTTAGTGGCTTAAAACAAGAGTTTATTCTTTAACAGTTCTGCATTTCACAGTTTTAAAATCAGTCTCACTGGGTGGAAATCAAGGTCTCCTTAGGACTAGACTCCCTCCAGAGGCTCTAAGGACAATCTGTTCCTTTCCGTTTGCAGCTTCTGGTGGCTGCCAACGTGCTTTGACTAGTGGCTACATCATTGCAATTCTTCCTTCATGATCACATTGCCAACTATTCTTTGTGTGTAACCTCCTTCTGCTTCTCTCTTGTAAACCATTTCCTATGTCGTTTAGAATGCACTAGGAAAATTCACAATAATCTCATCTCAAGATACTTAATTTAACTGTATCTTAAACCACTTTTTTTTTTCCAATAAGGTACCATTCACAGAGATTAGAACATGGACATATCTTTGGGAGCCATTATAAACGTACCTCAAGAAGAAACCAAATCACAGTAAATTAATTTGTCCACAATTACACAGACATTAAGTGACCTGGCCTAGGTCAGATCCCAGACGGTCTCTAAGAGTTCTCTCTCTCTCTCAAGCACTCTTTTGAGAACGTAAAGACAGCATCTGTGCCTGTTTAGTTTACCAATATTTTATGATCATTTAAGACAATGCATGATGCATACATATGTTAAATAAAGTCTTTATTGGATCATTCTGTTGGCTATCCAGAAAATTTAGGTTTCTCTTTTAACATATTTACCTGATTTTATTGAATGAAATTAGCATTGATTTTAGTTCTTTGACTTAATTGCTTCTTAACAGAAAAAAATATGTAAAATTAACACTAGGCTGTGTAGTTGGGTTTTTTCTTCATTGTTAAACGTGATCATTTTAGCCAACATTGTTATTTCACTTGTAGGAAACTAAAGCTCACAGAAGAGTATTCTAAACACTATTTAAAAAAAATCATGTAAACCATAACCAGGACACAAATCTACTGAAGACTCATATTTTTTCTACTATACCACACTGCCAAAGGCTGCACATTTACTTTGATTTCATGCATGAAGCTTTATTAGTTTTCTTTCGTTTTATTTGAGCCTTAATACTTCTTGATAGAGGTTCAGGTTTTTATAGTTCTATAAATAACTAAAATGATGAATTAGCATTTTTGAGGCTAAAAATTTAAAAACAGAAGTGGTAATTTCGAAAAGGAAATAAAGCAGTGAAAAATACAGTGTGTTGTCTTATGCTGTAGGAATCTTGCTTTTGAGGTCAGGAATAAAACATTGACATTTAAAATAGTTATTTTGTATATTTTAATAATTATAAAAATATATATTTGTGACAGATCATTTTTTTAAAAATATTGATACATAATATTTGCACATATTTATGAAAGTACATGTGATATTTTGATACATGCAAAGAATGTATAATGTTTAAGTTAGGGTATTTAGGATATCCATCACCTGGAGCATTTATTATTTTTTGTGTGTGTTGGAAACATTTCCAATCTTATTCTTTAGCTATTTTGAAATATTTGTTATATGATTAACTATTGCCACCCTACTGTCTGTGATAGATAAGCTGTGATAGATAATTTAAAAAATATAGTGGTATCAATTTAGCTCTAAATATTCTTATTTTCAATTTACTAATTTATTAAATTTAGAGAGTATGTATTGACTGCCTCTTTATGGAAAATAAAGAATTAATAAACCCCAAATCATAAACTATCTGCCTTCTTGTTCTTATTCCTTTACATTTTTCTTTAGTTTGTGTTAAAAATGATATTGTTAGTCTTTCTAGTGCTCATAGTCCTAACATGAAAAAAATCTCTTCAGCCTCTAGGTCGTGATGTGACAAATATAGATACGCTCCATTTTTTTCTAAAAATCTATGAATTGTATTTATAATAGTATGTTGCATAGCTTATGCAGATAGGAAGGATTCTGGAACATGTGTGTAACACAAGTTTGATGTAGTAAATGAAATAGCTATTTGTGAATTCATCTAGTAAAAAACTTGACACATACAGATGCTTGAAAAAAAACAAAACAAAACTATTTTTTGTTCTCTGGTTGCTCATTCATGCTCTAAGTATATCAAGAGCTGTTTTTAGTGGAACTCACTGTTAATCTATTTGAAAAGTTAGCCCTTCCCAAAGGACATACCATATGTTTTATAAGAGTGGCTAAATTTACTGAGTGCAAGGTTCTGGAACACTTCATATGTATTATCACTTTCATCACCACAGTAAGCCTGATATTATTATGCATATTTTATAAATAAGAGGGAAGTTTGGTAGATTGAGTTTCCCAAATTCACCTCGTTGATAAGGAGCAGAGCTGAGATTACAGCCCAGATTTTTGAACTCTAAAGCCTTTGCTTTTAACTTATTCACTACGGTATGTGTCTACTACAAAAGAGACAGCATGTTAATGTAATTTTTATACATTATATTTAAGAAAAATGACTAGAGGGACTTTTCCCATCGCATTGTAAGTCTGTAAAGTTTAATATTTTCAAGTAAATTGTTTAGAAAATGAGGGTTATTACTCTCACCACATTCTTATTTTTTTCTATTTTTCGTTTAAATTATAGCATAAATGTGATATATGCTTTTACAACAAGAGAAACAATAGAATGATATGTAAATAAAAATGTATTTTTCTCTCTCTCATCTTCTGCTGCATGCCCTATGCCAATAATGTAGAGTTAGCCAAGGTTAATAGTCTGGTGTGTAATTCTCTCAACTTGCTATTTGTTCTCATTGACCTGTACAAGTACATATACATATAATGGAGGATATGGTCTATAAAATACTCAGAGGTTTTTTTTTTTATTTTTCACATAGTATAGAATAGATATTCCTAAAAAAATAATTGTACATCCTATGAACATATGTATAAAATTTTAAATATAATTTACATAAAACATAGAGAGAATCAGTGTATTTTTATATCCTTCTGAACTCTCCCTGCTGAAGTGACTGTCCACAAGTTCTAGCCATCAAAAATGACATATTTTAAAATTTACCCAAGCCAATTGCATGACAAAGGATTCTGATAAATTTTTATGTTCATTTATTATTAGAAATGAAACATAAAAACTCATCAGATACAAAAGGAAATTTTCTGCATATTTTACAGAAATAGATATTTATCCATCAAAACTCAAGTCATACTTAATAGTGTAAAATTAAATGACACTATTTAAAACGACAAAAAAGAAACAATGATGCTTGCTAAAATAATGTTTTTCTAGTAATATCCTGTTGTTCAAAGGTAATATATTAAGATATCAACTTTAGAAAGTGAAAATAATGAAATTATTTGAAGACAATATAATTATCTACATAGGAAACTCTGGAGAATTATCAAAGAAATTGTTTGAATTAATAAGATTTCAACAAAGCTGCTGGATATAAGATCAACATACATAATTCAATTACACTCTCATATAACAGCAACCAACTGATAGGAATAAATATTTTAAGAAAAGAATAATAACAAAACTATAAGAAACCTACTTAAGATCACTCATTTTATTTATTTATTTTTTTAGAGACAGGATTACACTCTGTTACCCATGCTGTAGTCCAGTGGTGCAATCATAGCTCACTGTAACCTCAAATTCCTGGGCTCAAGTGATCTTCCTGCTTCAGCTTCCTGAGTAGCCGGGACTACAGGTGTATGCCACCACACTAGGATAGTGGCTAATTTTTTTAGGTCTTATAAAGATAAAGTCTCACTATGTTGCCCACACTAGTCATGAACTCCTGACCTCAAGTGAAACATCCTCCTAAAATGCTGGGATTACATCTGTGAGCCACTGTGCCCAGCCAAGGTCCTTTTATTAAATGCATGACCACATATGTTCTGCAGAGTCTTGTCAACTATCCAGACTATAAAATAAATGTAATTGATACAGTTTGTCATTTTTAAACTGATTTCTGTCCCTATAATGTAAAAAATGGCTTAGACTCCATTTGGATAAAAGAAAGATGAGTAAAGGGGTGGGGTGAGGAATCATTGTTGCTAAGTTGAATTCCTGGTCATGCCTGGGATGAGGTAGTGCTCTAATCATTAAGAGTAATAAAAAACATACCAAGGAGACCTGGTCTTGGCAGATAAAAGTTAGAGAAAAATCAATAAGTGGATCAAGAAGAAAATCATGTGGAATGTAAGTCAACCAAGAATGTAGTGACTTGAGTGTTTTTGCTTGTTTTAGCAAAAATGAAAATAAATGAGAAACATTTCAAGGCTGTTAGAAATCCCAGGATATGGATGATGTTTCAACTTGTAAATGGAAGGAATATAACATGGAAAAGGAGTTAGGCATATACCTTTTTTATACTGGAACATGGTCCATCTCGTAATAATAATCAGCAAAAGATTATATAAGCCACAAGAAAAAAATCAGTAGACTATCAAAACATAGGAGTATTCAATAAGGCAGTTATGGTTCTTTCCTTACCCTTACTCAAATGTATTATTGGAATGGATATCATGTCTGAATGTGGAGCATTTCTTTTACCCAAATTATGGAGGAATGGATTGCATGCACATCTATTTTCATCACTGCTTTAATTTGCTATGTGAAATAATAAAATTATCTAAGGCAAATCAACTTGTTAATTTAAAAGAATACAGCAAAGTTGGAAAACAGTAAGAAATTCT
The DNA here is from genome assembly GCA_008086735.1 of Cheirogaleus medius. Classification (NCBI taxonomy): domain Eukaryota; kingdom Metazoa; phylum Chordata; class Mammalia; order Primates; family Cheirogaleidae; genus Cheirogaleus; species Cheirogaleus medius. Next base: position 52,031,273 of record VBSM01001124.1, on the reverse strand, counting down.
AGTATTAATAATTTTTTAGACACATGTACAAGTATCCACAAAATTTCTGGTTAGATCTATATAGCCTGGGAGAAAAGCTGATGGATTCTCCAGCTAGGCTTTAGGTTATAAGGATCTTAATAAAATAATACTTACTTATATTTTCACCTGTGCCCTATATGGTATTAACAATTTAGGCTGTGTAACCATCTAAGAGAGATTAGTATTATTTAAATAATATTTTAATGCTTTCTTTTCCCTTCTATTTTGAAATAACATCAAAGCCAATTTACATTCACATGGGTTGGGCTTCAAAACAGAGTTACTGTTTTTTTCACAAGGATATTTAAATTTTATAGCTTATTGTCACAACCTAATAAGAACACACTTAGATTTGATTCCATGGAAAAGAACTTATTAATTATTCTTATGATATAATGTTCATATTTCAATCTGAAGACAGAGCTAAGGCTGAATTACAAATGCTTACAAATGCTTATTAATCATAAGACTTATTGGCTACTTAAACCAATAAAATACAAAGCAAAGTAAAAATGGTTCCAAGTAAAAATTTAGATATATTTTGAAGGGGAATTTTTGGCTGTTACTACTCTTTTTTTTTTTTTTTTTTTTGAGACAGAGTCTTACTTTGTTGCCCAGGCTAGGGTGAGTGCCGTGGCGTCAGCCTAGCTCACAGCAACCTCAAGCTCCTGGGCTCAAGCAATCCTCCTGCCTCAGCCTCCCGAGTAGCTGGGACTACAGGCATGCGCCACCATGCCCGGCTAATTTTTTTTTTTTTCTATATATTTTTAGTTGGCAAATTAATTTCTTTCTATTTTTAGTAGAGACGGGGTCTCGCTCTTGGTCAGGCTGGTTTCGAACTCCTGACCTTGAGCTATCCACCCGCCTCGGCCTCCCAGGGCTGTTACTACTCTTTAGCTGAAATTGCTTATACAGTATTACAGGAGAAACAAAAAATTTTGAGATCTGAAATAACCATGTTCTGGTTATGTCAAAATATCATTCTTCCAGGTAGGAAATGCTCAGAAGAGTTCACTCATTAAATGGAAATGGTGTGGACTTACTATGAGTATCTGTCACCTACAAACAGGCAGATGACACATTCCTTTTGGTTTTACATTTTATTCTATAGGTGAATTGGAGTCTTTATAGAATCAGTTACTGGAGAATACTAAATGAGCAGCATGGTTTGCACATAGTAGCTCAAGAGCGGAAGGCCAACATGATGTCTGAAAAGCAGCTACATTTGACTGGGTGATGACTGCTCTTTGGCTCAATTTGGAAAAAGATAAACCTGCTCAATGGGAAGATTTGAAATATGTGTTCCTCCTGGCACTGTAGAAACTAGATAGTAACAATAATGATATAAATATTTTACAGATTTTAAAGTAAACAATGGACTGACAATATTGTCTCGAAATTGGATCTTAGGTAACTGGCAGAAAAAGGCAACTCTAATATAGAACACTATGTTATGAAAATCTATGCATTTTGAGGGGAGAGAGAAAATAAAAGCAGAGTGAGGGGAGAAAATAAAAGTGGAGCATGCATGTGTACATCAAAAGAACAGTATTTCAAATTATGAATATGACTGGAGCCAACAAGAATGTGCCCTTTTTTTAATTTGGTTCTTGGAAGTGGCCACTTGAGTGCATGGGGTGAGTAACCATAGCCATGGAGGCATTCAAGAAATGTAACAATAAGCAGGGAAAAACAAACAAATAAGCATATATCCCATCATCATAGATGCTTAACATGTGACTAACATTTCTATTGTCAATAAAAAAATTATATTATAAATGCAGCCATAGGCTGTCTACCACAGTGGTGTGGACCACCCCAAGTTGGTAGTTGGATTACATTGGTCTATTACTCATGATGGTTCCACATGGTTACAGGTGGATCTTGAGTGGGATAGATACTCTTTCTGGATTTTTATTTGTATATTAAATAACTGAAACAAATGCTTTCAACAGAAATAGATAACTAGAGCAGAATTTTTTCATTTAAAATCATATGTTTTTCATATGATCATATCATGTGATAAATAAACTCATTTTATAGCAAATATAGTGCCCCAATGGACTAAGATGCATCATTTACCACGAACTAAATACCACAAAGTAGTGCACTGATTGAATATTGGTATAGACAATTGTAACATCCACTTATTAATTGAGGGTGGGGAGAGAGGAGGAGTAGCTTTAAAAATGAAGGGATGTCTTGGTTTGCATATTTAAATAAACGTGTGTTAAGACTTAACATATGACATAGTGAAAGGTGTTCAGCTTTGGATAGATTGTTAAGATATTGTGGAGAAAGTAGAGTGGAGGGTCCCACAGGGTTGGGGAACCTTTTAAAAGCCACACTTAAGGATCTAGAAGGCCACACATGGCCTTAAGGCTGCAGGTTCCTCATCTCTGGATGACAGGAACTTACATAAATTTTTTACCTATATCTATTTTTTTTCTGCTTGATCGTGTGGTGGCAGGACTTGGATTGCATTTATGATTTAGAAAGAATAGATCAATCACTATCATGACACCATGACAAAATCTCTCAATGCAGTCAGCCCTCCGAGTCTGCATTCAGCATCCTTAGATTCAACCAACCAAAGATTAAAAACATTTGAAGAAAGAAAAAACATAAAATAGCAATACAACAATATATATATAAACAATATAGTAGAACAACTATTTTACATAGCATTTGCATTGTATGTATTAGGTATTATAAGTAACCTAGAGATAATTTAAAGTATACAGGGAGATGTGCATAGGTTGCATGCAAATACTACACTACTTTATTTAAGTCACTTGAGCATCCATAGATTTTGGTATCTGTGGGCATCCTTTAACCAATTCACCACAGATGCTTAGGGGTAGTTGTATTATTCTGAATTCCTAAAGGAATGATGGGGTGTGCTGGGTTTTTTTCATTTGTATAAACTTGGATTAGAAATGTTTGCCTCTACCCTGCCCAGTGGATGACTGTCTTACAAGCTTATATTTTTCTAATTTAGCCTTTGTGGCTGGCAATGGATGAAGTGGAGGCATTGGGCAGACTCATACTGCTGTCAGGTGTCTCTTATTAAAAAATAAGAGAAAAAATATTTCCTAATATAATAATCTTATATGGGAGTAAACAGAAAAGATTATAATTTGGAAAGCACTGCTATGGTAAACCACAGGTCCATCTTAACAGGGGAGGGTAAAACGGAAACTTTTACTGGTAAAAAGGAGAAGATCATGTAAACTACTTGGAAACAGATGATTGGTTCCAGAGGTTCAAAGCCTTAGTTGTGGTCAGTTCATTGGTAGAGGTTCTGTTACAGAGCAAATATTCTTTCAAGAGTATCTTATCTGAATTGCTGCAGGCTTAAAGAAGAAAATACCTGTGGGGTTATTTTAGAAAGTACTTGAGATAGTCCTTGCTTTAGACACACAAGCATGAACTCTCCTCCTTTATGCTTTCCTGGCTCCAACTTGTTTAGTTCTGACAAAAGTGATTTCATCCTGGTATCGGCAAATTTCACACAGGTCTATTGGTAAACCTGCCAGCTGCACTTACAGTCTTACTCATAGGTGCAGGGTCTGGGTTAAAATTTTTGAAAAATGGAAGGAAGACAAAGTAATTGCTGATTGAAAGGCAGCCAGTAAATTAATAATACAAAAATGAAAATCTAACATAATCTTGGTAAATCATGCGAGGTTGAGAGCAATAGAATGATATATCTTAGTTATATATTACAGATACTCCTTTTAAAAGTAAGACATAATTATTGCTCAATGAATGTACACAGACAACAGTATGTTTGGTGGATAAACAAATATTAGCCAAAACATTCTAAAATAACAACTGATATAATTAACATAAGTGTACAGGTCTTAGCTCAAGCAGAAATTACTTTTTAACAAGAAGATCCATATTAATTATCATTCTACATTGGAAACTAAGAAGATATGTTAATTTAGGAGAAAGGGAAAGGAAGGCAAAGCTTGGACATATAAGACAACTTTAGAAATGCAAAAGACAAGCTCAAAAGATATTTACACAATATACTAGGCAACAAAGATTGGAGAGAACACATACTCTGCTCCAAGAGGGTTTGTTGAGCAAGCTCCTTAGATACACACAGAAATATCTCAAGGACAACTGCCTCAGATCTTGGCAATGTAAACACAAGAAATGAACTCATGTTATATTTACAATCCCATAGCTTCAAGGAATTCATAAATGTATAATGTAATTTGCATAGGTGCTCTTTGACTGCCAGATCCCTACATATAAACAAAAAGCAAATGTAGCAATAATGCAGTCACTAGGAATGGGAATCTGTTCAACTTGACGTAAATTTTACAAGTAAGGGAAAAATAGAAATTATTTAAAGAAAAGTTTTATTGGAGATCCTTATCAGCATAACCTTGTAATGTGAAACAGAGTTACAGTCAACAGAATAAAGATCCCTCCCAATTCTTGGAACTTGTGAATATGTTTCCTTACACGGAAAAAGGGACTTTGCAGAAGTGATAAAGGCTACAGAATTTGAGATGTTACTATTACCCTGGATTCTCTGAGTGAGATAAATCTAGTCTTTAAAAGTAAAGAAAGTTTCCTGCAGGATCAGAGAGAGAAGAAACTGAAGAAATCTGAAGCATGAGAGAGACATAACCTGCCGTTATTGACTTTGACACTGGAAGATGAGCCAAGGAATGTGGATGGCCTCTAGGAGTGGGAATGGCCCTCAGCTGACAGTCAACAAAAAATCAGGATCTTAGTCTTACAACCAAAAGGAGCTTAACTCTGCTGGTTAACCAAAATCTGCAAGGGAACAGACTCTCACATAGAGCTTCCTTGAAGACACACAGCTCTCCCAACAAGCACAGTTTAACTTGTGCTGGACAGAATTTTAAGAGGGTAGATTTGTATTGTTTTAAGCTACTAAGTGTGTGATAATTTTTTACTTTTACTCAAAAATAGAAAACTAATACAAATATTCCAACAAGATACATAGAATTAAGAATTACCTGAGATTTAGCCATTCATGCAAACCACTAGATATAAATCAATAACATTTGTTATATGGACAGGCACTGCTTTGTTGAGAAGGCCAAGGAAATATTAATGTCATTTCATTTGAGTGATTTTATAATGATCTTAGTCTAACTCACAACACATCTGCTATTTGGTATAATATTTGTTCAATAGTTAAAATTAATTTGATTAATTTTAATAAAAATCTTCTATAAAGTTGATATCAATGATCAATTGCCTTGAATTTAAAACCCCAGAAGATGTTCTTTTGGTAAAAGATAATTAGTCAGAGAAAGCAGATTTTGTTAACAATCAGTTAATTGTTATAGTGAATCAATTTATTGATGCATTTTATAAAAGTTTAACTTTTTGTAATGGAGGAAGTAGTACTTCTTCATCTCTTTTAGAGATGTCAAGTTTGATAACTGATTATGAATACATCTGTGCTGTATTATACAGTAAACTCAAATATTTCTGTAAAGTTGTTCCTAAGTCAGATTGGATCATAAAAGTAATTAGTATTTTGGTATCTGTTTTTTTTTCTTTATTATAAATAGTGCAAAAGATGCAGAGAACAGAATGCTCTTGGGTGATTTAAAATCAAACAAGAGTTAGGAGGGTGTCCTCTTTTAATAAAAGTTAACTTAAAAATGGACTGGGATGGATTTTGTCTTCAGGGATGCGTGCAAGTCCAGTAATTACCTGTGGCCAATCTAAACCAACATAGGCTAGTGATTTATCATGTTTTATTTAAAGTTTGAAATTCCTTTGATGGCATCTATGGGCAGCTTTTTTACAATATTTGGTGATCTTATACTTCCTTTAAGTGATTGTATAGTCTGCATGGCTATATGAGTAGAGGAACATAAAAGATTTCACTGTGAACCATCACACAAACTATCCTAAAACCAGATGCTTCTTTTTTATTATTATTATTTTTTATTTGATCATGTTATGGAAGTACAAATGTTTAGGTTACATATTTTATCTTTGCCTCACTCAAGTCAGAACTTCAAGTATGTCCATCCCCCAGCTGATGCCTAACGCACCCATTAGGTGTGAATATACTCATCCTCTTATCCCCTCTCCCACCTGCTCAACATCCAGTGAATGTTACTACTATATGTTCACGTAAATGTTGATCAGTTAATACCAATTTGTTGGTAAGCACATGTGGTGTTTGTTTTTCTATTCTTTTGTTACTTCACTTAGTAGAATGGGCTCCAGCTCTATCCAGTATAATACAAGAGGTGCTAGATCACCATTGTTTTTTGTGGCTGAGTAGATCTCCATGGTATACATATACCACATTTTATTAATCCACTCATGTATTGATGGCACGTGGGATGTTTCCACATCTTTGCAATTGTGAATTGTGCTGCTATAAAAATTCTAGTAGAGATGTCTTTTGTATAGAATGTCTTTTTTTCCTTTGTGTGTTGCCAAGTAATGGGGTTGCTGGCTCAAATGGTAGTTATACTTGTAGCTCTTTGAGGTATCTCCATATTACCTTCCACAGAAGTTGTGCTAGTTTGCAGTCCCACCAGCAGTGTCTGAGTGTTTCTCTCTCCACATCCACACCAACATTTATTGTTTGGGGACTTTTTGATAAACGCCATTCTTACTGGAGTTAAGTGATATCTCATTGTGGTTTTGATTTGCTTTTCCCTGATGATTAGAGATGTTGCACATTTTTTCACATGTTTGTTGACCATCTATCATCTTTTGAAAAGTTTCTGTTCATGTCCTTTTCCCACTTTTTAATGGGGTTGTTTGATTTTTTTCTTGCATATTTTCTTGAGTTCTATATAGATTATATTCATTAGCCCTTTATTGGATGTGTAGCATGCGAATATTTTGTCCCATTCTGTAGGTTGTCTATTTGGTCTAATGACAGTTTTCTTGGCTGTGCAGAAGCTTTTCAATTTTATCAGGTCCCATTTCTTTATTTTTGTTGTTGCTGTGTTTGCTTTTGGGATCTTCTTCATAAATTCTTTGCCAAGGCCAATGTCTATAAGAGATTTTCCAACATTTTCTTCTAGAATTCTTATAGTTTCATGCCTTACGTTTAAGTCTGTTATCACCCACGAGTTGATTTTTGAATGAAAATGAGGAATGAAAATGGAGAAATTACAACTGATACCATGAAAATACAAAATATCATCTGTGAAAACTATAAAAACCTCTGTGCATATGAACTTGAAAACGTGAAGGAAATGGACAAGTTTTTAGAAACACATAGCTTCCCTAGGCTCAATCAGGAAGAAATAGAATTCCTGAACATACCAATATCAAGTATTGAAATTAAAGCAGCAATAAAAAAATCTTTCTAATAAGAAAAGTCTCGGACCAGATACTTCTTAAAGATTCAGAATTGGGAAGCAAAACTCATCCTGTATGACTTAGAAAGAGCCCTTGTATGAAGTTTTCCAGGAAATCTCTTAGGTTTACAATTCTTGCCTGTACTTTCTGCTGCTGTACCATGCCGTTTGCCTTTACTAGATCTGTATGATCTGTGTAGTCTTAAGAGTCCTTTCAGTTGTGCAACACTGTGAAATTAATGGATTACGAAAGGAGGAAAAATAATCAATAAATTTAACAAAAGTTGTCCAAGACCTTTTTAGGAAACATCATAAATCTTTATTAGAAAAATAGTTAAATACAATGTGCATGCACAAGGTAATTCTTTAATATCAATATTTCAGTCACACTCAAATTAAGCTATGCATTCAATGTAATTGTAATGAAAATACCAGCAGCCAATTCTAACATGAATTCAAAAGAGAAAAAAGGCCAAGAATTTGCCACTTTCCTTCATCAGTTCAGCGTACCCATCCCCCAGGTTCTGTAAATGTTGGCTCTGGAAGGCACACCGCTGCCTTTGCTAAAGAAATGTCCTAAGCAGCCTGGAAGCTGCCCTGCCAAGGGGGTTTCCTTTCCATACTCATGAGAAACAGTATGGACAATAACTCATTGGGCAGGGCAATAGTTGTCTCCTTGCATCAACAAGGAACAAACTGTATGGTAAAATTAGAGGTCTAAAATCCCCTGTGGAGACTGACTATAGCTAAATTCAGATCCTTGAATAGCTTTTACCCCCTGCTCTTGCCAGATTTGGATTTTCTATAACCAAAGAAATCTTTCTAAATAATCATTTAAAGAATAATTCCAGCCTACAGATCTCTCTCCTTAAACATATCCTATAACATATATGCTATAAGGTCAACCTAACTGCTAATCAGGACAAACACATGTGTACATATATAGACATGTATATGAATATCTATATCTATATATCCAGTCATGCACTGCATAATGACATTTTGGTCAATGATGCACTACATATACAATGTTGGTCTCATAAGATTATAATGGAACATATATAGAAACCTTATATATGGCACTTGATGTTGGCATTGTATATCAAATAGGGGAAGTGACTGATATTCAGTAATAGTGCTTGGACATGTGGTTTCATATATATATATATATATATATGTATCATCTAGGTTTGTGTAAATAAACTCTGTAACATTCACACAATCATGAAATTACCAAACGATGCATTTCTCAGGACCTATTTCTGTTGCTAAGTGACACATGACTATATGTGTGTATACTCACACATATACATACATGCACACAGGTGATATTGTAACCATTGCATATTTGCTTATATATATTGCTGATTTCACATAAGAGGATTCAATGAGGATTCCATCCCTCACACTACCATTTACAGTGTAATATTAGGATTTCTTTTTATCAGAATGGATATGGAACGAGAATAGCTTACAGTTAGAAGGTTATAGTTAGAAAGTAAGTGATAGGGATATGCAATGGATGTCTCAAAAAGAATTTTCCTGAATATTATGTCACTACTTGGTGTTGTGGCCATTATAAAAATTACTAAATGTGTGGGTATTTAGTGTGGGTGAGGAGACTATCCTCTTGCTCCCTTTTAGTTTCCCAGGCTCTCTGTGCTTCAAAGACTAATGCATTGTTTGAGCTCCAATAGTTTCCTAACCCATTAGCCTCGCCTTTTTCTACCAGAGAACATTAATTATTTCAGCAACCTTTTATTTTAATATATATAATTTTTTTTTTTTTTTTTGAGTCAGAGTCTCACTCTGTTGCCCGGGCTAGAGTGCCGTGGCGTCAGCCTCGCTCACAGCAACCTCAAACTCCTGGGCTCAGGCGATCCTTCTGCCTTAGCCTCCCAAATAGCTGGGACTACAGGCATGCGCCACCATGCCCGGCTAATTTTTTCTATGTTTTAGTTGGCCAATTAATTTCTTTCTATTTTTTAGTAGAGATGGGGTCTCGCTCTTGCTCAGGCTGGTTTCGAACTCCTGAGCTCAAATGATCCGCCCACCTCGGCCTTCCAGAGTGCTAGGATTACAGGCGTGAGCCACCGTGCCCGGCCGATTTTAATATATATAATTTTTAAATTTTATTTTAAAATTTTACTTTAAGATTTTTCTGTTATTTTTACTTACATTTTAATGGAAAATGGAAAATAATTATTTGTACATTTAAATAATTATTTTAATTATCGATTAAATGATGCTAGTCCACATTGATGTTAGTCCAATATATTAATAGATAGAAGTCAATTGACTTATATCCTGACCAGGGGCAATTAATTGGTAATGAACAATCACATACAGTTGGCCAACTATCTCCTTAATGTACAGTTATTCATACACTAACTGATGAATCTATTTAAAAAACAAATATTTACTGGCTTATTTTAATAAATTCTTAAGTTCTCAAAAGAGGAATATTTTAAATTCTAACTATAATATAAATTTCAAAGCACAAAACAGTACAAAGACACAAAAGGTACACATTTTGTTACAGACTGTACAAATGTACAGACAAAATGCTGTGATAAACCAGATAGAGAGATGGATTGTTAATGGGAGATTATATTAGCATTCACCTTTTACAGAAAATGACATTTAACCTAAGACTTTTAGATTTAAATTTGAAAAGATTCAAAATGAAGGGCATGTCAGATATAAGAATTCAAAAAGACACGATGAATACTCAGAGACTAGGAATAATTCAGTTTGGTGTGTACTTGCACAAAGAAGTTTTCAAAGGTTAATTGAGGTTAGATCTTGAAAAATTATTATTTCTAAAGATATCTGGAATTTGTCTTACAGGTAATGAAAAACCATCCAAATTGTTTACTAGAATATTAATTCACTAAATTGTTAATAGCTTCCATATACAAGATACTCTTTAAGCACTTTGATAAAGAAGTTATTTAATCATCATGAAAGCTCTATGTAATTTTTCTAGGGTGAAAATTGAAGAGAACTGAGAGTTTAGAACAAAAAAAATTATGGGTTTCCATTTTAATTTTCTAACTTAAATCAATTCAAATTAATATTATATGGTCATAAAGTACAGAAATTTTAAAATTGCATTTCTCACTGGGGTAACTTGTGATGAAAATATGTCTATGATATATTATACCCAAACAGCTGATATTTACTTTAGCATAAACATTAATATGTACAAGATTTGTTGTCTTGGGTGAATTGCCATTTTAAAAATAAATTTTCGATCTTAAATTATCTGTGTAATTACACAATATTGGGTTTGAAATATTTAGACATTAATTTTTCTGGGCTTCTTAATAATATAAGGGAGTTGTTATTTTGTTGTTTGTTGCAAAGGAACTGACTTAGCCTTCACGTTTCTGTCAATTATGCACACATCTTTTCATTTTCAAACTCAAACTTCCTAGGTAATCCATTGTAATTTTTTGCCAAAGAATTTAGGAATATAAAAACATAGTATAATGAAATGATGGAGCAGAGATCACATAGTCAAAGGGAAACAGAGGCAAAAGTCCTCTCTGGTAATAAATAACCAACTGCAGGGACCTAGCCTCAAGCATTGTGCAGGGCACATTGGTGGGGGGGGACTCCATAGCAATACACAATTCATTGATGTAAATAATACTAAAATGCATTTTATGTAAACCTGAGCAGAGTCTAAATCTACAATGAAGCAGAAAATGGAGCTGATAGTGTCTGATTTGATTCTAAGGTTTAAGAAGCTATGCAGTGTTCAATAAACACCCATATCACATTAGTAAGTAATAGAGATTATTTAGGAACGAAATTAAAATATAATTTTTATTTCAATTTATTTGTTTATTTTATACTGGCTTTTAGGTCTTTTCAAACTATTTTAATGCTTAAAAAATTAATTAACGTTCTGGTGAGGGTTAAGAAACAACTGTAATCTACATGCATTACTTCTGGGCTGCAAAACAGTATAGCCATTTTGGAAAACAACTAGCATTTTATTTTATAATTTGTCACACACTTACCATATGACCCAGCTATCCTCCTCCTGTGTATTTACCTGAGGATAATGAAAATGCATATTCACATAAAAATATCTATATGAATGTTAATAGTGGCTTTAGTCATAGTTGCCTAAAACTAGAAATTACTCAAATATCCTTCAACTGCTGAATGAATAAACAAAATTGTTTTGCATCTAGACATTGAAATAGAATTCAGCCACAAAAAGGTAAAAACAAACAAACAAAAAAAACAAAAACCCCACAAATTGTTGGTAGATACAACAACATGGATGAATTTCAAATGCATTCAGAGATGTGAAAAAAGCCAGACATAAAAAGTTTCATGCTATATGATTTCATTTATATGCTATTCTGAAAAAAAAAATGGCAAAATCGTAGTACAGAAAACAGATTATGGGGGCGGGGGTTGCCCACCAAGAAGCTTCAGAGCTCTGATGCCTGGATCCAGGAAGAGGTTCTGTGCTGCTCTCTTTTGTTGCTGATGAGGCACTGACAAAAGCCAGATGCAGATATAGAACACTTATGTTCCTTCCCAAGGCCTTCTCAACTCCAGCAAGCAACTCCCACTGTCTGAATTTAACTGGCAGTCTAGAAGTGCATCTGGGAAATATACTTTTCAGGGCTGCAGCTCTCTGCTCTTAAGTATATAGTGGAGGACAAAGGGTGGGAGAAAAAAAACCAAAAAAGTGATTTTGTACAAAGTTCTTTTCTGTTTTCTGGAGATTTTGAGAAAAACATCTGTGATATCACCCTATAACAAAAGGAAAAAATGCACAGACACAGAGATATAAATATTTATAGATATTTTATAATAAATGTGTATATATATTTCTTTTAGTTGGAAAGGTCATTCCTAATGATAATATAGGTTTAAATGGAATCATTCTACATATTTGAAGAGAATAAATGTTTTCGTATTACTATATTATCTTCATAACATCATATCTCTAATACTGAAGTTTTTTTTTTAGGAAAAATATATTGCCTGACATATTTAGAACCAAACTATGATGTCGTAGATCTAAATGCCCAACCAGTCTAGAAAACACTTTAGCTGACACAGAAATTTTATGTACTGTGATTTTTCATTACTAGAGAGATTATTCCTTGGAATATGTTTGTCTACTTTTCAAGAAATAGGCATAAAATTTAAAGCCAAGAAGATGTGAATAAATGTGTAGTGATTCAATAACCATAATAGTGGCAGTCTTTTTATTGCCTAAATTTAACATGTACAGCATGATGTTTTGAGATACATAGCCATAGTGAAATGATTAGTACAGGTTAGCAATTTAACATATTCATAACCTTTCAGAGTTACTTTTTTTGTGTAGTAAATGCACCTAAAATCCATCTCTTAGCAAATTTTCAATATACAATACAATAGACTTATTAACCAAATAAAAATCACAGGTATTAGAATAGACGTGCTGTCCTCTACACATGAAACACTAAACTTATCTTCTCTTATGTCCCTGGCATGTCTTTAGAACTCATCACTGAGGAAAAAAGTCACCAATTCTATTTTTAGTTTAGATTTCCTCTCCCACTCTGAATTATGAGAAGTCTCACATAAGCATCCAACTTATCAGTTATAAGAATGTTTGTTTTTACCTCTTCAAAATCAGCTAAAGTTGAAATTGAATTATGATATTGACAAATGGTCTTTCAAATGATTTAGAAACTTCTGGTCCTAGCTGACTACAATGAGAGGAAAAATACTCAAAAGTACATTGTGTTGCCACTGTAGAGTATTGTAGTCAGATCTGGGTCATTCCACGTTAAAGTTTTCTACCTGCAACACCAACCATGAATGTTCTAAATTAGTTAAAAAGAAGAGTATTTTTTGAACAGGTTCTATCTTCTATTGTCCATAAAAACTGATTCTTTTTGCTACTGAATCAACATTAGTTTTAATATCAATTTGTAAGTATTATAAAACTGTGCTAACCTTAAATCAACAAGAAGAGCTTGTCTCAATTAAAAAATACTTCTGAATGAAAGCTGACAAATATTAAGTCACTAAGTTTTTAAAAGGAAGATTGAAATGGTATTTAATAATTCAGATAACAATTATAGATAAATGGAAGCAAAGAAAGATGAAAACAGGAACTAGTTTTTAGAAGGCTTGGTATTAAAATAATGGAGTTACAATTCTTCAGTGAGATAGAAAAAAATATATAACTAAAGACAGGTTTTGAGGCTAATATGAGGGCAGCTGAAGGTTGACTTCCTGGTTGTCCTCAATATTCCTAAGGCCATACCTAGGATATGGAGATAGGGCTCTGAAATGGGGAGAGAAGCGAACGTATGAGTCACTCATCAAGCATGTTTCAAAATAACAATGATTAATAAAATGATATTTGTGGAATCAATGACATGCTCGAGTAATGCATAAATCTGTAATCTGTGTTCTATACAGTTTTTGAAGTTCATTTAACCATTTTAAAATGAGAAAAATAGTTGAGGATTCTAGGATTTCATATATCTACCAAGAATCTAAAGTTAGGGGGTGTTAAAAATGCTAGAACGGTTAGTAGACAGGGAAGCACTATTAACACTATTGATAAGGATCTAATAGTCTAAAAGTCCAGAGAGGTTGACAGAAATTTAAAGTGCAAAGAAGGAATAAGTATAGAGTCAAGAGTAGGAATATATGTATATATACACACGCACATATAAATATATATATTCCTTTCAGATAGATTAAACTATATTAAATGTATCCCTTTATCTATATGGATATGAATATATAATTATTATTATTTTTAAAAAATGCATAGCAATTCCTCACTGGGACCTATAAGATTCTCAAAAGTAAAGATAGGGTTTGACTTTGACCCATTTAAATCCCGTGCCCAGTTTAGATTATGACATGTACTATATATGTAATGGACATTTGTAAAGTGATTGATATAAAGAATGAGGAATCACACATTTTGCAAGTTTGAAGTTAGCATACTACTTCATGAAAACAAATAAACATTCCATGAGACAATTAGAAATATTGATACAAATACAAATATGAATGAAGAAATCTCTGGCTTTGAAGGGCTCTAATTTTATAATTTTCAAGTCATATGTGTTTCTGTTATTTATATGTTTAATATATACATACATAAAGATATATATATACTCCTTTGTATATTTATATATGATATATGCATATGTATTTACATATATGCATATAAATAAATGCATATATACACACTATTACAATGCCATGTGGTAAGTGCTATAAAGTTGGATACTGAATTATATATCAACAAGGACATTATCATCTTTCTCTTTGATATCAGGAAAACCGTGGCAGGAGATAATTAATGCGAGTGAGCAATTCTCTAATTTACTGAATGGACTGGGTGGTCAGGAAATCATTAGTCATCTAAGGAAAGGTATCAATCCTAGAAGATGGTAGAGATGTCAAATTTTGGCTCATGAAAAATTTCTTCTGTCATTCTATGACTTTTTAAAAATCTCATATACAAAGAAGACTAAATTTTTAGCTGATGGATGACATGGATAGTTTTGCATTTTACCAAAATCATACTGACTAAATATATAGAGAAAAAAGAAAGACAGAACAGTTTAAGACTTAAGTCAGAGAAATCAGTTAAAATATAAAGTAGAAAAATGATGATTTCTTTGTCCAGGAAATTAGACTACTCTATCCTTTGATGATATAAAAAGATTATGAATTTTCTTTCAAGGAATTGTATGTAGTTAGTGAATAAGAGTCACATATAGAAATGATTTGAAGCAATTTAAGATAATGTATGTAATCGTACAATGAATTCTTAAATATACTTTATTTATTTGTTTGTTTATTCATTTATGTTTGCCGATGGCTTCAAATAAGTTATTGACTTAAATCAAAACTAGCTCCTAGACATACATAAAAATTTGGGTATTAAATCAAAAACTGACAGAAATGTTGTGGAATAAAAAGTAGTTTGTTATATTAAAAATAGTAAATGTTACCATAATGTCAAGGTTGTAACATATTGTAGATTATCAAATGATTCGATTAAACAGAATTGTAATTATCTTCTAATGCATGTCAAACCATTGTCAAGATGGTTTATATAGAACTTAAAATTATTTAACACATTTAAATAGAACTTAAATTTATCTTATTGATGATATTCCAAGTGATTACTAATATTGCTACATTTTATCTCATAGAAGGTCTATAAGGCATATTTTTATTAACCATTTTGTAGATGAGGACCCTGAGACATAGAAAAGTAAGAAACTTAACCAAAATCACACATGGTAGGTGGCAGAGACAGAACATAATACAGGGATTTTGGCTTCAGGGTCAAGGCTAATCTTTATCTTGTGCTGCTTTTGTATATAATATGTAATACAATGTAATATAATATAACCTAACAATATTATTACAGTTGAACTTTTGCTATGATTTCACAATCTTTTGATGTCATCTTTGTCACAGCACTTTACATATTACTTTAGGACAATGCCTATAGGTACGTGTTATATTCCCACTGCATTGTAAGTATAGCTTAAAACCGAGACAACAGAATAATCATTATTGTATATCCAGCAACAAAAATAGTAAAGAAAATAATCCATTAAATTGTAAAACTGCATATTGGTGTAAAATGTGTACTCATTAGAAAAATGAATAGAACAGAAAATTAAAATGGAAATTATATTTGATATATGTGAAAACAAAACTTAAAACATATTATTTTCAATGTTGAGTTTAAAACATCAAATATGACCCCATCTTTGCTGTCTTTATTAGCTGATGGGAAAATTTATCCATTTGGTTAAAGCAGTGATTCTTGAAAATTTTGGTCTTATTATCACTTCACACTCTTAAAATGATTGAAAAATCCAAACACCTTCCGTTTATATGGGATACTAGTAATTAAAACTGTAAAATTTTTAAAGACATTTAATTATACATTTATTGAAAATATAGCAAACAATTTTGTTAATATAAATAACAATTTTAGATTTAAAATGACCATATTTTCCAAGATAAAATAAAATTTAGTGAGAAGAATGGCAATGATTTATATTTTTGCAAATTCTTTTAATGCCTGGGTTTATAAAACAAGACTAGATTGTCATATTTGCATTTGCTTGCACTATTTTGTGATAGTGGTTAAAAATTTTAGAGAAATTCTGGTCTCACAGAGATACAGTTGAAAAAGAGTACAATATATATTAATTATCTTTTTATATAATTGTGGATATTCTTTACTGATTCTACACCAATACTTGACAAGCTATTGTTTCATAAAGGGTAGTTACAATGTGGCATCTAAGTCTTATTAATGATGTTTGAACACTCTGTTAAAGTAAAAATCATTCTTCTATCTTATATTTCAATTGGTCTTATATTCATGCATTATTTTCAACCATAATGCATTGGTCATTTGGAAAATATTGATTTGATGATTTATGCAGACATTCTAGATTTATAGCATTTGTTTTTTATTCTTTCTTAGAGTTTTCCAGCTCTCTGCTTACACTACCCATATTATTTTTTGCATATAGTACATTATTTTCCATTAGAACTCAGCATATTAATCATAGTTGTTTTAAATTCTAGGGTTTATAATTGCAATATCTGTCATATTTGAGATTGAGTCTGAGAGTTGCTCTGTCTTTTCGAATTGTATTTTATTTTTGTGTTTTAGTATGCTTTGTAATTAATTGTTGAACCTGGACATGATGCATCTGATAATATTTCCCAAGGAGGTTTCTGTTTCTGGGCTTCTGCTGCAGTATGTTATGATTCTCTATATTTCTGTGTCTCTACAATTTTGGGAACAGCAGTTTGCCCTTTGACCTCAATTTTCTGATAGATGGAAGAAAACCTATTAATTTTCAATGTTTAGTTTTTTTTTCCTCTTGTGAGGACAGAATTGATGATTTTGGAAACAAAAGACATTTTTTTTTCATTCTAAGAGCCCGTGGTAGTAAAAAATAGAAGGACAAGTAGTAAAGTTTGGTGTCAATGCGTTGATTTGTGATAAAATAACAGCAGTTTTACCTACCATAGCTTTTTGCCATTAACACATACTATAATAATTTAAATGAAACATTAATACCATCCATATATTTACAGATAAATCTTTAATTTGACAATTAAAGTGGCATTTCTATAATTTCTGTTACTAACTTTTTATCCAGCCAGTATTTAATAATATAAAATGTACAAGATTTTTCTAGTCTTTCAGCTATTTGTGTGTACATCTCCAAGAAACACAATATAATAATTTAGCCTGTACTATGTTTCAGTAGTCTTTTCATTTCCAGTATGAAAACTATGACAAAGACCTTCATTTAAATTTATTTCTTTTTCCTTAAATTCTAAAACATTACTTTTCAAATCATGACACAACTACTTGCATTATTAAATTATTCAACAAAGTTCTATTTTAAAAATCTAAATAAATTATTAACAGCTACAAAGTCAAATGAAAGATAGATTTGTCATGTTTTTACTTCTTATTTAAAATTCTGTCCAGTTTTTTTAAATACCTCCTCTGTGTATCAGAGAACTCTCTGATAAGTCAATTATATAATTTTGAGCATATCTAAATATAGACAGTGGAGGAGTGATTGAGAATTTGAGTCTTCTAATACTGTTTTAATTCAAAAATCCACTTAAAAAGATAAAAATATAAGTACCAAAACATCATCCTACCCTAGTTAAAGTGGATTTTATCCAAAAAGGCAATAAAGAATTCTGGTGAGGATATGGAGATAGGGGAACCCTAATACACTGTTGATGGTAATGTAAATAATAATAATACATCCATTATAGAAAATAGTATGGGACTTCTGTAAAAACTAAACATACAACTACCATATGATCCAGCAATCTCCATGCTTTGAATATATGCAGAAGAAAGTAAATCAAGATATCAAAGAGATATTAATATCTTCACTCCAATATTTTTTCTAGCACTATTCACAATAGCCAAAATATGGAATCAACACAAGTATCTATCTGTGGATGAATGGATAAAGAAAATTTGATATATATACACAATGGAATATTATTCAGCCATAAAAAGAATGAAATACTGTCATTTGCCACAACATGGATGGGATCGGAGGTCATTATGTTAGGTGAAATAAGTCAGGCACAGAAAGACAACTATTGCATATTCTCACTCATATGTGGGAGCTAAAAAAATTGGATCTCATTGACATAGTGGGTAGATTGGTGGTTACCAAAGAAAAGGCTGTGAAGGAAGGAGGAGTAGATGAAGAGGGGTTGTTTCATGGCTACAGGAAAAGAGTTACATAGAAGGAATAAGATCTAGTGTTTTATAGTCCAGTAGCGTGACCATAGTTAATAATCTATTATATATTTTAAAATATCTAGAGAAGAATTTGAATGTTGCCAACATAAAGAAAAGATAAACATTTGAGGTGATGGCTATACCAATTACCCTGATTAAATCATTATACATTATTTGAATGTGTCAATCTGAAGAAATACTCTGAAAATCAGTACATATATTATATATAAAAAAGAGGAATAATATACCATAATCAAGTGGGAGACATCCCAAAAATGCAAAGATAGTTCAATGTATGCAAATATGGGTCATCACATTAACAAAAAGAAAGTCAAAAAATCATAAGATTATTTCAATAGATGCAGAAAAACATTTGATGAAATTCAATATCTCTCCTTGATAAAAAGTCTCAGCAAATTATATGGAATGCATATACCTCAATAAATAAAGACTATATATGGCAAATGGCTAATATGTTCAAAAGTGAAAAACTAAAATCTTTTTCTTTAATGTCAGGAACAAGACAAATGTGCTCACTCCTACCACTTCTATTCAACATAGTAATGGAAGTCCTAGACAGAGATGTTAGGCAAGAAAAATGGATAAAAAGAACTAAAAGCCATCTATATAATACAGGAAAAAAATAAAGTATCTTTTTTTTGCAGATAACATGATCTTCTATGTAGACAACCCTGGTGACACTATCAAAAAACTGTTGGAACTAATAAACCAATTCAGTGTAATTGCCAGATACAAAATCAACATGCAAAACTCAGTTTTATTTCTATATGTTAGTCATAAACATTTTGAAAAAATTAAGGAAACAATTATTTTATAATAAAATGTAAAGGAATAAAATAGAAATAAATTTAACCAAAGGGGCAAAAGATCTGTACACAGAAAACTATGAGATATTTATGAAAGAAATTAAAGACTTAAATTACATGGAAAAATATTGCATGTTCATAAATTGAATTAGTTAATATTTTAAATGTCCATAATATCCAAATCAATCTACAGATTTAATGCAATCATTGTCAAAATTCTTATAACATTTTTTAGAAAAATAGATAAAAATTCTGAAATTTGTATAGGACCACAAAAGACCTCAAATAGCCTATGTATTCTTGAGTAATAAGAACAAAGCTGGAAACATCACACCTTCTGATTTCAAACTATATTGTATCATCCTGGACAGAGCCAGAGCCCATTCTACTAAGTGAAATATCATAAGAATGGAAAAACAAGCACCATATGTACTCACCATCAAATTGGTATTAACTGATCAACACTTATGTACACATAAGTAGTAGTGTATACTACTATGTGTGCACATATAGTAGTAACATTCATCATGTGTTGAGCAGATGGGAGGGTGGAGGAGGGGATGGATATATTCACACCTAACTGGTACGGTGCACACTGTCTGGGGTTTGGACATGCTTGAAGCTTTGACTCTTGTGGGGCAAAGACAATATATGTAACCTAAACATTTGTACCCCTGTAATATGCTGAAATAATAATAATTTAAGAAGTGTATTACAAAGTAATGGTAATCAAAAAAGTACAGTACTGGCACAGTAATAGACACATAGACTAATGAAATAGAATAAAGAGTCCATAAATAAACCCATGCATATAGCAGTCAACTAATCTTTGGCAAGGACGCCAAGAATAAACAGTGAGGAAAGGGTAGTCTCTTTAATAAACAGTTACGATAAAACTGAATATCCCCATGCAAACATATGAAATCAGATCTC
Source organism: Cheirogaleus medius (assembly GCA_008086735.1). NCBI lineage: Eukaryota > Metazoa > Chordata > Mammalia > Primates > Cheirogaleidae > Cheirogaleus > Cheirogaleus medius. The sequence continues at coordinate 52,010,835 of VBSM01001124.1, read as the reverse complement.
TGTTTTAACCATTTACAAAAATTAACTCTAAATGAATTAAAGGCTTAAATTAAACCATAAAATTCCTATAAGAAAACATAAGGAAATATCTCCTTGACATTGATCATGTCAATGATTTTTGGATATGGCGCCAAAAGCACAAGCAACAAAAACAATAACAAACAACTGCTGTCCCATCAACAGCAGAGGAAACAATCAACAAAATGAAAAGGGAACCTGCAGATTGGGAGAAAATATTTTCAAATCATATATCTGTTAACGGGTTAATATACAACATCTATAAGAAATTAATCCAACTCAATAGCAAAAAATAAAATAAAAGCAAAACCTTAGCCCAAGTTTTTTAAAATAGACAAAAGACTTGAATAGACATTTTTCCAAAAAAAAGACAGATGGATGGCTACCAGGTATGTGAAAAAGTACTCAACATTATTTTTTCATCAGGGAAATGCAAATCAAAGCCACAATGATATATCACCTCACACCTGATATTATGGGTATTATCATAAAGAACAGAGATTACAAGTGCTGGTGAATTTGTAGAGAAAAGGGAACCTTTGTATACTGTTGATAGGAATGTAAATTGGTACAACATTTATGGAAAACAGTATGGAGTTTCCTCCAGTAATTAAAAAATAGAACTACCACATGATACAAACCAGCAATTCCACTTCTGAGTATATATACCCAGAAGTGATGAAATCAGTATCTCGAAGAGATGCTTGAATTCCCATGTTTATTGCAGTATTATTCACAATAGCCAGAATGTGGAGTATGGAAGCAACCTAAGTGTCTGCTCTCTGTCAATAGATAGATAAATAAAGAAGATGTCATATGCAGATATATATATATATGAATATTATTTAACCATAAAAAGAAGGAAATCTGCCATTTTTGGCAACATGGATGAACCAGAAGGACATTTTATTAGTTGACATAATCCAGGCACAGAAAGACAGATACTTTATGATTTCATCTTTATGTGGACTTTAAAGTGGAATCTAAAAAAGTCGAACTCATAGAAGCAAAGTAGAATGGTGGTTGCCAGTGAATGGCTGGGAAGAATAGGGAGATGACAGGCAAAGCATACGAACTTTCACTTGTAAGATGAATAAGTCCAGGGTTTCTAATGTGCACGGTGACTATAGTTAGTATTCATAATACTGTGTTATATACTTGAAATTTGCTTAAGAGAATAGACATTAAGGGCTTTCAGCACACAAAAAATATGATAACTATGTGGGTTCATGTATGTGTTAATTAGCTTGATTTTGGTAATCATTTCACAATATATATGTATGTCAAATCATTACATTATTCACCTTATATATATGATGTTTATTTGTCACTTATACAGCAATAAAGCTGGAAACAAACAACAACAAAAGAATAGCCCAAAGAAGGTGAGTGACATCATGTTGAGCCTTTAAGGCTACTTTGTGGACTAACAACACATCTGCTATCCCAGATAATTGTGTCAAGTGACGTAGCTAGCCAGAAACACAGAGAGCATTCTCTTTCCTTTTCTAATTGACTACTGTCTTCCGTTTTTTGAGATGCAAGAAGGATAAGATCCCATAGTATTGGAAAGAAGTGTGCATAGTCTCTAGAGCTTTGAAAGATACCTCTGTTCATAGATCTGACGTCAAATTGTGACTCTGATGTTTACTGTGTGACATTAACCCATTGTAAAAAAAAAATTAATTAAAATAAAATTTTCATAATTGAAGCAGTTTCTGCTTGCAACTCAATTATTCAAGATTCACAATCTATAACTAACCACTTTCACCAAAAATCTAAATCATAATAAAGAACAATTAATGACAATGTAGACATAGTAATGTATTTAATTATTCCTTTAACTTTCTTAATGTATAGGTTAAAAAATAGGAAACTCACAAAAATTAAGTCTTGTTTTTTATTTAAAGATAATTGTTTGAAACTATTACCTGATTTAATAATAGTCACTAATTATTACTTATTTCTATCCTTCCTTTACTCTTCAGATTGAGAAATATAGTTATGAACTATAAATAATAAAATAACACAATATAACTGAATATTAAAATAATTGTTTTATTTATATATAGTATAAGAAATATTTCCATTAATATTTATTTCATCTCAATTATTTTTACTATACTAATTTATCAATGTTTATACTTGTTCAATTATTTTCAAATATGAATAATATATAGGTTTTAATCATGAGCTATTATTTGAAAAGCAAAATGTCTAAAGCCTCTTAATGATTTGAAGTTCATTAAATAACAGCCTTAATTTGAGGAATGAATTATAATAAAGCATAAGCAGAAGTAGTTCACCTCTTTCTGAAAATAAATATGAAGTTGTTAGCAAATCTAAATTTGATTAAGTACCATAGCAAGTTGTGGGGTATTTTCAAATAAATAGGCTATCCTCAAAAATGATTAATAAATGTTATTTATTTTAAAATACAAGTTATGCATAAGTTACAGCTATTTAATTTTATACCCAAAGCAAACTACATTTACTTATTTATTAAAGTTTGGAACCACAAAATATTTGATCCTTCAAAAGGAATACACATAAACTCAAAATGTTGCAAAAATGTAATTTTACTTTGTAATCACTCACAAAGATTAATTCAGCTGACATGCAAAATTGAAAAAAATTTGGCAGTCTAACAGTTTTAGGTGAATGGAATCTGTGCTGACAAAAGATATAAATGACAGTAACACAAGATGAAGATTCTTTTATTATTGCCGTCCTCTAAAGAATGTTTCCAAAATGAGTTAAGAAAATATTAAATCAATTCCTGATTTATAGAAGCAGCTCATTTCCTTTAGAAATTGCATTATATTTTGGTTCATCATTCTGTTTATTTGTAAAGAATTTACCTACCTCAAGAAATATAGTATCTTATTTACAAACTTCTGACATGGCAGTGAAAAATTAAAGAGAAAAATTGCCAGTTGTTTAGTTGATGTTGTAGGGTAATGACTTCTTCTTGCCAGAGAGAACATGAGGTAAAGGCAAGGCAAAATTGGACTTGATATATTTGTTTTCATATTGGGAAAAATTTATAAGCTGGCAAATTATATTATACTTATTTCATTTTTATACAAAATATTTCTCTTGGGGGAATATTGTGAGTTGGCTGATCTATGCTGATACAATAAAAAATTGATCATTGTGCTCTTATTCAGAAATTGAATTCTGATTGGCTTGAAGAAAGAGTCAGGCATTTTAATTTTTTATATAGTTGAAATTGTTAGTACACAAAAACACTAAAGTTAAAATATAGGGTTGGAGAACTTTGTTTTAGTTTTATCTCTGATCACATACTGTTACTTCTTCCTTCCATTTTATACACAACTTTTTAAGATGCATTTACTTTCATTTTCTACTATCAGCATTTTTCTAAATATATTATTTCTAAAAATAACTTTAGCTTTCTAAAGATAATCATTTCTATCCTTTCATTGTTTTTTTCTGAACAAAATGCCTATAGTGACTATCTACTCTCAAAACAAGAGAAATAAGCCAATAAGAATATATTGTCTGTTTTATCTGTCTCTTTATCTTTTTCTCTTTAGTGCAATGCTCTGATGTTGCTTTTTTATTCTTTATTTGTATTTTATGCCATATATTTTAAGTAGGAAGACAGAGATATGATCCAGTTTTACAGTGTTTATTACACATCTCACATCCAGTAAAAACAAACAATAATAATGGGCACAATGTAATTTTTAATAGTTTTAATAAAATGAGTATTGATAGATGAGATTACCTATAATTCTTCTGAGGAAAAATATTCAGGTATCTATATTATCATAGTTCCATAATTGAAGTGTAGCAAAATTATTAAAGAAATAGGTTCATTTCTTCACACCCACACAGCCTTCATGATGTGACTTTGCAGCAACTCGTATTAAGAGTTAAAGTTTATTTCCGGACTCCTTGAATTTTAAATTACCTTATGAATTGTCTTGGTCAATAGGATGTAGGAGGCATGATGGTGTACATTCTCAAGCCTAGCACTCCATGGTCTTTGTGCACTTTTTAAAATTATCCTTGGACTCTTGCCTCAGTGATGAGAATACGCTACTGCTAGTCTAAAGGCCATAAGAGACCAGATGGAGCAGAGACAAATCAGAACGCTAGTCCCAACCAAGTCTATAGACACGGAGGGGGACCCCAGCTGAGATGAGCCAAGCTCAGCCAAGATCAAAGGACACATATGATTATAACCAACAATAAATATTCATTACTGTATGTGACTAAGATTTTATTGGTTGGTGTGTGACAGTATTGTTACTATAGATAAATAAAGCAGTAAAAAAACATTAACCTAAGGAATGTTTATCTTATTAGAATAAATATAGTAGGAAGAAGGATCAGATAAAGAGGAGATTACAGTCTACTCAAATATGTGCAAAAAAATTAAAACAAGTTTTGAAACCTTTGGCTCAGGCCATCTTTTGAGCATGCAATGGTTCTAAAAATTATTACCCACCTCTTCTTTCTTATTATGTATATCCAGGAAACTTAAAATCTGATCCTGGGCCGGGCGTGGTGGCTCACGCCTGTAATCCTAGCACTCTGGGAGGCCGAGGTGGGTGGATAGCTCAAGGTCAGGAGTTCGAAACCAGCCTGACCAAGAGCGAGACCCCATCTCTACTAAAAATAGAAAGAAATTAATTGGCCAACTAAAAATATATAGAAAAAATTAGCCGGGCAGGGTGGCGCATGCCTGTAGTCCCAGCTCATTGGAAGGCTGAGGCAGAAGGATTGCTTGAGCCCAGGAGCCTGAGGTTGCTGTGAGCTAGGCTGACGCCACGGCACTCACTCTAGCCTGGGCAACAAAGTAAGACTCTGTCTCAAAAAAAAACAAAAAAAACCTGATCCTCTTTTAAAGATTGAGGTCACAAAGAAGCATATTTATATACTATAAATATGTTCTAAACTCTACAAAGATTTAGTCTTTTCCTTACTTTTATTTATAATATACAGATATTCAATAATCTGAAATACAGTCAACTCTGAATAGGATAACTTCTAAATTCTTTGTGGAGTAAAACAGTCCAAATGATAATGAGTTGAGTAGAAAAAAACGATGTTTTGAATTGATTTTCAATACACAGAAGGATAGCCTTATACAATTAAAAAGGGTAAGTTTAGAATCACGTAATCTAAGGATATGCATCAATCCTTTCTTAACCATAAAAATCTTTTAACTCATTAACACTCTGCTCCACTTTCAGAAAATAAGAATGATCTGATTGTTTCTGCTTCAAATGACAAAAGGTATATTAAAATGAACCAGAAGGTAGTTCCTAAAGTAAGCTTCATTAGTTGCCAATTTTTGTTCCTTACTGAAAAGCTGAATTTCAGTGACATAGACATGAAGAACTTTAACTGAATTTTTTATCATTTGCTTAATTAATAAAAATTAAATAAAATAATGAGTATTATGAATTTATATATAATTAGTTTTATTATTTGGAAATTATATTTTTATGTTTTCTTAAGTTAATTCAAATTATCAATTTTTCACCATTATAATAGTTATACATGATTTTAATCTTTTCTATGTACAGGTTTTGTAGTATAGATTTCCTGAAAAGCAAAATTTCACATATTCAAGAAATTTATCTTCTTAAAATCTTGTTAGTAAAGTGAAATATTAGATTATATAGATACAGACGTAATTTAGTCCACACTTTTTTTCCAGTATAATAGCCATCAGCAAAAGGTAACAGTGGTGTGAGTGATCATATTAATCTGGCCATCGTTGCTCATTTTCCATTGATCCACAAGTGTTTGGTGTGTTTGTATTTAGTTTTAAACAGGGAAATGCCAATTATATTACTTATGCTATCAGCAATAACTGCAAAAAGAGTAATCGAATTGAAAGTGTATTTGTTACATGTTGGTCAACTTATTTTAATTCCTTGGCTATATCAGAATGATATGTTGTTTTGTTTTTTCCAACTGATCAATTTACCAAATATATTTATTTAATAAATCTTTCCTTTGTCACTAATTTAAATTCTTCCTTTATCATATATTACAATGTTTTCCGCAGTATGAAACAGCGTGTTTCTGGGCAATTAATCTTTTTTTATATTGATCTTTATGTAACAATAGGTGATAGATTCCATCTTAGATTAAATAATTGAGAATATTATTCAAAAAAATCTGCAAGAAAAAAGTAAAATTCATTTACAATCCAAAAAATGCAATGTTGTAATTTCTACTTTACTGTATTTTATGTATATTAAGAACTGCAAACAAGAAGACAAATGCATATGTATAGAGTTTGTTATATCAACCCTATTAATTACAATTTATGATACATTTATACAGTGGTTTGTCCTTATTTGCCAGGGTTTCAGTTACATGTGTTTAATGGCAGCTTATGATCACTTAGTAGGCATCTTGGTTATCAGATCTAATGTCCTGATATTCCAATCTTTGTTCAAGAAATCCCTATTTTACCTAATAAGGATCCCAAAGCACAAGAGTAGTGATGTTGGGAATTCTCATATGCCAAAGAGAAGCCATATAATGCTTCTTTTAAGTGAAAAATTAAAAGTTCTCAATAAGAACAAAAATAATAGCATGCTAAGGACTGTCAAGATCTACAGTAAGAACAAATCTACTGTCCATGAAATTGTGAAGAAGGAAAAAGAAATCCATGCTTATTTTGCTATTGCACCTCAAACTGCAAAAGTTATAGCCACAGTGCCTGATGAGTGCTTAGTCAAGATAAAAATGGCATTAAATTTGTAGGTGGAAGAAATGAACACAAACATACACTGCTCGACAGAGATTGAATTCTGTACTATCTGTGTTTCAGATTTCCACTGGGGGTCTTGGAACATATCCCCTGGAGATAAGAGGGGACTACTGTATTTATTATAAGCCCAACAATATAATTATATGCATGTTGCCTTATACAATTATTTTTTAAGTTGGTTAAGGAAAAAGAAAATAAAAATATGAACTTATACCATCATTTATAATTACATAATTACCTTTACTTGTGCTCTTTGGTTGTGGTGGTTGGATTTGATTTCCATCTAGGTTTACTTGCTTTTAGCCTAAAAAACATTCTTTAATTTGTCTTGCAAAATGGGACTGCTAACAGCAAATTCACTCAGTTTTTATTTATTTTGGAATGCCTTTATTTTGCCTTCATTTTAGGAAGATATTTTTGTTGTATATAAGATTCTTGATAGACTGGTCTTGTCTTTCAGCACTGTGAATATGTAACCCAAGTGCCTTCTAGCCTCCATTAATTCAGATGATATTTCAGTTGTTAATCTTATCAGAAAATCCCTTGTAAAGTAAGAGACTTTTCCTTATTGCTTCAAGATTTTCTCTGTCTTAGATTTTCATCGTGTTTCTTCTGATGTATCTGGTTTGAACCTCTTTGCATTTATCTGACATGGACTACATTAAATTGGACTATGCAGATTAATGTTTTACAGAATTTTTTCAACTATTATTCACTAGAATACTTTTTCTTGCTCTTTCTCTGTTTCCTCTTTGTCTTCCAATACTCTCATTATGTATATACTGGTGAAACTAAAATTACCTCAGATGTCTCTGAGACATTTTTTTTTCATTTTTTTCCTTTGTGCTCTTCAGTTGCAAAATCATTATTAATACATCTTAAAGTGTATTAATGCATTCTTCTGTCATTTCAAATTTATTATACTAATGAGACTTCTAGTTAATTTTTCATTCCATTTATTGTAATTTTCTACTTCAGAATTTTCATTTTGTTCTTTTGTTTAGCATCTCTATATTTGTATTCTCTATTTGATGTGACATTTTCATCATACTTTACTTCTTTAATCATGATTTGCTTTTAGTACTTTGGACATATTTATAATGACTACTTGAATTCTTTGTTAAACCTACCATCTAGTTCCACTCTCAGGCAGTTTCTGTTGACTAATATTTTCTTTTTCCTGTGTGGGAAACTTGTTCATATTTATTTGCATGTCTCATAATTTGTTGAAAACTAGATACGTTAACTAATATACTATAGCAACTATAGATACTAAATTCCTTCCCCACACTTCAGGGGTTTATTTTTTGCTCTTGTTCTAGCTTAATTCTCTATGTGTTTCATAAATTGGCTAGGCCATGTTAATACAGTCTATTTAGTAAAGTGTGAAGTCTTTAAAGTAACTCTTCGGAGGGTATACACTTAGGTGTATGCCATTACCCAAGTGGCACTAGTTTCATCAGAGCTGTCTATGACTTTCTTTCCTTGATCTCTTTGTTACACTGTCTGTGCCATTTGATATTACACTCAGTATGCTCCACTAACTGAAGGTGGATTATTGTATGGTTTTCCACAGTGCCTTTGGCATACATTTCTCATCAATCTGATCCAATTATTAATACATTTGGTCAGGAATAGTTTTTGAGTCCAGTTTTTGTAGTTTGTTCTAACCCTAGAAAGAGTCTTCTTGATTATTTCTTTTCCTAGTTCTTCCTGATGAACTAGCTGGCTTATGGTTTAATTTGTACTTAATTAAAAGGATTTATACTTCTTGAGAGCACCCTTAGGAATGCACTACACCACAATCTGTTTCCAATGATGAGAGTTACTTCTGGGACAGCTTTTGAGCTCGTTTTTCTTAGGGGCTGCTTCTCCTTCTAGAATAATTCTTTGAGAAACTATTCAACCACCTTCTTTCAGTGTTCTTGCAGAGTTTTTCATCTATGTGCACATGGGGAGAGAAAGAGAGAGCTCTGTTTTCTCTTCTTCTTCTGATAAAGATACCAGTTCTATTGAATTAGAGTCCATCCTTATGACCTCATTTAAACTTCATTACATCTGCTAAGTCCCTATATCCAAATACAGTCATATTGGAGATTAGCACTTCAACATATAAACTGGTGAGGGCAGCACAATTCAGTCCATAAGGACAATCTAAAACTTAAATCATATTGAATGTTATTTATACCTGAATCTCAGTAGCAAACTAAAAAAGGGAAGATCACTTAGCAAAGTTTATTTAGATCATGGCTATATTTTTGCCAAATGTAACCAACATTAAATTGTTTAACAATAAATAGTTTTAGAAAAATTGCATATTAGTTAATAATATTTAATAATAATATTAGTTAATAATATTTAATAATATTTAATTATAACACAATTGACTCATCACTATTAAATTCGGCTGATGTTCTAATTTCCCAATATAGGCTTGCTTCGCAACTTGTGGGAATTCTGAAGGTCATGATAAAATGTATTTTGAAAGATAAAAGGTTACTCAGTTTGTATAAAGTTATTGAATCTGCTAACCAAAAGACAAAAAGGCAGTACTGCCAATGACAGGAGTAGCCTAGAAGTGATAGCAGAAGCCTCAAGAGGCACCGCTACCAGCAGTGCATGCTCATCTTGTCATAATTTGTCAAATATCTCTTGTCAGAGATCAGTTTCTACAATTTGAAAATATCATGACATTTCGGATTGAATTATGAGACTCATTTCTAACTTACTCTTGTACATCTTGAATTTATGGATTGATGTGATATATTTCTGACTTGTAGTTTTTCCTTTTTTTTTTTCTTATGTGAGTAATGTCAAACTTTCATACAATTTACTAAGCTGAGGAAAAAAAAAAACTCCTCTGATTCCATTTATTCTTCGAAAATTTTTAATTTTGAATCACTACAATATCGCTTGTCCAGGATAAAATTTAAACTTGGACTATATTTTAAATATTCACGTTAATTGTGAAAAGGGTAATGTGGATAACTAAAGTATTACATGATTGATAAATTTTCTTTTAAAAAGCAGCATTAAGTTCAGAATCCATCTCTCCTCATCCCAAGCAAAATATCAAAATGTTTATATAGTTGCCATAGCATAATTCTCTGAAACATTCTAATTCCTATTTTATTCTACCATTAGGATGGAGATTAATGATCTTATTGGCTATATATACACCAAGGGAACATGAAGTAAATAAAAGGAAAAGTTAAATCCATAAGTAGATTACTAATTCCTGCAATACAGAGAATATGTATATCTGTCTTTCTAATGTAGAAGTGGGAATTTACATATAGTCAATATGACATTATTAAAATATACGGCTTTTTCATAATCTGATACTACTTTTAAAGAGATCTAAGAAGAATTTACTTTTATGTAAGATAGAATCACTTAATTTTTGTTGAGAAAAATATTAAATCCAGTAAAAGAAATACATGTTCATTTATACTTTTGGTTCAATGCATTTAAATCGACTGAATTTTTGTTCAATTTATTTGAACAAAGTTTTACTTTTGCTACAGTGTCTTGGAAATTCAGCATTAAAAAGGATATTTCTATTAGTGTAAAGGTCACTAAAGAGTAATTTTTCAAATTAAATTGGTGATCTTTGAAGATCACAAATAGTCTGGCTTTTTGTTGTACATATTTTAGATGTCTTTTTAAATAATAGGCTCACAATAAGTAATGAAATGTGTTGATCAAAAGATTATGTACTTGGTCTACATGCTCATGTTTATAACTAGTTTCCATAATTGATGTTCAAGTGATCCTTGACCTAATAGGAAAAAGTAAATTAAAGAATATTGGAGCCATTTAGACCATTCACAATTATTCAAGAAAATATTTTTAAATAACTAAACATGTTACAAAACCAAAGCTCTCAGTAACATATTTATCCAAAATATTGAAATATGAGTAAAATAATAGTTATTGAATGTGTACACAGACAAAGGGAAAGTATAGCTTTCATCTATTTTCAAGTCACTGTTAATATCATCAAAATCTTACTTTAGACAGAAAATTACAGAAAAATATGAACATAAATCATATAAAACTCTAGAATATGATACTTAAAATGATTTTAAACTACTGTGAGAAAGATCACAATGGCATTGGGGCAAAAATTAACTCATTTTTGAAAACTATATTCACCTTTAAAAGAAATAATTATGTAAAAACATTTTTTATCAACCTTTTTTTCAAATATTATAGTATCCACTCCAATAGTGATTAAACTTCCCTCTGAGGTAAAGCCCTACAAGAAGGAATAGGCTTAAATATTAACCAAAAAAACATATTTGCTGAAATAAGCATATATAGGGTGTCATAATGCATTCTTAAACCAGAAAATGAATTACAGTCATGATGTTTGATAGTAATGTATTTTGGTAACTCTGCATAGCATCATTTTAAATGGCAAAAACTTGGTTTGCAGAAGACAAATGAGTAGGCTATTATGGAAATTAGGTTAATAATAATAGCAATTAACAAAAATGAAATAAATGGAGATAAATAGGTAGTAACGATAAAATGTAATAATAAGACTTTTCATATACAGAAAAGACTGGACTAAAGTAGTCATAGTCAATGATCATAGGACTGAAGTTGCAATCCCATCTCCAGTATTTACTTGAATGATACTGGGCAGGGCACATTATCTTTTTGGGCGTCCATTTCTTCATCTAGGTATTGCTAAGTCACTGTAACTACATTTCTTTAACTTCGACAGCCTATTTTTGATAGCACTAATTAGCCTTCCCTTTTTTTTGCCTGTGTAGATATAATTTCAGGACAGACATTCCACATTGCCTGAACTATAAATAGTAACAACAGCAACACTTAAATAGCTAGTACTCATGATGTGTCAGACATTGTTTGGAAAGTTTTATAGCTATCAAATCATTTGGCTCTTAGCACAGTCCACTGAGGAAGATTTGATGATTACCATCCCATATTTAAAATTAGGTAAGGTGAGACACAGAGAGTTCAGTTAACATGTATGAGGTTACACAGCCTTCATGTAAGGTGAGCAGTATTTGAATTCCAGCATCCTAGCTCCATATTCCTTCTCTTAACTCCCATTTTGTACAGGATCTCAACTCAAGAGTTTTGCTCTCATATTAATGACTATATTATGGGATCATGGACTTATACTTTTGAAATTAAGAACTATTATGGAAAGTTTGAAATATCTGGGCTCTTTTCTTATAGACAAATTTAAGAATAAAAGTGAAAAAGAATGCACAATAAGAGAAAAATAAATGTCTTCAACTGCAACTCGGGTCTTTTTTCTTTGACTTATCTTTATAGTGGTAACATAAATTCATTTGGCAATATATAAATGCAATGAGAAGTAAGAGTAATTCCTTCATACTTTTAAAATAATTTTAATTGAAAATCATTTCCTGTAACAGATAAGTGATGAATTTGCTATATTTCATGATTCTTTAGTAAAGCTTTAAGAAAATACGAGGCTACAATTCAATTACATAAAAAGTGTTGTCTGCCTTCAAGAAGAAAAGGACTAAACATATGGTAAGAAATAAATTAATGAATAATGAAATAGGGTTTTTCTTTGATTGATGAAATAGTAGAAAAAGTTAACAATTGATGTTTTAAAAATCATATCTAACAAAAACTACCCAATAGGATACTTCTCAATTAGGAGTGATGGGTGGCACTTTGACCTTGGATTCTTTTGTGTTCTTTCAAATTTCACAAAAATCTATATTTAGAATGTATGCTTTGAATACATATAAGTTTGTGAAAGAAAAAAATGTATATTTGGAAAAAATATTTTAACAAGTTAATTATGCTGCTACTAAACAAAATAAAGTGAGATTATTTTTAAAAGAAATTTTGTCATGCAAATTGTCAAAAAATAAAATCTGAGACATACTAGTATAAAATTATTAATAAATTATAGAATTTCTAAATTGAACCATTAATATGGCATTAATTTCTATATAAAATTCAATAAATTATAAATGTGAACTGCTCATTTTATAACAGGTGAAATTCACTTTTTTCTCCATAAGTAATACATATGAACTATTATATATAATGAATGATTAAGTTTTTTTAGATCTCAAACATTTTTTCACTCTTGAGATTAATATTAGCATGATAGTTATTGATAATTGCAATAAACCCTGGAGGGAAGATAGAGATGACTAATTAGCAATTTAAATACTTTACATTGAATACAGTTCTCTTAACACAAATATATCTCTAGACATGTATTGTGCATGTTGCACATTTCCATGCAAAGATAGCTAAAGAAATGCTTATCCAATATTTTGAAAGTACTCTATATTTTAAATCAAAGCTAAGATGCTCTCAAAGCACATTTATATTCAACTCAGTGAAACAGAGTGAGCATCACACTCAGAATGGAAGACATTTGTTTTTACTCATACTATCACTAATTAACTATATAAATATGTCCAACTATTGCAGTTGTCACAATTTTATTATCTCTGTATTATTGAAATTTTATGTTATTGTATATCTGTATGTTATTTAGAGAATAAATTTCTGTTGTGGTTTTCACTTTTCACAGTAGCCTCAGAAAACAAATACACCAAGACCACAATTCTTTACCTATTTGCTTTTGATGAACAGTTGAATTTTTTTCTAGTTTCAGGCTATTGTAAATTAAACTGTTATGAGCATTTCTTTGGTTTCCCTTTTTAAATTTTATTTGTATAAACATATTGGATACATGAGAAATTTTGTTACATGTGTATAATGCATAATGATCAAGTTAGAGTATTTAGAATGTCCATCACCCAAGTACAATATGCGTTTATTGAGTATAGTCATCATAGTCTGCTATCAAACATTTAGTATTCCTCTATTTTTTTTATTTTTGAAGTAAACGTTTTATTATGGTACTATAAGATGTTAAAACTGGGGGAGACTGGGTAAAGGGTATACTCTCTGTACTGCTTTTATAAGTTTTTAGTAAATCTAAAATATTCCTCTATTTTACTGAATGTTTCACCCTTTAACCAGCTTCTCTTTATCTTCCCCCTCTACTCACCCCTCTCAGTCTCTGTTGTCTATCTTTCCACTCTCTACCTCCACGTGTTCAAAGATTTTAGCACCCTCATATAAGCGAGAACATACAATATAGGTTTATTTGTGCCTTGCTTATTTCACTTAAGATAATGATCTCAAATTCCATTTATATTGCTTCAAGTAACAAGATTTCATTCTTTTATGGCTGAATAATATCCCATTGTATATATACATATTAATATCACATGTTTTTCCATTCATCCATGAATGGACATTTGGGTTAATTCCATACCTCTGCTAATGTGAATAGTGCTGCAATAAACATGCGAGTCCAAGTATCTGTTTGATGTTTTGATTTCTTTTACTTTTGGTGGATATCCAGTAGAGGGATTGTTGGATCAAATGGGAATTGTATTTTTAGTTTTTTGAGAATATCCATACTATTTTTCGTAGTGGCTACATTAGTTTACATTCTCACCAACAGTCTAAAAGAGTTCCCTTTTCTCCGCAACCTCTCCAACATCTGTTTTCTTTAGTTTGTTTGTTTTTTGTCCTTTTAATAATAGCCATTTTTACTGGGGAAAGATAATATTTCATTGTGGTTTTGATTAGCAAATCTCTAATCAATTTTAATGATGAGTAATGATGTTTTTCATATACCTCCTGGCCATTTGCATATCTTTTTAGAAATGTCTAATCATGCCTTTTACTCACTTTTTAATGGGATTATTTGTTTAATTATTGGTTGAGTTGAGTTCCTTGTATATTCTAGATATTAGTCCCTCATTAGATAAACAGTTTTCAAATATTTTCTTCCATTATTTAGGGTATCTCTTCATTCATTTTTTATTTATTTTGCTGTACAGAGTTTTTTTAAGTTTAATTAATTTGTCTATTTTTGTTTTTGTTTCCTGTGCTTTTGAGATCTTAGTAATAAATTCTTTACTTAGATTTATGCCCAGGAGAGCTCTCCCTAAGTTTTGTTCTAATACTTTTATAATTGGGGGTCTTATCTTTAAGTATTTAATCCATTTTGGGTTAATTTTTATATATGGTAAGATGGGTCTAGTTTCATTCTTCTGCATGTGGCTATCCAGTTTTCCCAGCACCATTTATTGAAGAAGGTGTCCTCTCCCCATGATCCAGATACCAGACCCCACCTCCAAAACTGAGGATCAACTATAATTTGTATTGCTGTGTATTTCTCTTTTTAGATCTAGTAATATCTTCTTTATGAATCTAGATGTTCCAGTGTTGGGTGCATATATATTTAGAATTGCTATATCCTCTTGCTGGATTGATCTCTCCACTGTCCCAGCAGCAACAGTCTGAGTTTCTGTAATGCCTCAATCTTGACATTGCTGGTCCAAAGGACAGTGTGAAGTCTGCCAAAGGTTAGATTAAAAATGGCACCTTGCTGTAGCTGCTTAGGTCTCAAAAAGGGTGCAGGACCCAGCATGAGCTCCTGCCCCACAAAAGTTGCATCCCATGGTCTCCCAGAATCTATGTTATTTTCAGAGTTGAGAGTGTTAAGGGGTCTCCTGTGGCTAGGAATGCTTAATTCCATGGTGGGAATGTGAGCTGCTGAAAGTCTCTCATTCACACTTTCCCCATGTTAGGAAATAACTCCTGGCACCAGCCAATGCTGGCTAGAGAGATATTACCTGTCTCTTCTTTGTTAAATCCCAGCATTCTATCTTAGATAATGAATTTGAAGTGTGACTATCTATGCACTATTCTGGTTGAATTATTTTTCAAAGTTGTAGCAGTCTCCTCTCTCAGATAGTCAGTGATATTGACATACTTTCACAAAAATAAAAGATCAGTTTACTTCCTCCCAAGAAATCTCAGAGAACAGTCCTTATTCCATTGTAAAATATAATATATGCACTGAATCTCTTCCTTGCCATGAGAGGTTTAAAAATACATTTGATCATAAACACCAAGCGTGTAGTCATCTCTCAGGGATGCATTCACGTTAACCAATGTGGGAGCTAAATTTGTTCTATACCAAACATTAATAGCTATCACATCTTTCTGGTCTCTGCTCAATTGCCATGTTAGGAACATTTAGCTGAAGAGTTTCTCCTAATGACTCTATAAAATAGCCCTTCCTTTCTTGTTCCTATTATTCTTTGTACTTCTTATATCACTTCTTACATTATAAAAGCACTTTTTAGCACATAGTGTTAATATATATTTATTAATTTGTTATCTGAGTACTTTCATATCCCCATTATAGATCCATGAATGTAGGATTGTGGTCACTTTGTTAACTAATATATCTCCAAGCCTAGAAAAGGGTCTTGCAAGGTACTCGATATCTATTTGTAGATTGAATAAAAAAATTAAATAAACTGTTTTGATTCTATGAGCTTTTACTGAGGAATATTAAAAAGAAAGAAAAACCTCAACTGCATATCCTATAAAGATATTGTTGAATTTATTGTTTCCTGTAGGAAAATTTATCTAAGCTAGGAAAATAATTTTGTTTTCTGAATACCTCATATGATTCTATAAACTATTCACTGGGTTACTTGATTCTCACTTACATTTTGGAAAGTCAATGATCTGTTGTGGAAAACGTGTATGTAAACAATCTTGCTTATGACTTTACAAATTAACTCTTGTTTTCTTATATTAAGCTATTTATTTTATCTTACTACATTTGATATTCTTTATAAACTTCCTGAGGATACCACTAAGAAAAGACAGATAAACGGTTTTGCTTTTGGATGCAATAATTTCCAATGATTCCCTCAAGTTTTTGGTGATTGTTTCCTAACTTCTTTAGTTGAATTTTGAAATGCATTCTATCTATATCTTTTCTATTCTCCATTTCTCTTTGTGTAGCTAGCTCATTCTCATTATTCATAGTAAACATTTTTAACAAATTTAATGAGTTTTGCTATAAAGTATATAGTAGACACACACACACACACATACACATTTGTCTCTCTTTGTCTTTATGGCCTGTGTTTATGATTACAACTTATATTTCTGTTGTTAAGGATTATGGATAAAAAATGTTGTTATTAATTTTGTTGCATTGAATTTTAGTCCAAAAATGTTATTTTAATTCATTAAGGCAGGTATTTATTCATATACTTGTTACTTTGTCACTATCACAGTTATTTTTTCCTTGATACTTATGTTTCCTTTCATGTAACAGTTATTGTAATTGCAATTTTCTATTTATTTAAGTAATAATTATTTATTTAATAGCCGTCTCCTCCATTAGACTACAAGCCCTTTGTGGGAGGCGGTTGCGTATCTTTTAAACTAGCTAGTAAGTGCGCTCTTAACATCTCACTTAGGGCCTAGCTCATGGTAACTGCTTAATAAATACTTGTTGAGTGTGCTGAATGAATAGATTTGAAAATTCTGCTAGGGCATGTTCAGCCCTCATCTAATGTCATTTTAAATTCCTAGAACATGTGCATCCCTTAATTGCTAATTGATATGTTTTATTAGGTCAGAAATGTTTTCATTTATATTTCCTTGATCATGCTGCTTCTCTCTGTGTTCTATTCTCTCTTTACAGAATTTCTCTAAGTTTTATGTTAAGTCTTGGCTTCAATGTCTGCCACATTTTTCCCTAATAGCTTTTTTATAATTTTCTTTTATTTCTGAGATAATTTTCTTGTATCTCTTAATTATTTTTTGCAATATACTACTTTTTCTCCTCCCATACTGATTTTATATAACTTCTCGTCTCAGTTTGTTCTCAGCCAATGCTACTTGCTCATGTTTTATAATCACTTTGGAATTTTACTGAAAACATGAATAGGGCACATTTGAGCATCTAATTTGTTTCTTATAATAAACCTGTTCAGAGGATAGCATTTCTTGTAATATATGTTTGAAATAATATTTCTCAAAGTATAGTCTCCTGACTCCTGGGAAACTCTAAGCCCTTTAAGGGCAAGGAAAAGTTAAACTAATCTCTTAATAATACTAAAAGTTAACTTGGCTGTTTCAGTCTCATTTATTGACTAAGAGTACAGTGAAGTTTGCCAAAGGCTACAAGAAATACAATATCACTGCACATTTGAAGCAGAGCAGATAAGATTCCAATTATCTTCTTTTAAGCCAAGAATTAAAGAGATTTGCAAAAATTTAAATATATCACCCTCTTCTCTAATTCTTGGAAAACCAGTTGTTTATTATGAAATGTAAGACATTCATGCTAATAGCAATGAGTGTATCATTTTAATTGATTAATAAATAAATATTTTAAATTTCCCAGTGTTCATTTCTAATATCATCATAAATATGGATAGATATGACCCAAATAAAAAAGCTCTTAAAAAATAGTTTTAAAGAATATGCGGTGTTCCTGAGACCAAATGTTTGAAAACCACTGTTTTAAAAACCATTCTTTTTAATTATAGGACAATTTTCTTAAGATAGGTAATAAGTTTGTACATTTTCAATGATATGTAGATAATGAAATGTTTTGTTGAAAATTTTGAATATGTACAAAGGATCATGGGTATATGGCATTGATATTTAAAATTTAGTTATGGAATCATAGGGTTTGAAATGTGATAGAGGATGAAGCTGTAGAGAGTTATCACAGGTAACATCAGCTTTGTTAAAAGAAACTGGATAAGGGACTTTTGAGGTTCTCTAAGAGGATCAATACATGTCTGCCGAATTTTTCTACATTTATTATTGATACATTTTTCTCTTGATACATGTGTCTGCAGATGTTGGGAGGATACTTAACACTTTTAAATAGTTAAATTATATCCTTAATGTACCAAATATTAGCAGACATTTCTTTCTTAAAAGATCACATCTATGAAACATAGTTTTTTTCTTTTCTGGCATAGATATATGCAAGCCCTTAACTGTAAGCCCTTTCCACAGTTGAGTGTTTCAGTAGAAATTAGGAAGAAATAGAGAGGTGGATTTCTCTGCTCACAGCATCATCTTGCTCAGAAGTCTGAAACTTATTTTAATTGTTAAAGAGTAATGTTAAAAAATAATGCCCTGTTTTGGAGAATATTTTCACAAAAGATTTTTTTTTTTGGTGTTTTCTTGCCTTCTCAGTTCATTCCTTATTCCTTATGTTCAGATTTAATAAGGTCACACTGGTACTCACAAATCCTCAGCCAGTTAGACACTGCCCTAAAGCCTGACTCAGTGTATTCTGCAAGTAAAATAAACACATATCAAGTAATATTTGTATAATGTATTAATATTTACACATTTACTCAGCTTATCTATTAGTAAAAGAAAAAGAAACGGGATTTTAAACAATATTTTTCATATTTGAGGCATTACAACGATTTTAACAGTTTTCTTCTGAATTAGTTCCTGTCTTACGTTGATAACTGCAGTGAATTTAAATCTGCATTCTCT
Organism: Cheirogaleus medius; assembly: GCA_008086735.1. Classification (NCBI taxonomy): domain Eukaryota; kingdom Metazoa; phylum Chordata; class Mammalia; order Primates; family Cheirogaleidae; genus Cheirogaleus; species Cheirogaleus medius. The sequence goes on along the minus strand of VBSM01001124.1, from coordinate 51,991,652 downwards.
GAATTACCCAAAGCATAAATGAGGATGTGATCATGTTCAAATGTCTCAATAAAATTTGCTTCCCAAAAACAGTAGCCAGAAGGTAGCAAAACAAAAAGGTAGCCAGTAGGATCTGAGCTTTCCCTGAAACCCTGTATACCTAAGAAGTCAAGGAGATAGATAATTAATGTGATTTGCTCTAAGTAACCAATAGGGAAAATAATTCAGCCATCAAACAAATTAACTGAAATATGCAGGTTTATATCTGTTATATAGTAAAGGAGATGTGAAAGTGCTAATCAATCTTATATGCAGTTAAGAAAATACTATGTTTTCTAAATTTTGGGTTGATATCTTGCTTGCCAAAAGTAGTTGATTGGTAGTTGTTATCGTTTATTTGCTTTTATGGAATATGCCTGGGGAAAAAATTTCATGAATGATGACCTCATAGTAAAGCATTATGCTGGAAGAGTAACAAATTATTATAAAAGAGAATGTTAAAAGCTGCAAAGTGTTACTATCTCACTCCCTTGGACATTTAAGATTTAATACTAGTAAATATCTGAATTATGAGCAATAACATTATCTGACATAATTGCTATTAGTTTTTTCTTTTCATGAGTGCCATTATAATCTACATTACCTTTTGTAATTAAATAATTCAGAATGCTATACATAACTTGCCTTTGTCTATCCAGTTGTTTCAAAAATATTTTAAATAGTCATCGTAAATGGTGAGGAAATTTTAAAAAAAGCAGATTACGCACAGACAGAAAAGTATCATTATTCTGCAAAATTTTAAAATGAATTTAATTAATTTTACTTCTGAAATAATAATTTATCTTTAATTACAGAAACTCATTTTATAAAGTTATATGGGCACTAAATAAACACAAATAATTTTAAAAAATGTTTGTGTTTATTTAATTTATTTTTTACTCTTTCAAAAACTGAACCAAGGCTGATACTATATATGGTCACAGTCCTTAGAGTAAAACTAAAATACTATTTTTCTGACAAAAGGGTGATTTAGGTGATATGAAGAAAGAAAGAAAGAAAGAAAGACAGAAAGAAAGAAAGAAACAAACAAACAAACAAACATTGACAGAGTTTTTTGGGATGTTTTAACTTAAATACAAGAATTCATATTTACAGGGATACATGTTCTGCCAGATAGTGGAAATAGAAGAAAGGAAAAGGAAGAATTTTATTTCATCAAATATCATATTTCATTATATCTAAGACACAACCAAGCATAATACACACTCTAATAGTACATATCACTAAATAATTTTTTTCATCATATTATGGGGGTACAAATGTTGTTAAGGTTACATATATTGCCCTTGCCATGTCTCCCCCCGCCAAGTCAGAGCTTCAAGCATGTCCATCCAGCAGGTAGTGTGCATCACACTCATTATGTAAGTATACACCCATCCCCCCCTCCCCACTCCCACCTGCCCGACATCTGATAAATGTTTTTTTAAAAATTTTTTTTTGACATTTTGGTTACATTTTATATCTTCGCCTCTCCCTAGGAAGGGTTAGAGGTATGCCCTTTCCCTCTGCAATGCTCACCACATCCCTAAGATGTGGGTCTACCTCCCCCATCCTCGAATCCCTGGTGAACACTACCACCACTTGAGCACCATAGTTTTAATCAGTTAGTACCAATTTGATGGCAAGTACATGTGAAGCCCATTTTCCTGATCTTGTGTCACCTCACTTTGGATAATGGGCTTAAGCTTAATCCAGTATAGTATAAGTGGTGCTAGCTTGCTGTAATTTCTTAGAATTGAGTAATATTCCATTGTGAACATATACCAAATTTTTAATTATCCACTCATGAATTGACAGGCAATTGGGTTGTTTCTATGTCCTTGCAATAGTGAATTGTGCTGCCATAAACATTCAGGTGCAGATGTCTTTATAATAGAATGTCTTATGCTCTTTTGGGTAGATGCCTAACAATGTTATTGCTGGGTCGAATGGTATTTCTACTTTTAGCTGTTTAAAACACGGGCAATTCAATACAATACAGTATTTTCTTATCACCTAATTATATACTTATTGAGAATGGTTTTAGACTTGTTTTATTAATAAAAAATTATGTATCACTCTGGGATGTATGTAAAAGGAGAAATTTAGTTATTCCTAGATCTTCCTATTGAAAGTAAAACTCTTCTGAGCCACCTTTTGATTCATGTAATAGGTGTTCACATTGTTTCTCAGCATGTTGTCTTCAGTGTCAGCAGTAATGTTGATGATGTCGTGTTTCTTAAATAGTGGTCCCCTATTACACCCAGTTTTATCTTACAAGCTTGAATGTGACAGTATAGACAATGAAAACTGTATTAAATGCTAGTCTACTGCCTATCCAACAGCAATTGAAGCATACATACCCCACTTGAGAGACATTAAATTTCTTAGAATCAATGAGATAAAGAGTTCCTGCATTATTTCCTTTATATAAATGATTGAAGTTCATTTTTGCATGTATTTAACAATGTTCTTCTGCTAATATGCTGCACTGGGGAAAAAGTGCCTCCAGTAATCAAATAATGGACTCATAAATAAGCATATCTTAAAAATTTTAATTGACTGAGAACATTTTCTTCTTATCTTAATCTTGAATGAGTGTCCTAACTCATTCAAAGTTGATACTGAAATAAGTTGACTGCTGCGAATGTTAATATCTCATAATTAGAGAGACACCTGTGCTAAATAAAATTGTAGTAAACAACTTTTCACAGTGTTTAATAGCTCTTTGTATGTTCATTTATTTCCTGCAGTAATCTACTGGTTTCCAATTGTGATGAAGTATAAAACATACTAGCAAATTGCTTCCAAAATATTTAGAAAATGTTCATCTGGTTTAAAAACTTTCTCTTTCTTTAAAATTTATATTTTGAACTTCCTTTTCTAAAAATATCTACTATTTAACTGCTGAGCAATATTAAGGTAGTGTTAATGGTATGGTCAATGATCTTTATAACTAACCAAGATTGTTAGTTTATGCTAATATTTATGAAAATATTATGAAAGTATAAAATTAATAAACTTTCTACACTTAAGAACATACAAACAATTTTTTAATGTTTTAATAAGTAACTCATGGGAGCTCTCACTGAAGAAGGAAATAGCAGAGGATGTGAACAGGTGGAAGACCATACCATGCTCGTGCGTCAGCAGAATCAACGTTGTTAAAATGTCCATACTACCCAGAGAAATCTACAGAGTCAATGCAATCCTTATTAAAATACCATCATCTTTTTTCACAGATATAGAAAAAATTATTTTATGCTTCATATGGAACTAGAGAAGACCCCGCATAGCAAAAGCAATCCTAGGTAATAAAAACAAAATGGGAGCTATCAGCTTACCAGATTTCAAACTATACTACAAGGCTATAGTAATTAAAATAGTTTGGGACTGGTACAAGAACAGGGACACTGACCAGTGGAACAGAACAGAGAACCCAGATATAAAACCATCCTCATATAGCCATGCAATATTTGACAAAGCAGACAAAAACATACACTGCGGGAAAGACTTCTTTTTCAATAAATGGTGCTGGGAAAACTGGATAGCCACATGTAGAAGACTGAAACAGGACCCACACCTTTCACCTCTCACAAAAATCAACTCACGCTGGGTAACAGACTTGAACATCAGGTGTGAAACTATTAGAATTCCAGAGGAAAATGTTGGAAATAGTCTTCTAGACATTGGCCTAGGCAAAGAATTTATGAAGAAGACCCCAAAGGCAATCACAGCAGCAACAAAAATAAATAAATGGGAACTGATCAAATTAAAAAGCTTCTGCACAGCCAAAGAAACTGTCAAGAGAGCCAACAGACAATCCACAGAATTGGAGAGAGTTTTCACAAGCTACACATCTGATAAAGGGATGATAACTAGAAATCTATTTAGAACTCAGGAAAATCAGCAAGGAAAAATCAAACAACCCTATCA
>VBSM01001124.1:51962456-51979101 GCA_008086735.1 Cheirogaleus medius | reverse complement strand
CTTCTTTCTTCTAATATCTTCTAGAAGCTTTCTTTTCTGCAGAGACGCTCTATCAGACGGTGTTTCTCTTCCGCCATCTTGCTCCGCCCCAGAAAAAATGTCTTTCAAAGTCCCTCCTAGACCTTTAGATTCTCTCTCTCCCTATTACTGTGTCATCTCTATTTGTCTTTCTCTTACTCTCTCTTTCTTCCCTTCTCATACTATTGCATTAGTTAAAAAAGAAGCAATTAATTAAACTGAAGTCAGTAAGGACATATAACACTACAGAACTAAAACACCCAGATAAATATACACTTTAGTTCCATGAATTCAACAAATTTGCATCACAAAATGCCTCATCCCCTAGAGTCAACATTCACAGTTTTGCAAAACACATAAATGATGTTTCTCTTCTTTACAGAGCAAAATTATGTAGCTGTTAAGAGGTAAACAGTGGAGTTTTGCATCACCAACCAAAGCCTAATTGACCATGAACACTTTAATAATTAAATGATTGGCTGGGCATAGCGGCTCATGTCTGTAATCCTAGCACTTTGAGAGGCAAGAGGATCACTTGAGGCCAGGAGTTTGAGATTGCAATGAGTTATGATGATATCACTGCACTCTAGGCTGGGTGACAGAGTAAGACCCTGCTTCAAAAAAAAAAAAAATTAAATCATTAAAACACATCAAAAAGAATATGCACCTATTTCAAAATATACTTTCTACAAAAAAGAATTACTAAAAAATAGCCATTCTCCATAATTCTTTTTTAACACTTTTAATGGGGTATAACTGATATACAAAAATGTCTGCACGTGTTTAATATATATAATTTGATGAGTTGGGCATGTGCATACATCCTTGATATCATCACCACAATGAAAAAATAAGCATATCCATCATCTTCAAGAGATTGCTTGTATCCCTTTTGCTTATGTTAAGAATATTTAACATGAAATTTACCCTTTCAAAAATATTTAAGTGCAAAATACTGTATTGTTAAATATAGGTACTATGTCACACAGATCTCTATAGTTTATTCATCTTGCATTAACTGAAACTTTATATACATTGAGCAAAAACTCACAATATTGTCCTCCTGCTCACAATATTACTCCTGCTCCTGGAAACCTCACTCTATTATCTGCTTCTAAGAATTTGGCTATTTTAGATACCTCATGTAACTGTATCATGCAGTATTTGTCCTTCTGTGACAGCTTATTTTGCTTAGCATAATGTTTTCCAGGTTCACATATCTTGTTGTGAATGGTAGAATTTCCTTCTTCTTTAAGGCTGAAAAACATTCCGTTGTATGTATACCACATTTTCTTTATCCATTTCTATATCAATGGATATTTAAGTTGTTTCTATGTCTCGGCAATTGTGAATAATGCTGCAATGAACATGGGAGTGCAGATATCTTTTTGAGATCTTGTATACCCAGAAGTGGGATTTCTGGATCATATGGTAGTTCTATTTTTAATTTTTTGAGAAACCTCTATACTATTTCTACAGTGGCTTTACCATTTTACATTTCTACCCACATTGTTTAAAGGTTTCAATAGATATATTCTATTTCCTAAAACAGTGTTCCTAACACCACTTGTTGAAGAGGCTATTCTTTCCCCGTTGTGTATTATGGGCACTCTTGTGAAAGATCAGATGATCATATATGCATGTATTTACTTCTGGGCTCTTTATTCTGTAATTCTTAAATAATAACTAGGCTGCCTTCTTGAAATGCGTAGCACTTCCTATTTGAATCATTCAGTAACTATGCATAGAGAGGCATGTATGTAACAGACGCCAAACCTAATTTCTCAAATTCCTTATCCTCTTTTTTAAAAATGTCTAAAATTTTTCACATCTCCTTTCTAAAGGAGAAGTGAAATACAGAAGAGCCTAAGATACAGAAGAGCCCCATTTTTTTCTACAGTCAATACTTTTAGCAGTGACTTAGGAATTTAATCTGTAAATGATTACTTCACATTTTTATTTCCAATCTTGTTCTTCCAAGTAATTGCATCTTTTGTTTCCTAAAAGCTTTTCAGATGAATCCAAGCTTCACCAATCTCCTAGTATTGCTACACTTAAGTAATAACTCAGGTGTTAAATTGTGAATGAAATTTTCACTGAAAAGCTTGGACTTCTTATCAGTCTGAGTAATGTGCCACAATTTGTTTCTTAATGGGAATTGGTGGATTTTGATGATATGAGATGAAGGGGCTATGGAATTAGAACTGGAAATGAACTGGTCAATATAATATTGTATCTTGACTGGAGGTGTCCGTAGTATTGTTCTATTGATGCTGAAAGACATGTTATCAGTAATAATTTCCTAATATTCTATAAGTCAGACTCATCTGTTTCTCTGAATTACACTAATGTGAATAGGCTTCCTTTATCAAAAGGAGAATTTTCTTCCTAATCATACTTTTTTTATATCTCTAATAGTATGTTCATACCTTGTAATTCTTTCTCTGAAGAAAAATGCTCATATTTGTTTCAGCCTTGACATTTATTTCCACTGCCACCTCCTACTTGGGATTCTTATTATAACTTACATGGAAAACAAACTTCATGGAAGAGAGAAAAGGAATTTTTGTTATTTGGTTTTTGAAACTTAAATTTTTGTTTTTGGAAATTACACTTGAAAGATTATTTTAATGTTTGGTTTTTTAAAACTCAAATTTAAGTAAAGAATCTTCATTAACTATATTTCCATAAGTATGACTGTATCTGTTCTTATTTTATTACTATGAAAATTGTTTTAATTCTGTGGCTTATCTAGGACCTCTCTTCTCATTGCATTCTTTTTAAAATTCAGAGTAACATTTTAGAAATTAAACTCCCAGATCAAAAAAATGAGGGTTTTAATGCATAAGTTAATTTTTATAAATAGTGCCATTTTGTTCTACTATGTTAAACTCTTCGACACTTAGTCTAATTATTTCTAAAAGAGGAATAACAGTATTACCTGCAATGTAATATTGTAATGTTTAGATTAAATATTTGCTAAAATAATCTTTGTCCCAGTATCTAATTAATCCTAATTTCTAAATAAACATTCATTGGTACCTGTCTCAAGTGTCTACTACCTATTTGATGGTTAACAAATATTCTTAAATACTGTCTAAATATTTTCTAGCTACTAGCTAAATAAGAAATGGCTCCTCTTTTTAGGGGCATGTTCCTTTGTGATTAATTGTGTACATTTCCTTATCTTTGGCAGAAGGAGGACAATATACACATGTAATACTAGCTCTCTGGACACTTTCAATTCTCGATTCCATGCTTTACACATCAATCAGTGGTTGTGAGTTGAGATTGAAAATTAGGTTTAAGTCTTATATCTGAACTTGTATAAATTGACTCATATCTCTTGCCCCCGATGTCTCATTTGTAAATAAGGAAAATGGTTATCTCATGAGGTTAAAGGGAAGTTTTAAATGAGATGATATATGCTAGGAGCCTTAAAACAGTGACTATCATATGGTAAGCATTATCTAAACCTTAGCTATAACTATCCACCAGCTATGGTATCAGATGTAGTCTTAACTGAAGTATCAATAATTGATTAATTTGTGAATACACTCGGTAAGCGCTGTGTTAAATTATGACCAGATATATTAATAATGATCTCAGAATCCTATAAGTTAGGCTTAGCACAGATCATTGCAAATTTCTAAAAACCAAGTGCTTTACTTTTACTCTGTCTGTGCTGATTTACATTTCAACCTCAACATACATTTCAAGTTCAGTACTAAACAATTAAACCCTTGGTTGAAAAACATTTTTAAATGTTTACCAAAAAAATCAAAATATTTTAGCATGGTTTTTAAAAGACTGTATTATGATACAGCACATCCCTTTCATCTTAACATATGCTTTCTCAGCTATTCTTCCCATATGCCAATATTATTTTTAAAAATAAAGACCACAACAAAGCACTATTTGTCATTCTCTGACATCACCAGTGTTCATTCTTTCTAGAACTATTCACACCAAAAATGGCCAACCCATTTTACAAATTTAAAATAATACCTCCTTGAAATACAAAAATGTTAATCTAATAACCTAGACCTTTATAGCTATACCCAGACTTTTTTGAAAATTCTAATACAAGAGCATTTTCAGAAATTCTTTAAAAATAAAGTAACATAAGTATAACTAGCCATCTCAATTTTTAATTTATTTTGTTTCTTCATGCTGGAAACATTTAATTTTTTTAACTTTCAGTAATGGTGATTATGTTTTGTCTAAAGCTATGTTGATTGTAATTATTTGAACAGACATTGACACGATGAGTACCAGTATTTGAATTATTTTGCACTGTAGGATCCTTAGAATCTTTGGGAAAACATCAAAAAGCTTTATATAAGGCTGATATTTTTTTCATCTGGTATTTTTAACACTTAACATATTAAATAAGATTCATTATTAACAATTCCCACAAATTATAAATATTGGTTATTTTCTAACATGTAATTAAAAACTAAAGGAAATACAGTGGGCCAATATTAAAAGCAATGATTCATTCAAAACCATACTCTATCCTTTCCTTTCTAAGTTCTCGGTGTCACTCTTTGCTGTGTTTTTTGGAAATACTGCAGAAAGAATCAGCCTTCTTCTCCTTTCTACTGTTTTTTGTGACCACTGTGGTTACGGTATTTTTTACTCAAATATACCAGTTATAAATTATGTGTTTTTCATCTTCTAAAAATGTACTGACGTCTCTTATCTACAGTCACTCCTCCCTCTTTTCTCTTTGTCCATGAGGATTTACATAATTTTTATTTCTTTATTATATTTTAGTAAAATTTCATCAAAAAGTGAGTACTTTGTAATTATTTTCCAAGTTTTATGGGAGGTACATTTTCCTTAAATTTAAAGTGTTTAAATATATACTGAAGACTATAACAGTTATTATAACTTTCTCTAATGAATTAAAACATTTCAACAAAATGGTAACACAGAATAAAAACATTTCGTTTTTGTATTTAACATTAAACAAACGAGCCTAGCTATTAAATGATTCATATATATTCATATCGTCAGTCTTGGAGTAAAAATGCAGTGCGATTTCTCTTTCTTTTACTGAGTCTCACTAGGAATAATTCTGTTTCTGCCACCTAAAATTCAAGAAGCTGAAAATTTCACCCAATTTTATATCCACACTTCTGGATATAAATTACATTTTATGGAGTCAAACAGTAAAATTATATATGGAAAGATGTAAATCTTATTTATTAAGTAATACTTATACCAATGAAAGATATCATTTACCTAGATTTCTCTTTATTGCTTCTGGATTAATAACATACAGATAAGAAAAAAGCAAAAAAAAATGAAGAATGGGAACAATAACTAGAGTGGAAATTCAACACAGACTCACAGGATTTTGCCAAATTCCTTCACATGGCTCCTATCCTGCTCAATGTCCTGGGGCTTTATGCTGTCTTTAAAATAATCTTAAAATGAAAATGCTAGCATGTGTTCAAGTGTGACTGCATGCTCAACTAAGCCCAGAATTGTCAGTTTCAGGCAGCGAGTTAGACCCATCTTACTGAACATGAACCCTACAAAATTTATCTTCTGAGGCAGTTTTTACAGGATCCTAGCCATACAGTAAATGTACCACACTCCTACTGTTGCAGGATTGTGAACAGGTGTAAAAGCTCTGGCTCAAAGCAATGTAGGGATATAAAATTTAAAGGGCAAAGGGACAATGAGATGAGGTTAAAAAAATCACAGTTCAGGGATTTAAGAAAAATCCTTGCCTGTGGCAAGCTATTTTTGATGGATTGGTGTTGCAAATGTTTGAGCCCCAGAGCTTACAAATGGAATTTTTAACCTCTTCTAAAATGATATTAATCAGAGATATAATATTTTAAGATATTGAAATATCCCTACTAAATTAAACTATTTTCAAGAGAATTCCTAAAAAGTCAAAAGTTAATGGTTGTGGAATGATTTTAAAATATTCTTATGAAAATATTATATTCAACATTTATATAATCAAACCTAGCAATTGAACATAATATTCTTACATTTACAGTGAGGCATAGAAGTCATGTGGGCCAAATTAAGTGGGCTTGAAATGGGAAAAAGAATTACGTGTAGGGTGGGAAGATATGATATATTGAAATTTGATGGTGTCTCTTAGAGAACAGAAACCTGTATAAAAAAAGAATACTCTTAAATCAATGGAGTCCAAAGTTAATGTTAAAACTAAAGTGATTTGGAACTATGATTAATTAGTTCAGTGATTAGAATATGTTTCTAGAAAACATATGAATAGATCCTACTGTGGTGTTCATTGATAAGCTATTTTTAATAATGATGGTCAAAGTGAGAAAAAAGTGGTTATTTTGTTTTGGCTGTTTTTCTTAGAGATAAATGGTTTAAGCTTCTCTTCTCTCTTCCTTAATAAATCCCTGTTTCTCAAAAATAATTTATCTCCAAAATTCCTCCCTTCCCTTCCCTTTTCTTCCTTCCTTTCTTCCTTCCTTCCTTCCTTCCTTCCTTCCTTCCTTCCTTCCTTCCTTTTCTTTCCCCTCTTTCTACTTCCCTCGCTTGTTCTTCCTTTAGTCTTTCATACTGAATACAAGCATAAAAGTAATAGGAACTTGGATTTAAATTCCTGATTTATAATCTTGGGCAAGACATTTATTTTTCTAAACATTAATACATTTATCTCTGTGGATATGATTTTACCTTAGAAAATTGTTCTGAGCATTAAATATTCTGTAATTAAATTTCCTAATTCAGTGGCTGGCAAATAATGAATATTTGAAGCATGATAAATATTATTTTCTCTTCTTATAGACTATTATTTTGGTTTTTATTCTTTTTTTTAACTCTGTTAAATCATCTATCTTTAAATTCTACAAAATCACCTAGTAACAAAGATATTCAATTTTGTACTAACAGGAAGAGATCTAATTTTGAAATCTAATGACTCTATTGTGTGTCTAGAAGTTTGTTTCACAATTAGATCATAAGGCTTATTTCCAATATGCAATGCTCTTCACAGTTTTCAAAGGTAGTGTATGCGTGATAGACATTCCTAGCTTGATTCCTGACAATCTTACGAAGGCAATTAATGAGTTAGCACCTCCAGTTCCTCCAGAAAATTATGATGAATATTTTTCCAGAGCCTTCTGAGTTAAGATTGGCATGTAGAGCTAGGCACTTAATGAAATTCCAAAGTCTATTCCCAACCTACCTTTGCAGCACCAAAAACACAAACCTTAAACACCAATCAATTTCATATCCTGTCTTTCTAGGAATATACCTTGAGCATTTTGTTTTACAATGCCTTTACTTATGACATCCTTTTGCCTACATCGTCCTTTCTTTACCCATATAATACCAACAAAATCAAGTTAATGTACATAAAATCAGAGCATTAATTATATGTTTCCCTTAATATTTTCTAAAAACCACTTGTATGAAAACAACTTTTCAGAATTCAGTTAAACTGCAAGTCTTTGAGCCCTATCCAAGACCTACCAGATGAATCAGAATCTAGAGGACTGTTACTATTAAATTAAGCAATTCCAAGCATTCTCTGCACACTGAAACTTGATAACCACTGATGATGATGGGTAGGTAGATAGAGAGAGAGAGAGAGAGAGAGAGATAGATAGATAGATTGATAGATAGTTTCCTAAAGCTGCTGCAACAAAGTACCACAAACTGGATGGCTTAAAACAGTATAAATTTATTCTCTCACAGTTCTAGAGACTAGAAATACAAAATCGAAGAGTTGGCAAAATTGCTTCCTTCTGGAGGCTCTAAAGTAGAATGTGCTCCATTCCTCTCTCCTAACTTCTGATAGTTGTCAGAAATCCTTCACATTTCTTGGCTTGCAGCTGCATCACTCCATTCTTCATTATCACATGTTCCTGTGTGTCTCTGCGTCCAAATTTCCTCTTTTTATAAATACCTTAGTTACTGGATTAAGGGCAAGCCTAATCCAGTATAATCTCACTTTTGCTTCATTACATTTGCAAAGACCGTATTTCCAAATAAGGTCACATTCATAGGTACTGGAGATTAGGATTTCAACATACCTTTTTGAGTGAGACATAATTCAATACACAAACACACACAATCAATCAATAAATCAAGTAACAAACTCAAAATCTTATTGGTTTAAAACAACAAAGGCATATTTTTTACGCTTGCTATTCTATCATTGGACTCAGTGTGACAGAACCTCTTGATAGAATCTTGGATCTTTGTTAATCATTATGTCGAAGACATAGGAGAGTAGCAAACCATACAGTGTCCCTGAAAGCCTTTTAGTCAAAAGCAACATGTGTTTGCTCATCTTCCATTAACCAAAAAATCGAATTGCCACATACAACTTACAAAGAAACATACAAAATTTGCACTAAAGATAAATCTAACCATATGCCTGGAAGGAGAAGAATTTAATCAAGGAAAACCACAATAGATTCGTTAGAGTCAGTTATGTACATCTGCACTCTAACTTACAATTTATTTAAAGCTTCCTAAGATGTAGAAAAATAGGATAACACTTCATATTTTTGAGTGCTTACTTGGGGAGATAGTTCAGTAAGATCTTAATATATATTACTTCATTTCATCTTCAAAACAATCATGAATTTGGTAGTGTTTTAACTTGTATTTCACAGATTTGGAAACCAATGCATAGTCATAGTAACTTGCTAATGCCACCTTAATAACAATAAGAAAAGCAGCTATTCAAACTCAGATTTTGCTTGCAGACTAACTTTTGAAAAAGAAAGTACCTTGCCATTCATTTATTTTTTAATGGAACTAGGCTATGGCATAATAAGTAGACAAAAAAGTAAGTAAATAAATAAATAAATGATTGGATAAATAAAAGTCACCCATTTTTACTTCCCAAGTGCCAAGGATAATGCTTCATTGATAAAGATCCTCAGTCTTTATCTATCACCACCCCTCCTGGCTTGCATGGGACAACGTCAGTTATTGATTATAAATTCACACAGAAGGAATATGTCTAATTTTTTTACTCTGTATTACTTATTTATATAAATTATGAAAAAAAAGCAAAGGAATGTCACTCAGTCAGAACCATAATTACTTTTAGATAAGGGAGGAGTTTGTGATTTGGAAACTGAAGATAGTAGGCTTCAGGGCTGTTGGCAAGGCTTCAGGTCATGACTGGTTGCTGGTTATATGTATACTTTAAAAGAAAGCATTAAGCTCTAAGGTTTTCCCAAAATTAAAAAAATAGAAAAGGATTAAAACCAAAAAATAAAATTATGAAATACAATTTTAGATATATAAAGAACGAATATGTTTCTCTGCAAAAATATTAATTTGATTGACAGTAGGTACTCCTCCAGACCTTGCTGGGGGTGTCAATTAACCTGGAGTTCTGAATTTCAAGACATAATGAGATTTAAGGTGCCTTTTCAGATAAAAGATTATATACCTAAAGTAATAATTATGTAAATATATGAGAATGTATGGATGAATTAATAGATAAGAACCAAATACAATATTTCTAATGCATTTATTATTTGTTTATTCCTTGTAGTGATCATGATGGCCAACATTATGCAAGAGCTCTGCTAATTGGTGATTAATTTTTAGAAGAGAACAATGTTGCCTTAGAATAATTAGGATTTTTGCCCGAAAAGACATAAGGAGCAGTTCTGGTAAGCTTCCTGTATCTAAGTGTTCTCTAAGCCAGTGTTTTTTGTTGTTGCTTGTTTTTCTCATATCAGAAGTGTTATATTTTATTCACAGATCTTAAATAAGGAGGGAGTTCTTATATTATTAATTATAACTTAAAGAGAATGACTGAATATGGAGTAGAAGAAGAAGCCTAATAGGCAAAGTACATTTTGGAATTTAGAACAGATACAGGCTAATTTATATCAGAAAAGCTCAACTGGAATAATTTAAAGTTATATTTAGGACATTAATAATGGCAAGTGAAAATGAACCAAATCACGGCCAGGGCTCATTGGCATTTGCTAAATTAAGTGTTAATACAGGTGTAGCTAAGTGGTCTTTTTCTTCCTCCATGGCTGCCTCTTGAGTTTAATTCTCATAGGCCTGTAGAACAAGCAATACTGCTTGTCATTAAATTAGTATGTCATTTATGGATTTGGACATATGGGTAGACCAATCATAATTAAAGAAATGATTTAGCATAAGTATGATCAAATTAAATTTCCATAAATAATAGTATAGTTTACAATTCCTATTTTGTGAAAGGTATACATATATTTGAAGTCATCAAGATGAAATAATTAGATTGCATTTGGAAACCATTATTCCACAAAGCAAAAGTGATACATAAAAAGCTGTCTGTGATTCTGTTAACAGTACTTTTCAGAAAGAAAAATACAAACACAAACAAAAATAATGAACTTATATGCAAAACTTTCATTGATTGAGTTTAGCACTCACTGGTACACTATTCATTTAAAAAATAATTTTACCAATTTTAGAATGTTTTACCATATCATCCATCAATTTTAAAAAAGAAAAATAAAAATTACCATCTTCCAGATGTCACTCACAGCACCATTTAGAAGTGTCCGCAACACCAAGAAACTCATTCTCTGAAAATATAAAAAATATTTAACTAAAATCTCAAATTTTCACAACTAGTCAATGTCAATGATCTTAAACATTTATAAATGACACCTCTCCCAAGCCTGTGATCTCTCCAATGTTGGAGCATGGAAAGTGACAATCTGTAAGAAGGCTTAGAAATTCTTTTTTAACCAGTATTGCCATTTAATTTCTGATCCACAACTTCCAACTCCATAACAGAATATTCCCAACCTATATTCCTATAATTACCAGAGAAAATGTTTTTAAATTGTGATGAGTACTTCTTTTTCAGCCACTAAGTATCAGTAGTGCTTGCACTTTCTTGTGCTGATTTCTGGTTGGTTTGTTTTGTTTTGTTTGTTTTATTTTTTAATTTTCCTAGAGGGCCCCTGTGTCAAAGCAAAACCTAAGGCTTGTGAAGTTTTACTTTATACATATATATTTCTGCCTGATTTAAAATGACTAGGAGACATAAATTTCTTCAATCTGAGTAAATAACCTTTAATTCTTCCCTCTTTTTATTATGATCTCTCTTTCAAAAACTCATTATATTATTTATTTTTCTTTGTATATCTAAAACTTTATTTCATAATTATATTTATTTTTATATTTTACTTGTTTGTTGAATATTTCCCTATTCCTTTAGTTTTTAATGTGAAAAAGTCATGTATAGAAAATTCTATAAAGAAAAAATATAGCTTAATTAATTATTTTAAAGTAAGTACTCATGTAACCAGCAACCAGACACGACATGAAACATTGTCAACACCCCTGTAGCCTACTTTCCTCACCTTCCAAATCACAAGCTCCTCCCTTTTACAAAAAGTATTTATGGTTTTAATTGCATATCATTTCTTTGCTTTTCTTCATACATTATATAAATAAAGTCATACAGAAGAAATTTGTCTCTAATTCTTTCACTCAGTATGTTGTGAGAGTTATCTATATTACTATGTATAGCTATAATTTCTTCTATTTCATCACTGTATAATTTTCCAACTTTACAAATAGAAAAATTGATTTACTCACTTACTGTTGGGCAGTGATTTTGTTTAGCTTGAGGGTATTGCAGTTAATGCCATATAAGCATTCTTATACACATTTCTTTGTGTGCATGTGTACCTAATGCTGTTAAGTATATAGCTACACGTAAACAAATGTGGCTTATAGTACATGCATATGCTGTGCTTCAATGGTTCATGCAGAACTACTGGTTTTCACACCAAAACTCTAATGAAAGCCCATTGTTCCACATCCTTGTCTGCACTTAATGTTGTCTTTTTTTTTTTCTTTACCTTGTTGAAGGTTAATTGATTTACATTCTGTGATTACTGAAAGGAGGGATCACCCTTTCATCTTTTTTAATTATTCAAGTTTCCTGCCCCATTCACTACTGAGTTAGGTTATTTTTTTTTAAACTTTTCCTCTACTCTGATTTTATTTTCTTTACTAAATTTCTTAAAATGGAAACTATTACTTTATTTTATTGTTGAGGTATTTAAATATCATTCATGTTAAATATTTCCTGGTTTCATTTCAATTCAATTTTAGATTTTTGTGCTAATTTTCAACTATTTGGAAAACATTAACTTTTTATTAATTTGTAGCTTATTTTATTGGCTCAGGAAACATGTTTTGCATTATTTCCATTTTTGAAATGTCTTGACAGTTGCTTTCTGGTACAGTATATTACGGTTTGTGTAAATGTTTTGTATATACTAGAAAATTGCTTATTTTATTGTCATTTGGTTTTCTTTATCTCTATTAAAAAGAGAGCTCTTTGATTTCTTTCTTATATTAAGATACTCTGTTTTATCTGCTCTTAGTGCTTTTAAGAATTCTCATTGTCTTTGGATTTTGCAGTACCAGTATTATCTGTCCAAATATAGATTTATTTTTATTTATATCGCTTTCATGTTATTGCCTATCTTAAAAATTTGTCTTGATATCTTTTGTGTTTGATTAAATTGTTATCCTATGTCAAATATTTAAATATAATTTCTTCCCTAAACCACTCTCTTTTTTCTTTCTTGGATTCTGTTTATCATATATTAGAACATTAGATTTTCCTCTATTTTCTCTCAACCAGAATTTTGTTTGCTTGTTTTAGTCTTTTTACCTCCTTCTGCTTTATTATAAAGAAATTATTCTAACCCTCTTCCAGTTTACTTATTTTCTCTCTAGCTTTGTCTAATTGTTAATAAACAATCTAATTAACTTATAATTTTATAAAAAGTATTTTTTTAGTTTTAGAATTTAAACTAAGTTTTATAATTTTTTTAGAATTTCTAATTAATAGATCATAATTGTATTACATTTATGGAGTACAATGTGAGTTTTTTATCTGTATACAATGTTGAGTCATTAAATCAAGCTAATTTTTAAAACTAGTTATATCATTATTAACACTTTTGTTTTCTCTGCAAAAAATCAACTTTTTATATCCTTGATTCAAGAAAATGTAATTATTTCAAAGATTTTGCCCCATAACACCAATATTGGCCATTCACCATGGACCTAGACATTTCATTGCCTTAATTTTATACTAGTTTTGAACATTATCTTCTATTTTAAAAAATTTGTGAACTAATTTATGAGTCTAGGTGATGCTATATTACATCAAGGAAGACTTTTTTTCTTCTGCCATGTAGCTATGAAACACTGCCAATCCAGGATCACCTTATCCTAGTTTCTGGCTACAGAGAAGGCTTCAAGAAGCTACTAAGTCTATAAAGGTATTGTGTTACACACACTCTCTCTCTCTTTTTTTTCTTTTTTTGGAGATAAAATCTCACTCTGTTGCCCTGGGTAGAGTACAGTGGCATCATCATAGCTCTCTGCAACTTCAAACTCTTGGCCTCAAGCGATCTCCTGCCTCAGCCTCCCAAGTAGCTGGGACTTCAGGTACATGCTACCGAGGCCAGCTAATTTTTCTTATTTCAGTAGAGACAGTGTCTTCCTCTTGCTCAGGCTGGTCTCAAACTCCTGAGCACAAGGGTTCCTCCCCCTTCAGCCTCCCAGGCTGCTAGGATTACAGGCGTGAGTCACCACATCCAAGCTGTGTTTCTTCTTATATACAGCATCCATGGGTCCTTAGACAAAGCACAGGACTTGTGGGCTTTGGACTCCATTATTTTGTCCATTAGTCTCATGAGGCTGTAAAAATGCTTCTTAGCCTTTTAGCCTTTTCTTCCTGAGTAGCTGATATCTTTAGGGCAAAAGCAGCCTTAAATGTTATACTCAACTCTCTCATTTGTTTTTCTCCTTGCTTTTGGATCAGTAATGTTGCACTATAGTGTTTATTCTATGAGGCATTAACATGCATTTTTTTGGTCTAGATTTCAGTTGTTCTCAGCAGAATTGGACCACTTACCTAGTCTGCCACTGCCACAAGTAGATTTTTTATTCTGGACTTCTTTTTATTTTAGGATTTCTATGACATACATCATTTTGATTTAAACATTTTTCATTTTTTATCGTTTTACTGTTATTTCTGCCTAATAATACGGTATTTTGAGGCTTCATTGTCTTTTAATTTTCAATTAATTCAAATTGTAGAAATTTATTTTCTCTTCTCTGATGATTCATCCATATTCACTGATGACTATCTTTGTTTATCTTTTGTGATGTTAGGTTTCCATATATCTCTGTAACTTGTATTCTATTCTTATTAAAATATGACTAAAGGATAATCACAGGAATAAGAAGATTAAGCTAAGTAACTGGCATAAGATTTCTTTTTTCACTCTTCCTCAAGCACTAAAATATGTTCTTGCTCAAGAGATTGACAATCTGGGTTGCTGAATTCACCCATACAGTCTATTTTATTTCTTTGAGATTTTTTTTCCCATTAAGAACTAAAGGCAAAGACTACTAGGGTAGTCATTCTGTTAATGGTGTTGTTATCATTATTAATTCATTTAAGAAACATCCATGTAATTGCTTTAGCCTTTTGTTACGGAAAGTTGCATAAGATGTACTTGCCTTCCTCCACGGAATTTGAAATTTAGTGCCATCATAAGCTATCTAAGTTAATAGTTACAGTAAAGTGTAATGTTATTTTTACCATCATGAATATAGATTATGTGGAAATAAAGAAGGAAAATTGTACCCTGCAGGGTACAGCTAGAGAAGTAAATGATAACTGGTTTGAGTTTGAAAAATAAGCAGTTTCTTTGCTGTGTGAGATGGGAGGGGAGATTTGGGTATCTAATTTCTTCTTTTGGAAACTTTTAACCATTTTTTCTTTTTTCACTCACACCTATAGCCTCTTATACAGAGGTATTTGATACCTCCAATGGGAGTTTTCAGAGTTCCATGGTAAAATAACACTTGTTTAATGACTTCCCTTACTTCTATTAAAGGTTACAACTCTATATTACAATCCTGCCTTTGCTTTTGAACTTGTAAAATTGGACTGCTACCCTTTTATATGCTTTTTCCTCTTGAAATAGCCCTGTTTATTATTTCTTACTTTTTGTTTGTTTGTTTAGTTCATTAGCTATCTTTTTAGTAGAGTTTTCACAGGGACAAATGGTAAACAATGTGTGATCAATTAGACATATTTTCCATGAGTCCTAATTTCAAGTCCTTGAATACAGTTTAGTACTTAGAATTGTATAGTTTTCAATGTCATTTTGCTGTATTTTTTATTGGCACATTATGTCTTGTATAATTTTATTTTGGAGAATAAGTTAAAAGACATGTATATAGAAAAATAATAAAATATCCTTGAAAATATGAAATTTGTAGTAAATTATTTATTTTTATCCTTGTTTAATAATTGGTAGATATATGTAGGTAGCTGCAATACAATCAAATGGAAAGAGAAGACAAAAGTAGAAAGAAGAGGAGTGAAAGAAGAAAGGTCAGACCAACTGTCAGTGAGAAAGATCAAAATTACCAAAATAACCTCCAAGGAATAACCTTAAAGAATTTCTAGGGGTGTTTTAATTGCGAGCTTTTCAGTTCAGTGGTTTAGGTTAGTAAGTGAAAGCAGGAGCTTAGAATAAAAAGATCTCCTTTCAGTTTTGATTATACCAATTTCTACTAAAAAATTCAAATTCAAAATTATAATGGATACTTTTTATCCAGTTGTTAGGTTTTAAAGGGAATATAACAATTAAATGAAAATGTATTGTGAATTAACATTATTAAATATGAATAGTATTCTAAAATTGGATTATAGATATAGAAATATGAGAAATCACAGTCATCATAAAATAAAGATATTTGATTTTTTTTATAATTATTGCTTTGGAGGAAAAATTAGCTATACAATACAATATACAATATGATGATGAATTTCATTTATCAAGTTGACTGGTCCACAGGGTGCCCAGATATTTAAACAAGTATTTTTCTGGGTATGTTTGTGAGAAGGTTTGTTTCATAATGACATTAACATATTAACTGGTATACTGAGTAAAGCAGATTTCACTTCCAAATGTGGGCCTCATCCAATCAACTAAAGATCTAAATAAAACAAAAAAGGGTAAGAGAGATTGATTTCCTTTTGCCTGACTGCTTAGCTGAGTCATTGGTCTTTTTCAGACTTTGGATTTCGTTGGTTCTCCTGTTACTCAGGGCACTGAACTGCAGATCTCAGGACTTCTCAGGCTACATAATTTTGTTAGCCACTTGCTTATTTTATAGGTAGATAGATAGATATTCTGTTTCTCTAGAGAGCCTTGACTAATACAAATAGTTTAAGGCCAATAATCCAGTGCTTTGCAATATCTAGATTACTGATACATTTAAAATACAGTGTGAATGCTTTGTAATATTAGCTTTTATGGATTTTTCTTCACTTTATTTTATGTTTGTAAAAACAATTGCCTAGAAATTCTGAGTTACTGTATTAGCCTATTAAGTTTCAAATTTTAGAATTATTCTAAGGCTCTAATTTTTCAAAATTACAAAGGATAGTGCTAGATCACACCTTACTTTTGATTTATTTTCTTGTAGCATCACTGCATACTTAATTATGTTCAAACATTTTTCAGTTTTACTTTTTTTTTCTTTATGGAGTCTGTACAATTTTTTTTTTTTTTTTTTTTTTTTTTTTTTT
>VBSM01001124.1:51926586-51962264 GCA_008086735.1 Cheirogaleus medius | reverse complement strand
TCAGATTTACATGATAGTAATACTAATGAAGAAAGTGGGAATTATTAACATTTTTGAGTAATTACTAATGTTGTTCTGTATAATTTATAGAAATTATCTCATTAATTCTCATAGCAACACTATAATTTAAAAAATTGTTATTCTCACTTTGCAGATAACTCAGTGATATTAAGTGACTTGCCCAAGATCACAAAATAATTGGCAAAGTGACACTTCTTACGTGGGCAGGCTGACTTGAGGGATTCACAGTCAATGTATGGCCTTCTAACTTTCCTCCTCTTGACCTCATTGGAACAGGGGCTGGAAGAGATGATGGCACAGAAGGTGAAGTTGGATTTGTTAAACCAAAGGAGCATTGTTGGTTTACATGGCAACTCTACTATGGCTATTCTGTAAAGTTATCTGTCATGAGTTTTGCATCTCTCTCTGCTCTATTTTAGTTCAACAAATCCCATGAATTCCCTGAACATGCTATGGTAAAATAAAAGATTCATAGTAAAAAAACTGAGGCAAATTTGACATTTTATATTACCTCTTTAAAATTTAAAATGCAAATTTACATATTGAAATATCTGAGAATTCCTAAACCAAAAATTAATCTACTATGTTTTTGATTTGGAATGACTTTACATGAAATTATTACTACTCCTCAGAGATAGTAGAATATTTAGAGAAGTTTGGTCCCGGGAACAATCATTAAAATACAGATCGTACATTTATTTATTCCAAAAATGTTTATTCAACACCTGGATATGGGACAATCACTGTGTTAAATAATGGGTTGCAATGTTAAGACATAGTACCTCAAGTAGTTTAAGTCTACTGAGGGAGACAAAGAAGTTATATTTATGAGTATATGTCAAATAGGATTCCCTATTTTCTTGAAAAGGTATACCAATACAATAGAGGGAAAAATCTGAAAATCAGAGAGAGAATGGCTAGATTGGGAAAGCCTATTTTGTTTATATGATTAAAGCAAGGCATTTGAAGTGTACAAAATTTGAGTTAGAGTAATGATCAGATAGCATATCATAAAGAGTCACAGCAACTCTGATAAAAAAATTTTAACTTTGAAAAGATATCACAATGCCTGTAACTTGGAAGCCTTGATCCTGTCAAACACAACATCAGCCTTTAAATTGCAGATTTATTTACAACAAACGACTAAACATCAAAGTATACCCTACAAAAGCATATCTAGAACAATACTCAGATCAGTACCTTTGTTTCTCAGTAAATTCTATCTATAGATGTTTGCAAATGGATATGCTCAGTGTCAAGCTTGCTTTGTTAACTCTTTTATTTGCAATATTGAGAATTTAAAAACATAATGATCTTTTTAACTCAAAGTGTAACATTACTGGAATGTCCATTCTCACATTGGTATGATACAAAGATTACACTGTATACAATTATGGATAATAAGGTAATGGTGAAGTGACATTATCTCATTACATATTTTAATGCTTCAAAATTTCTGTAAATTAAAGCAATTCATAATAATTTTTAGTAGTATTCTAAAAGTTTAAGTAATATGATATTTCTCAAACATATGTAATTTAAAATATAATCATGCACTAAATCATGCATTAAAATATAATCATGCACTTCTGCTTCCATAATATTTTGTTATTTGTAAGGGTCATTAAATAATTTTAATAAGTTGAAAACCTAACCATAATATTAACAAAGGCTATGTCCACGATCTTCATACTTTATAAAGCACTCATAACTATATATTTTGACATAATAGCTAACTTATAGCATGTATAAACCTTCAACTATTATAACTTATTATTAAATGTATATAAAAACTATTTACCTCAAGATATGACAGCACATTTTGCCTTACTGCACTATCGACATACAACTCTTCCCATGATATAAGTCAGTCTTGACTTGGATTTAAGCCATAGCTATATATCACTTTTCAATGCCACATCTTGGTATTTTTCCAGAAATTCTTGAATATTTTCACAGTGAATGATTTAAAACCTTTTCAGTCTATATCACCTGGGAGCCATAACATGTGCAAATTTTGACCTTTTAAAGTTATTCTCCAATGACACATTTTTGAACTGAAGACAAAGAAATAAGGAAAAATTACCAACTGGAACATTAAATTATCTTCAGTGTTATATAGATTTTGTTCTTTTAAATAAAGTTTTTAAACTTATGATTGTTTATTTTCCCAGAGTGTGGGAATGGCGCTTATGCACAAAATGAATTGCACTACTGGCAAAGCACAGAGAGCAGGCATATAACAAAAGAAAGAAGACAAGGTAACTCAAAAACAGTTGCCGGGACTCATGTTTTTAATTCTTCTCTCCTCTTTTAAACCCCTAAACCCAGGTTTTCTTCCCCATTATCTCATCATGATTTTTCTTGTCAAAGTCTCCTGTTGCCTCTCCTCATTTAATAGCTAGCAGTCAATCTTTAGGTTTCATTTTACTGGACCAGTCCATAACATTGGAGAAAACTAAACAATTTTCCCTTAAAATACTTCTTTTTCATTGCAAGATACCATGTGCATTTGATTTCCTCTCTACCTCACTGGCTTCTCAATTTAAATCTTCTATCCTGAATTCATTTATCCTTCCGTTCTCCTTAATGTTAGAATGCCCAGGACCCATTCCTTGTACATCTCTCTTTCTAGTCACCCCTCACTGTTTTGGCAATATCATCAAGCTATATGGCCATACATATGAACACTCTCAAATTTAAATCTCAAAACTAAACTTCCCAGAACAAAGATTACTATGTGAAACTAACCGTTCAATATTTCCAATGGAAAGTTTCATAAAATCCTCAAACTTCACTTTTCTAAAACTGAGCACCTACTGTCAAGCCTCAGTCCCACCAAATCAGCTTCTGTCTGTCCCATTGTGATTTTTTGCCATCTCTTTGATTCTCTCCTCTTCTTTACTCAATTTATTAGTCACATTGCCAGCTCTCTATTCAAATACATAAAGACTTTGAGCACTTATCAGTAAATATATTGCTATCACCATAACCTATGTCATCATTGTGTGGTTAGATGATTATAGCAATTTACTAACTGGAACAACTACTTCCACTCTTGCAGTGTGTTCTTATCACTCATCAGTGTGTAGTCAATACAGCAGTCATGCTATATAAAATAAAATAAGATCCTACACAGTCTATACCAGTAGATAGAAACATATCAAATATGTTTAAATCCATGAGTTTATAATAAGACAAACTAAATGACAAAAAATAAGTGAAATAAAATTCTCACTGAATACATTTGGAAAATGCATAATGTACCAACCCATTATTTTGAAAATAGACAATTGAAGCAAAAAGAAGAAAGAATATCATGAAATTACTATTTTACACCCCCTAATAAAATGTATCTAGGCAATGATCATTGATGACTACCAATGTTACATAGACTATGTGCTTCTAATGGAAGTGTAAAATACAAAAAATGTGAAATTGTTTTGCTAACAAAAAAATTAAAACTAATAGTTTTTGTCCTTTGATAAAGCTGTCAATTTACAGAAAACACAGCACAATATAACAAAAATACCTTACCAAACAAAACCCAAAAAATTAAAGCAAACAAACAAAAACAGTGAAGAACATGTTAAATGGTAGCATAGAAATGCAGTAAACATATCTAAACTAGGAAGCCATACAAGGCATGTAACCTGTTTTCTTGAAATATATTGCTATGGGAAAAAAATAGAGAAAGGGAAGAGAAATCAATAAATTTAAAAATATTTAATAATCAATTAATGGCAATATTGGAATTTTATTTTAAAATATTGTAAAATCATTTATGAATTCAACAAAAATAATTGATAGCAAGCGTTAAACTAAATCCATTGTTTTCTGCTTAAGAGATGTTGGCCTTTTCCAGAACTCCTTGCTTTTAGCAGGATATAACTGTTCTGCAAGATATATTTGGATTTTTTCTAATTTATGGAAAATAGCTGACTTGAAAAAGGAAGCTAGTTATATAATTTCATTACCACTGGGTAACTAACCATATACAAAACCTAAGAAGCCACAAATTAAACACTTCACTCCACTTATACTGACTGCATACATGGTTAGCACAGTGTATGATATTAAAGTAAAAGGTATGTGTTGAAGGGGAGGGGAAATTGGGGAGTTAGATTTGAATATATTACTCTCCCCAAGAGAGAGGAATACTATGTCCATTCCTCTTTTTACTTCTATCTCTTGAATTATTAGTAAAATTTGGCTTTGGGTAAAATCTATGATTGCTATGGATATACTTTGGCAAGACAACTTTTGTGATAATTAAGAAGACAATTGGGGAAATTTGAACACTGATGGATATTTGATTTTATTAAGTGCATTAGTCCATTGCATTGCTATAAAGGAAATACCCAAGGCTGGATAATTTATAACAAAAGAGGTTTATTTGGCTCATCATTCTATACACTGAAAAAGCATGGCACTGGCATCTGCTTCTGGTGAGGGCTTCAAGGAGCTCAAGTCAGAAGGTGAAAGAGGAGCAGACATGTCAGATGATGAAGAAGCAAGAGAGAGAGGAGGAGGGGCCAGGCTTTTTTAAAGAGCTCTCATGAGAACTAATAGAGAGAAGTCATTCATTACTATGGGGAGGGCACTGGGCCATTATTGAGGGATCTATCCTAACAGGCCCCACCTCCAACACTGGGGATGAAACTTCAACATGCAATTTGGAGGGGCCAAACAACCAAATTATATCATTAAGGGAATTATTGTGTTTTAGTTGTAAATATTTTGTTATCTTTGGGTTTTTAAAACATTTTTACTTTTAAAAGCTATATACTAAAATATGTATTAATCAAATAATGTGATGGACTATGCTCCAAATAATAGAGAAGAATATGGGAGTAAAAAGTTTTACAGATTAAACAAAATTGGCCAGTGTTGATGAGGCTAAGCAATGAGTACATGACAGCTCATTACACTATTCTCTCTACTTAGGAATATGTTTTACATTTTCTATTACTATGTATTTATAAAGAGAAACATGTATTAGAAGCTTTCAAAGTATTTGTTAATTACACAAAGAAATAAACACATGTGGAATGAATTGCAGAGATATGTGGCATAAGCAGTCATAATATGTCATTTAAATGTTAATGGGTTTAAAAGTTTGGGCACCACTGCAATTCAGAGAAGAATGTGTTGTGACGATATTTATCTGGTGTACAGAATATATATCCACAGGTAAACTGCATATGAAACAGAAGGAAACAACAATAGTTCTCATAAGAAAGTGAATATAAATTGAAAATGTCTGGTATTACAGTAAGAAGGAAAAATAGTATAGGAATAGTAGGTCTAAATTTAATATAAATATATGAATTTTGAAATAAAATATATATTATCAAAGGTACTACAACTACTGATAGTAATATGTAGCCTGACAGAAAATGTTCAGGCTTCTTGGAAAAGAACTAGGACAAAGTAAACAAAATGAGCTTGGGACTTGTTATTGGGAGGCAGGAATGTTTTCAAAGATTCCTCACTATAAAAATTGAGATAAGTGAGGTGCTAGCTATGTTAATTAGCTTGATTTAATCCTACCGCATTGTTTGCATATAGCAAAACATCGAATTGCACCCATGAATATATACAATTATGATTTGTCAATCAAAATTAATATTAATAATATTAAAAAAAGATTTCTGTAGACTTGTGCTGAGATGAGTTATGACCAGAACGTGAATAGGATACCTAACCAAAAATTTGGGAAAACAATAATAGCATGAGTGAAAATGGCAATAGACATTGCCATTTTGAAAAAGGTGAATCTACAAAAAAAAAAAAAATGGATAAAAAAACTTCAGTCTATGATAACAAGAGAAAAATAAATTAGCATTAATCTCTAATTAAGCATAGTCAAATTGAGTTTATTGGAATTTTCTGAAAAGCTCTCATGTTGATTACTGCAATTCATGAGATTAAGAATAAATAAATTTCAAACTTGTTTATGAACTTCAAGTATCATAATAATTGTTCACCTGGTGATACGAATATTTCATTTCTGAGTAAACTAAATTATCCTCAAGATAAGGCAAATAAGCTAATATTAATTAGGTCAGCCTTATCTAATGACTAGAAGACCAAAAGAAAAACTCCCCAATTCTGATGGCAATATTGGCTATGCACATGATGTACAGCTGTGAGGGTGCACATACTTCCAATAAAGTTATTCTCTGATATGTAGCTAAGCTCATGATTTTTATGAGGCACACAGTACAACTACATCATTTTTGATGGACCAGTGTCCATCACCAAATTATATTCACTCCATGGCTGAATAACAGGATTGTAACAGTATTATGTCTTGGTACCATTGTAGGGCAATTGTAGGATAGCATCATTGCTCAAATAATTTCATATTTTTTATCACCCAAAGAATCAACCTTCTACTTTTTAAATAAACGGGCCTAGGAAAATGTAATTTCTCTACCTCCACTGGTCGAAGTACAATAGAGTATCATCTCTCATCTGAGTATCTGCTATGGCCTGTCAACCTTTCACCTGCTCACTACAAGTTATTCTCAGTTTATTAAAATCTGATCATGTGAATCATCAAAAACTTACAAGGTTTTACATTTTACTCAAAATAAAGAAGGCATTTATAACGTAAAATATAAAGGAGCAATGTATAGAACTTCTTTTCTTAATATAACTTTGCTTGCATAGAGAAGAATCAACCAAATCGTTTAGAGAGAAATTTATATCGATCTCATGAATTGCAGTACAGATTTTGCTTTCTCTTCATTAAAACTTTTTATTTCAGCAAGAAGAGAAATATAGTTTTTTCCTGGCTTAGCACAAAATACCATGAAGAATTAAGGTCACTTTGTATAAATTGAGCTAAAAGGCTCATTTACTTAAGATAGCCAGGTAACCACGAAAAAATTACTTGTAAGGCTTAAATTATCCTCATAACTGACTCAATTTTTCATTTTTTTGTCAAAGGTTGCATGTATTTAAATGGGTTTTATTCTAATTGCATCACATCTTACTTTATTCTTAAATTTTAGAAATAATAAAGAATGAATATTCACTGTTTTGGGACCATTGCTCAGGGACATTTTTAGTGGGATGAAAAAAATGCTACTAGGTTTCTCATTTCAATTAATGATATGTAGGCTACTGTGGTTATTTTTATATTCTACACAAGTATTTCTGTATCTAATATATTTATAGCTATTGGGTTACTAAAAGAGAATCATGAAACTATGGGAAAAATTCTCTGAGTCTTTGTTAAGTGATACTTTTCCCTTATAAATGATAAAAAGCTTGTGTATATTATGTAAGAAAGAAAATTCCTTCCTAAATAGAACAGGTGGAAATATTAAAACAATTGTTCTAGTATTTACTTAGGAAATTAAAAAAGGGAACATATCAATGGCATCTGGATGAAATAAAATGCTACTTTGTCATGTGTTAAAGTCAAATTTGGCTCAAGAAGCAACTGCTAAACTAAATCAGGAAGATTCCTCAAATACTACAGAGTAAACATTATGAAGAATTATGTTATCACTTTAGAATAGATACATAATGATTGGTATTTGAAGACCACTGATGAGGTAAATAAGTGGCATTAAAATTTTAAATTATTTATCCTCAACCTCTTTACCAGTTTTATAACCAGTTAATTAATTAATATTTTCTTTGGTCCTGTCATATCAAATGAAGTGTTCTTGTTTCCATATGCCCTCTGTTTTGCACATTCATGTTTTTGCTTATCTTTCCATCATGAGTCATCCACTAAAGTCTTTTATTTTTTAATCTCAGCAAATTACAGGGGTACAAATGTTTAGCTGACATATATTGTCTTTGCCCCACCCAAGTCAGAGCTCAAGTGTGTGCATCCCCCAGACAGTGTGCATTGCACCCATTAGACGCAAATTTACCCATCCCCTCCTCCCCCCTACCACCTGGCCAATACCTGATGAATGTTACTACTATATATGAACATAAGTGTTCATCAATTAATACCAATTTGAGGGTGAGGACATGCGAAGCTTATTTTTCCATTCTTGTGATACTCCACTGAGTAGAATGGGCACCAGCTCCATCAAAGATAATACAAGAGGTGCTAGATCATTATTGTTTTTGTGGCTGAGTAGAACTCCATGGTATACATATACCACATTTTATTAATCCACTCATGTATTGATAGGTACTTGGGCTGTTTCCACATCTTTGCAATTGGGAATTGTGCTGCTATAAACATTCTAGTGCAGATGTCTTTTTTATAGAATGTCTTTTTATCCTTTAGGTAGATGCCCAGTAATGGGATTGCTGGATCAAATGGTAGTTCTACTTGTAGCTCTTTGAGGTGCCTCTATATTACTTTCCACAGAGGTTGTACTAGTTTGCAGTACCACCAATAATATATGAGTGTTCCTATAGTAGTTACATTCATCGGGTGTCAGGCAGATGGGAGAGGGGAGGATGGGATGGGTATATACACACCTAATGGGTGTGGTGAGCACCATCTGGGGGATGGACACACTTTAAGCTCTGGCTCAGGCGGGGCAAAGGCAATATACGTAACCTAAACATTTGTACCCCCGTAATATGCTGAAATAAAAAATAATGTTAAAAGAAATAAATAAATGGTATAGCCGCATTTTGACCCAGGTCTGTCTAACCTCAATGACTAAGTGTGAAGTACTACAATGTACTCTACGCTTTATTTAATCCTTGTGGTCTCTTCTCCAAGTCTAGTATCAGCCAAAACTACTCATACCCCACAAATCATGCATAGAATGCAGGGGATGAGATAGAGCGCTGATCATCACCTGGCAGCACTGATTAGACTAAGCAGAAGGCATAACTGCATAACCCAAGTAAATATGGATTATAAGTTTATTGTTCATATGCTTTATTATTTATACACCAAGAATCAGTATTTTTTGAAAAATTGACATTTTTAGAGATATGTGAGATTAATCCAACTCATAAAAATGTAGTGGCATAACAGTTTAAGAATTAGATTTATTTATATCACTATCTCATTATCAAAAAGATTCAAGGTAGTAAATATATATACATGAATTTTGATTATTAAAGTATCATTTCCATACTGGCTATTTTTACTTATTTGTATTCATAATTAATTTGTAGTTTATCATTATTTTTGGCTTTTCAAGAAAATATATGAATCATATTAGAGAAGTTTTCCCTGTATTCTTACTAATATATATTATCTATTGGCTAAAATTGTGAAAATCGATAGAAAGAGAGAGAAGATAAAAGTAGCTTTTTCTTACTTTGTTCTTTCAGTAAGAGTGTAATACAATGCCCTCTTTATGACATTTTGCACAAACACACACACACACATACTTGTTCTATTTCTAATTGATTTTCAATAGCAGTTAAACAGGATTTTTTCTTATAGTTTCCACTTTAGTATGATTCAGTTCTCTGGCATTCTTTCAATGATTTCCCTTCTCTAAGCTTGGTTTTTGTGGCCTTATTGTTTACAGTGCATTGAAACTTTCCAGCTCCTTTCTACTCATTCTGCTTTTCTGGCTTTCATTTATAAGAAAATGGAAGGCCTGTGCAGGGCTGCCTTTAGAAAGTGACTTTCTAATGACTGAGAGACTGTCCTTTATGAAATTTCATTCCTTCCCCCACTTCCATGAATCACCCTCTTTAGCTTCCTTTCATATTTTGGAATCTCTTTGTCTAGAGCTCATTCAGAGCAGTGTAGCCAGGTGGAAAGAGGGTTGAGCTGAAAGTCAGGGGCAGGAGGTTGCCACTCTGGTTCTTGCTCTGCGTATTCATTCACTCTGTGATCTGAACATTTCTGTGCATGTTAGAAAAATAAAATTGTCTCCTTCGTTTTCTACCCTTGCTCTCCTTCCCATCCTCATCCATTTTGTCCTTCTCCTTCCTTTTTATACTTCAAAGAGGTTTGACGCATAAATTAGAATCTATACTAAAAACTTTCTGTAAGTAATGAGATGTTGTTAGCATAAAAGTGACAAAATCAGTGTATTGAAAAGAATAGGTTATTCTTTTCAACATATAATAACAAATATCTGTGTAGGGGTATTGTAGGGGAAATACTACCTTTACTCAAAGTCCATTATGCCCAGTTGTTGTGCCAGGTGCCCTGAATGCATTATTTTATTTACCCTTCACTGCTATACTGTGACACATGTATACAATCCTAATTATATAGGTCCAGAAATTTAAGTTATTTTTGTATTAATTTTGTTAATTCAGGGGAAAAAGATTAAAAACAAGTGTTGATTATAATCTGGGGAG
Source organism: Cheirogaleus medius (assembly GCA_008086735.1). Lineage (NCBI taxonomy): Eukaryota > Metazoa > Chordata > Mammalia > Primates > Cheirogaleidae > Cheirogaleus > Cheirogaleus medius. The sequence continues at coordinate 51,951,977 of VBSM01001124.1, read as the reverse complement.
AGGGAGGAATTGGAAATCAATCCTGCTTAATGAGTACAGGATTTCCTTTGGACAGTGATGTAAATGTTTTAGAACTATCAGAGGTGGGTGGTGGTTGTACAACATGTGAATGTACTAAATGCCTCTAAATTGTTCACTTTAAAATGACTAATTTTATGTTATGTAAATTTTACCTCAATAAAAAATGTGGTGTTTAAAAAAAGTTATATTAAGATTGTCTTGCCCAGTAGTATTATAATCATGGAACTAGCCCATTCTGGGCCTACCCCACTGGTAACAAAATGTTGAGTTACCTTTGAGGTATAACTTAGCCAAAATTGCAAGTCATGTAGCCCAGGCATGCACAATAGAAAAAGCTTTGACCTCTAACAACAGCCAGAAAGAATAATTCCTACTCTCAGAAACAAGAGGATCAGAACATGACCAGAATTCGAATGCTGGAACTTTTTAAGAAGCGAGAGGTCTGTGGACCTAAAAGGTCTGTGGCTAAAATCTGCCTCACCACATCTTTCCATAAATGGTCCAATTTAAAGCCCTCCAATCATACCCTACCCAACCAACATTCCTAAATCCTTTCCTTTGCCCTCTGAGCCCATAAATCTGTTCCAGACCTCAAACTGGAGAGACAGATTTGAGCCTGCTTCTGACTCCTTGTTGAGGGGTTTTACAATAGGAGCCTGTCCTTTCTCAAAAGTTGGTGCCATAGTTATAGGCTTCTGTGTACAGCAGGAAGTAAGCCCAGTTGCTCAATAACAATATTTGATATTAAGATTAACATACCACATGATACTTCCAAAGTCACCACACTCTGTAAAATTACTGAAGTGGAAATATAGGTGAGAAAATGAAGGTGTAAAATTATATTTTTATCTGAGGTCTTGGTCTCAAATTCCAATATGAAACTCCAATAACTGGGTGGATAGTGTAGAAGACTCACATTGCTCTCTAGGTATGTTATGAAGGCTCAACCCAGAGCTAGCGAAAAAGAGTATCAACCTTAAATATTGAGATTTAGAAAATATGACTAAGTAGATAGAGCTCATTCAAGCACAAGCTTGAGAATGGTCACACAGGAAAGCACTGACCCCAGAGAAACGAGTTCAGTGTTTCCAAAATGGAAGAGTTAGGGTTTTACTTATATATAGAGAGAGAGAAAAGTTTCAGCAGAATTACAGCATTTCCCATGCAAGAACAGCTACACAAACCATAGTAATCTGAGTGGTTACAGGTTGCTATATTCCAATGAAGATTACTTTATTACTCCATAAGGAAGAGTAGTGATCTGAAGAGTTTTTATCTTTGGTGATATTGAGTCTTTCTAATTATTTACACGAAAAAGAGCAGAAGTTGCAACTGTATTTTGCACGACTCAAGTTGTTACATGGCCCCATTCCTTCGAGGCTCAGAATAATTTAAATTTCCATCAGCTTTAAGTTTGAATTGTTTAACTTTAGGAGATCATTTCATGTATTTTCCCCAAGCCTTAAATCAAGTCCTGAATCTTGATCCAAAGGAAACCTGATAATTCCAAAGAAAAGAGAATAAGGCAGGCAAAAAGAAAACAGTTTTCTGTTTTGCTTGTTCCTTTGTTTTATGTTTGTTTTTAAAAGCCAGAGTATTTCAGATAAACAGACAGGGTTTAATCATCACTCTACCAAGCACAAAATAAAATTAGAGCAAGTTATTTAACAACCTTAAGTTCATTCTCATGTGTAAAATGAGAATTGTGTAAAATGAGAACTCTAACACTACTTGCCTAATAAAGATTTTTAAAGAATTAAATGGCATAATACATATTAATGACTGTTAATAACATAAATGGAGTCATTATAAACAGTCCGGAGGAAACAGTAATCTAGTGACTTTGCCCTCCAGGGAACAGCCCTTCCCCTTAGCTCTCCAGACTTAAAGAACTAAGAACTAAAAGTATCTGTCCCAGGTGCTGAATTTTTGAATCGGACTTACTAGAAGCAGTTCTGGTTAGCACTGGAAAATAAAATATTCAGAAAACCCACTGAGCAGATCTATTACTCCTCTTCCTTAGGAGTGGAGAAAGGAAGTGAAATGGAGACTTCAAATATCCACTCTTGAAGTTCAAATTAACACATAATATTTCTTTTTTTTCTTTTTTGAACCTAAGTGGGCTTAATTATGTAGACCACTACTATCTTAACTGGGAACTTCGGTTGATTTTTTTTTTTTTGTGGTTTGTGTTTATTTAAAGTGCAATCATCTTTTTACAATTTTTCTCTTGTTTGGCTTATCTTTCTTCCTTTTTCTTTGCCCTTCCTCAGTCTATTCTATCTTTTTGCAAAATAATCCAAGATAACAATTCTGTGTGTATGTTTCATATATTTCTCTGTGCTAGTATAATTCTACAGACATATACCATACATATATGATTAAATTATTATATAAGTCAAGGTTTTTGTCATTTGTTCCTCATATTTTTGCATTTTTCCTTTCTTCATTTATTTATAGTTTACAGAAACTATAGTTTGTGGAAATGAACTATAAATAAGGATTTAAAATGAAAATTTTATTAGTCAACTTATCAGATAAATACATTTTAATTGTGTAATTTTTTCAGAATTTAAAAATATCCTACCTTATTCAAATATTCTTCTATTTATGGACATTAATTTTGTTTCTAATATTTAGACTATACAAAATTATTCTACAATAAATGTTCCTTGTACCTACTAATAAAACTGGCTGTATTTGTTTGTTCAATATTTTATCTCTGTGATTAAAATTGTTGGGTGAAGGTATATATATTTTATAAGCTGTAAAAAGTGTACTTTTACATGGGAAGCAAACATAGAACTAGGACAAAACTTCTGATTTTCATAAATTTTATTTTTCTGTGTTTTTATTTTTCTCTGTTTCTAGCCTATAATTAATGGAGTTTTTTGTAAACTCTACTAATTGCATGTTTGGATATTATAGTAGCTATCCAATATAACCATAACATACCACATATTTCAGTGAATCACCCATTACAGTTTACAGACACACAGAGATTACAAACCTCAGTAACAGTTATAAATATACTAATATGGATTATTTAAAGATTTGGCAACAGAGGAACTAAAAGTCTCCAGGTGAAGAGTGACAGATGTAGGGTTAAGAGGAAAAACAGCTAGACTAGAATACTTTTTACTTTCTGTTTTAATTTTTTTCAATATCTACTCTCTCTTTTCCCTCAGGATATTTATAAAATATAAACATAGTATCTGCATATATATAATACATTAAATGTTGTTTTATGGAATTGTTTTTGGACTGAGAAAAGTTATTTTCTTGTTTTTGTTGTAGTTGTTTTCACCTATAAGCCCATGAATTTTCAAAAATGTTTTAGAGAGCTAGAGTTTTTTAGCTAGTTGGAGGTGATTTCTTTAGCTTCTTACAGCAATGCTAACAGGGAGGACGGCATTGAAAAGCGAAGGAGATCCTGATGTATAAAAGAAAGACAGGATATATGCGTGATGGGAAGAGTGAGAAGTTTTCCATATGATCATGAGTTCTATGTGTTCTATGATCACTTTGCTATATTTCATAATCAATAGTGATCCTCATATGTGTTGACCAGCATTCAAATGACAAATTACACAAAGAAGGGCTAAGAAGTTTCATCTGCTGAGATATCCAGGGTACTGCCAGAAAAAAAAAGGATCAATACATTGTCGGTGTTCTGTTAAGTTAATTTAGAAATAATTATATTTGTTTTCAACCAAGGGTCACTTTTACCTTCACTGAAAATGGTAGTAACTATCTATCAACTCCTGCCTTGAAACAATACCCTTCTCCTATTTAAATCTCTTGAATGCTTCCAGGGATTGCGAGTTTATTAATATTAACTTAAAGGGGCACTTTGTAATGTCATTCATGTTTTTCTATACTAAATGGGAAGTTTTGGATTGATTAATTTATTGAGCTCTTTATTTTCAGTGAGTAGGATACAAGTGAGGCTGCTAGTTAAGTAATGTAACATGGGCATGTTTTTCTTTGATGAGGTTATTATGCTAATAGGATTTAAAATGAAAATGTTATTAGTTGACTTGTCAAATAAATACAGTAGTCCCTCCTTATCCATAGTTTTGATTTCCAAAGTTTCAGTTACTCACAGTAAACTGTGGTCCAAAAATATTAAATTGCATGTCATTCTGAGTACTGTGATGAAATCTCCCACTGTTCCACTCCCTTCTGCCTGAGATGTGAATCCTTTCTTTGTCCAACATATTCATGTTGTGTCTATTCCCTGCCCCTTAGTTACTTGGTAACCATCTCGCTTATCAGATCAACTGTCCTGATATCACGATGCTTATGCTCAAGTAACCTTTATTTTAATTCATAAGGGCCCCCAAATCACAAGAGTAGTGATGCTGGCAATTCATATATACCAAAGAGAAGCCATAAAGTGCTTCCTTTAAGGGAAAACATGAAAGCTCTCCACTTAATACGGTAAGAAAAATAAATGTATGCTGAAGTTGCTAAGATCTATGATAAGAATGAATCTTCTAACAGTGAAATTGTGAAGAAAGAAAAAGAAATTCATGCTAGTTTTGCTATGGCACCTCAAACTGCAAAAGTTATGGCCACAGTGTGTTATAAGTGCTTAGTTAAGATTAAAAAAGACATTAAATTTGTGGGTGGAAGACACAAACAGAAACATGTTTTGACTGAGGGCAATCAGGTTTGATGCTATCCATGGCTTCAAGCATCCACTGGGGGTCTTGGGAAGTATCCCTCATGGATTGGGGGGAGGGTTACTGTCTCCAATTGCAAATCAAACTACCACAAAACATATATTTAGGTAGTTCCTTTATTTGATCATCCTTATCCATTCAGCAATAATACAAATTACAAATATACTCCCATTACAAAAGTCTCCTGCTCAAATGGCAAGAGAGTCATAAGATTATTCACTATAACTATCTTTGTAGCATGTTTAATGTGATGCTTGATTGGTCTGGTAAAGTGATAAAATGAATATAATTAGAATACCAATTAAACATACTTTAGCAAACCAATGGAGAAAATCATGAGACTGAATTATCTGTTTAAAGACAGCTTCAAACACAATTTCATAACATGAAGTGGTTGACTGTAGGTTATCTGTCCTTTCTCAAACATATGCAAATGGACTTTTAACAAATAACACTATATTGCAGTCAGTAAAAACCTAAATAATAGAGAGGCAGCTTTTCAGCAAGTGGATCAAGAACTCAAATCTACAGGTAAAATAGAGTAGATACCTTCACATCTGCCAATGTTAAGACAAGTAGTTTGTAATTTTCAGGATAATTTGAAGATGAGCCTCATCTGCCACTGAGTTGCCTGGCCTGCCAGCCAACTGAGATACGGGGGACCCTTCTCCCAGCTAAAGGGGTAATATTCTAGCTCAGTTTTTCCAGAAATGTGTACCTATTCTGTAATTTCCCACAGTTCCCTAGCTCTCCAAGCTTCCTCAGACAACTCCAATAAACAGATGACACTTTTTGGAGAAAAATCTGTTTACCCCACAAATGACAGGTCTTCTCTTTTGCTTGTGCTAAGAGAAGAATAATCCACATAGGTAAGGATTGTTATCCTAAAAAGGAAACTCATTCCATGTCCAACAAACATTCTGGCCCTGCCATGCATCTCCTTGGAAAGACTGGGAACCCAGACAACTAAATATATATTTACATCTTATTAATATTGGCCTTGTGAGTTTCTTACTTCCCAAATAAAATCCATTTGTTAACCCATGACATGTAAAATTACAGAGTTCACCTTGAATTCTTGCACAGACAGTGGCAGCCCCAAAAGGAGTCACTTGTCACAGAATTAGAAGGAAAAAAATAAAACACATTTAAAATCCTGTGTCATATTACCTTTAAATATTGTAGTTAACCTGAAATGCATAAAAGTATATTTGTTTATTGATTTTTTTATGGATCTTATGACTACTGTTTTACATCTTCTCCCGTGTTTTAGCCACACATCTAGTGCAATTTTCATGATGTTTGTTTACTTATTTTTTATAAGAGAAAAATCTTGACACTTGTGAAGCAATGTAACTGTTAAATTTTAGAACTATACTGCTACGTGGTATCAAGCAGGTATTAAATAATAGCATTTTTAGTGAGTCAATTTGGTTATTTTTTTATGTATAACTTGGCTTTAATTGAGCAAGCAACCTCTCCTTTTACTTTCTCATTTTCATCAGTTTACATATTGTTAAATAAAATGTCAGCTATGACAAAACTTAGTGGCTCATACAATTTTGTGAGCAAACAACTTAATTTTGGTAAGCAGTTGTGGATGAAAGGAAAAACATATGAGAACACAAGTGAGAAACAATATGTCAAGGGCAGTTGATGTGTTTTACAGAGAGAAATAAAGCTTCCGATATTTTAGTAAGCTAGGTAAAGTAGAAGGTAGTTAAGAGAGCTATTCTTCTATTTGGTATTAAAATAAGTATTTATTTATTTTTAATCTATATAATACTCATTTAAGTTGTATAAGTGCTCAAATATAAATCAATCAATAATGACATTATTGCAAAACAGTTTTCTCAAAAGTAATCAATAATCTATTATTTCAAAAACCGACAGCCAGTGGGCATGGTGGCTCATACCTGTAATCCTAGCACCCTAGGGGGGTGAGGTGGGAAAGTCATTTAAGCTCAGGAGTTCCAGACCAGCCCTGAACAAGAGTGAGACCCCATTCCTACTAAAAATAGAAAAATTAACCAGGCACAGTGTCACATGCCTGTAGTCCCAGCTAGTAGGAGGCTGAAGCAGGAGATTGCTTGACCCCAGGAGTTTGAGGTTTCAGTGAGCTCTGATGATGCCACAGCATTCTAGCCTGGTCAACAGAGTGAGACTCTGTCTCAAAAAACAACAATAACAACAACAACAAAAACAACAACAAAACAACTAAAGCTAAAACAAACAAACAAAACCATGATGTTTTTCAAATCATATTCTTTATAGGATATGCAATTATGTACATTTCATAAACTTATTTTTAACTTCCTCTTGAAATGTTATTATATTCTGGGTTTTTTTCTTGCATTTTTATAAGGTCCTTCCTACTTCTCTTGTTTCTACCTCTCTGTATCTGACTATAGTTCATCTTTATCATCCTCCCAGCGTCTTTTAATGTGGGCATTCCTGAAAGCCCTTTCAATATTTTTTTACTAGTTTTATTTATTATGAACAATCACTCAATGGGAGCCTTGAGCTGCAACAACATGCTCCAACCCATCACTGCATTTCCAAATCTTCATTAGATATACAAAATAAAAGTTTTTATAATATATCAAATAATGAATATCATGTTTCTCCTAGGTCATAACTTTCCATCACAGAGTGCTTCCTTCTAAGTAAAATTAGATATGCAAAAGCCTTCTCAATATAACCTCAACACATGTTTCAAGTCTTAATTCCTACTGTTTTAGTTAAGGTAACCCATCCTTTACCTTAACTGAAAAACTCACGATTTTCAGTTTTATTTTCATAAACCTGTCTTATTCACCTCTCTTCTTGAAAAGTCTAAATATTTATACTCAGTGAAAATTTTATACCACCAAAAACTGTTTCTGGTGTCCATAGAACACTCACCTCTCCATTTCTCAGGCTCCTTCAATTTCAAACTGCATCCAATTGTTGTCACTTTATGATATTGTCGTATTTATTTTATACTTGAATACTAGTCACTCACCCACTCCGGATTTAGACTCTATTTGAATTTTGCATTTGTATGTAATTGCATTTTGAGGACATAATATGTGTTAACTCTGTGATAAGAATCTATTAATTTTTTTTTCTATGTGGCCTTATCTTATCTACATGACTCTACACTTGTAAAAGGAAAGGAAAGTTTCTTCTTCAACTTTTGATTCTCTAGAGCACCCCATAGTACGGTGGCTTCCTAAACTAGAGTCCTAACAACTATCTTTTAGGATAAATGATTGAAATAAATATATATCAATTTCTTAATAGCAGAGAATTTGATTATATTTATTGCTTAATTACTCTTTAATTTATAAATGCCCTAAGAATAGTAATCTGTACATTCATACTCTGAAAATCCCTACATATTCATCATTTATTGGTAATATTTTTATCCTAGAAATGGTCTATTCAGAAAAATATTGCTCATTTTGCCTCCATGTAAAGTATTATGATATGTAAACAAACTTTATTACATAAAGTTTATTTTCTGAGATAGTCATTTTTATATTTTCCAAGTATTATACAGAGAAACTCAGAATATTCATCATAAAAATAGCTTAGTACTTTTATTCTTATTTTTAAAAAATCTATGCAATTGTCTGGAAAAGTACTAATAATATACTATTCCAATTAAGATAATACAGATTTTACACTGTCAGCAATAATCACAACAGGAACACTTCAAGGCTAAGTAATAATTACTTCATAGAAAGATTTTAGAATTTTAAAAACAAACAACAAAAAGCTTGGATATTTTTTAGTCTTAATTATAGGCGTCAAGACAAAAAAAATCTATATCTGGAATTAAAGTAAAGATTTTTTTATCGTAATAAATATTCTGGTGCTGTCAGTCTGTGAAGCCTATGGAGGTTCTAACCTTTATTGCATGCAGAGGACAATTAAGCAACTGTTAGTTACCTAAAAATAGAAGGCACTGAAATTTGATATTCAAGAATATACTCACAAAGGAGACAACCATGTCAATGCAAAACAACAACAACAACAAAAAGATAGGAAGTAGATATATATTCTTGTCCAGCATTCAAAAAAGGTCTAAAACAAAAAAGGGTACTCTATGGAAAGTAGATTAACTTCCAAAGGTAACAAGGAAATATGGCAGGATCGTGAAGAAAATATCAGGAATTCAGCTGCATGATCACCTAGGAGAAAGTGCAGAATACATAGTCTTGGAGAACTGAATTGCTAAGTTAAAATGATGAAAAGTTAAAAGGAAATCTTGATGATAAATTGGTGTGTTTCAGAAGTGTCTTAATCACAGTTAATAAGGGTCAGAACTGATTTAAAAGGAAAGATCACATCTGAATCTCCAGGTGTAAATTAAGTGTGCAGCATTGGTGTTAGAGGGATATGAGGAAGGAAACACTGTCCTCCCACAAAATTCCAAAAGATGTTAACTAGTGGGTCACACACTAATTTATTTTTTCTAATCACAAATTTTTCTACCTTTGTTTATTTTTAAAAGCTTTCTAAAAGGAAAGATTCATGCCATCTATGGTAGGCTATTTTCTTTAGAAGCAAACAATTCCTTTATTAAGAATAATGAATATCTCTAAACAACGTATCTGTCTCTTTTACACACACACACACAACTTGTTTCAAAGTTTAAGTTAAAATGGTTAAAAATTGAAGGGTAAAGGTATAAGAGAGGAAGAAATTTCACAGAGATGATCTTGTAATTTGATGAGGCCCTTTCCCTAAAGCAGTTGTCCTCAAAGTGGGAACCTCAGATAAGAGGCATTGTCATCACCTGCGGACTTGTTAGTAATGCAAATTATCAGGCTATACACTAGATCTAATGAATCAGAAACTCTGAGAGTGGAGTCCAGCAATCTGTTTTATAACAAACATCCCAGATAATTTTGATGCACACTAAAGTTTGAGAATCACTATTGAGGAAGGATTTAATGATTAAGAGGGTATGAATGTTTTTGGCAGAATCATTATGCTGAGGGAATAAAATGTATATTCCGCCCCCATAGTTGATACATACACATATACATAGACACACACACACACACACATGGATAACATAAGAATTTATTTATGAGGTTAAGGTAGAGAAATATTTCTTAAATTGGAAATAAATAGCACTAACTATAAAAAATGATAAATTGGACCACATTAAAGTGTTTATCTTATGTTCATCAAAAGATACTACTAAGAAGAAAGAAAGTGAATCATAGAGTGAGAGAAGATATTTGTATCACACATAATAAATGGCTCATATTCAGAATATATTTTAAAATGCTGTTATACATCAATGCAAAATAGACAATGTAAAAGAAAAAAATGAGCAAAAGACTTGAAAAGGCACTTCCAAAAGAAAACTACAATTTGACCATATTGGAGAAGAGAGAAGTGCTACGTGAGCATTTTTGAGAGGTTTCTGAAGGGCCAAGGAGGTTGACCAGAAGCAGTGACATCTAACCTAAGAGCTGATGTACAGGCCACAGTTAGGCAGAAATAGGAGGATAGATTGGATATGATAATATTTTTGTTAGAGAGAATTGCTAGAAAAAGTCTTCATGGCAAAGCAAAGAGTCCAGTGTATTGATAAAAAAGAGGAGTTCAGAAATACTGAAGTTTAATAATAGGAATTGTATGGCTTAGAGATGAAAATAGAAAAGTACTAGGAAAGTAGTGGGCTAGAAAGCCACTGCTTGTAGGTAGAAGACTGTAGAAGATAACCTAAAAGGGAGTAAGATAATAAATAGGCAGATGAATTAAAGGGCTGTGGCCTTAATCCATGTCATAGATGGCAGAGCTGCCTACTATGAAAAAGGGCAATTGGAAAAGAGATACTGCATTAATTTGAAAAATACATGTGCACATGCACACATATATGTTAGAAGGCCTTAATGAATGTTTGAATGCAGGGATGATGAAGAAGGAGAAGAAAAAGTTAAACCCCAGTTTATAACTTGAAAATCAGGGAAATAATGGTGTCCTTCACCACGATAGAAAAACAAGAGGAAAAAAAGCAAAGTAGTTTTGTTGTTTCCTTCTATATCGTTGTTTGCTTTTCATTTGCTTCACAGAGGACGAAATTGGTGAGTTTCCTTTTGAATATGATACCTGTAGTTTTTTTATTGCTGCCATAACAAATCACTACAGATTTAGTGGCTTATGACAACAACAAATGTGTTATCTTACAAATCTCTAGGTCAGAAATCCAACATGGATCTCACTGGGCTAAAATCAAGGTGTCAGCAGGGCTGAATTCCTTTCTAGGGGATCTACGGGAGATACTCTTTCTTTGCCTTTCCAGCTGCTAGCGGCTGTCTGCATCGCTTGGCCTATGGCCCCTTTGCAACATTTTTCCCACTGTATATCCATCATCCTAACTTTCTGACCATGGCTGGGAAATGTTCTTTGTTGTGAAAGACTCATTTGATTAGATAGGTCCCATGTAGATAATCTAGAACACTATCCTCATGTCAGTCCATAACTTTTAATCATATCTGCAAAGTGCCCTCTGCCTTGCAAGATAACACTTTTACAGGTCTGGTGATCAGAACCTAAATATTTTCTATTATTCTACCTGCTACATATCTTTGATATGCTGCTAGGAGATAAACTAGAGATAACATATACATGGAATTCATGTACAGGATTATAATCTAAACTAAAGATGTTTATTTCATAATCAACAGTGTATAGAATCTAATTATGGCCATGGAAGTGGATGCTATTAACCAGAAAGAGGAAGTATCTTAAAACAAGATTCATTTATTATTATTCATTTATCTGTAGATGGCTGATCTAGGTTACATTAGTTGTGGTGGTTCTGCTCCATTCTTTGGGAGCAGAAAGTTATCCCAAGTATGTTACTCTCTTGCTGATAGCAAAGGTGCAAAATGGCAAAGGGAATCACTGGAGGCTTCTTACAGCCAAGCAGTAGGACTCTAGTTTGGTCAAAGAAATTCATATGTCCCAGACCAAAGCTGAATCAAGGGAAGTACATTCTACCCAAGATGAGTCTATGGTGTATGTGTAGATGAAGGAAGAGGTTCAGAATTGGGATCAACAGTTCAATAGACCACAGTTATAACAGAAACTTACAAAATCTAAGAAAAATGTAAACTAGGCTCTAGGGAAAACAAGAAGCAGAGAAGCAAGAATGATCTCAATTAGGACTTCTTATAGAGATTCTCAATTAGACATCATGCTGCCTACAAACCAGTTGGCCTCTTACTGACTTCTCTAAATATGTTATTCTAACAAGATATTGATATGCAAGAGAAATTCTGTTTAGGTTCTTTGGGTCACATGTGCCCATCCCTAGTCATAGGAGTGAAGGGTGGAAGTATTATTTGCCCAACAATTAATAATTGTACCTAGGACACAGTGTGGGGAGAATTAGTTCCCCAAAGGCAAAGGGATCCTACTTTGTCAATAGAATATGAAAGATATGCCTGATCAACAAGAATAACTGAAGTCCACTACAATTGCTTTGGACACATCAACATCCAGCTGTATATTGTCTTTATCAAAATGATCACATCTGGGGTATGATGTCAAGATCATCACTGATAGTGAGACAGACAGACATATTTTTGACAGATTGTGGATGAACTAATGAATTTAATCCCAAAGAATCAAGGGAATAGAAAAAATTATAGACTGCAGAATGATTTTACAAGATAAGATTTCAGGTGCTGGAATAAATACAGCCCACTTTTTAAAAATTTTGAGTGTAATTGGGCCTCTATTGCTTTGAACGTTAGAAGCAGTTGTGTCAACCTCTTTTCTGCCTTAAGGTGGAAGTGCCAAATCATTTTGAGAATACTCTCTTTTCTGGGGAGAAAAAAATACCTCCCTTAGTTATGTAAATGTCTAAGGAAAAACAATCCCTGTCCTAAGGGATTGATATAAAAGGATATTTTTATAGTTCTTAAGGTTTAACAAGGTTTTTTTCTTTCCCTTAGTATGCAGAATTCTGAAGAAAGAGGTGGTGAGCCTGTCTGGTTAATAATAGTAACCTACCCATTTGTGGTTATATGATAATTAAAAAAAATAATAATTTACTGAAAGTAAATTCTAGATTAGAATCAATGAGGGTACAGGCTAGAGAAATATTTAAAGAATGTCAATGCTTATTTGAACAAATTGTATCTTTCTCAAAATTTAACCCAATAATGTCAACTCCATAAGACACTGAAGTCTAGATCTCATGTGTATTTTTGATTTGTGTGTCAACTCCTGTTGAAAAATAGAGGATAGAGGCTAAGGCAGGTGTAAATAGATAATTGTATGAATTAAAATAAAATCATAAGTCCTTCTAGCCAACTGAATGGACCCCCTCTTGGTCAAGAGGATCACAGAAAATACATTAAAGCTGAATTGCTGGCCATGAGGATAAGGGAGTCAGGCGCAGTTATTTTCCCTCCTTTTTGCAATTATGCTGTTTACAATAGACTACTAGATAACTAACAGGTCTAAGACCATGCAAAATAGAGCTTAAACCACACCTTCAGGCCATCAATTTACTTAACAGATCACTTGAGTTTCTGTGAATGTCCATGGATTGTGTCACATTAACAAACATACTTATTTTCACTTAAAACATGCCAAGCCTTTAGTCAGAGCTTCATTTCTTTACCCAATTACAAATGAAAGAATCTTTAAACCCACCTACCTATTACCTGTAAGGCCCTCTCTACCACTTTGAGATGTCTTGCATTTTTAGGCCAATTCTATGTATACCTTCCATGTTATCGATTTATCATTTTATGTGTAATTAAGTCTTATCTCCCTGAAATGTATAAAACCAAACTGTAACTCAGCCATGGCAGGACCAATTGCTCAAGGCTTCTAGGCATGGCTCTCTAGGCCATAGTTATACACATTTGGCTCAGAATAAAAATCTTTAAATTATTTTAGAGTTTGGGATTTTTTTTTTCCATTAATAATTCCTTTGTCTCCTGAGGCTATATCTAGAAGATGTATCTCCCAATTATTTTATTTGATAAATAATTTTGAGTACTTACCAGGTGTTAAAACTTATCAGACACTAAGGATATATCCATCAAGTATGTGTTTGGGGGAAAGCAGACAGGGTGCACAGATAAATATCCCTGGCTTTTTGACAGGGATTTGATTTTGGACATAGCATGCCTGATACGCCTATTAGACATCCAAATCAAAATATCAATATACAGTGGTGTCTGAAATGCATGAAAGCTTTCATAGGAGGTTTGCATACATCACATGCACTGGAAGGAAAGAGACCAAAACTGCATAATCATTTCCCTCAACTTGAGTAAAATTTAGACAAAGCTTCTCCCTACTTTTAAAGAAGACCTTAGATTATTTACACTAAAATGCTTGTGAGAATGCTTTCTCTGTCCTTTTGAGATGTAAATATTTTCTAAAGCTACTTGTCAGTTTTATAACCAAGAATTGTCATTCTCAAGAACCTGGAGCCATTACTTTGAAATGTAGCCATTAAGGAAAATTGTGCCCCTATCTCCCAGATTTTGTGGGAGGATAGGAACCTACCTTAGGTGGGTACCTTTCTCCAAGTTATAAAAATATTTCTTGTCTTGAAGATAGGAGGAAGTTGACTTTTCCTTTTGATAAGGCAAATTGGCAAAGACAGATAGCCTAAAACCCCTGTCCCTCACCTTAACTCTTAAAATTTTCTTTCAGAGTAGTTAATCTCAGCATGAGTTCTTGCCTCTCTCACATAGTACAATAGTCTTGAATAAACTCTTCCTTGCCTTATTAAATTTCTCAAGTGCAATTTTTGTTTTTACAAGAGCTTTTATCTCTCTATAGTTGTTCAGGATAGACAAATGAGATAATATTGAAAGACTACCAAACTTTTCCAGAGCAATTGAAGAAGTAAACACTGACCTCATCAAGGTCTTGAATTAGTATATGAATATTAATGAGCTGCTAATTAACAACATTGTCTCCAGATTTTATTATAGAGTCCTCTGTTGGTATCTTCAGGACATTGGTTTCATGACCGTAGGATATCAAAATCCTCAAATGCTCAAGTTCCTGATAGAAAATGGTATAGTATTTGCATAAAACCTATGCAATCTCTCTATGTACCTTAAATCACTTAATAATATTAATACAATGCCTATACATCGCCCTATTTACATGGATTCAATGTAGTACTCGGTGTGCAGCAAACTCAAGATTTCTTTTTTGGAATTTTATGGAATTTTATTTCTCAAATATTTCTCAAATATTTTCAATCCTCGATTGGTTAAGTCCATGGATGCAGAACCCACAAATACAGAGGGCTGACATGCAACCATGGCAGTGACCATGTAAGGAGTCTAGTATTAATCTGAGAAAATGCATATGTACTTCAACAGACTCCGAAAAAAATCATTAAAATGAATCAGCACACAAAATTCCAACTTTAGAAAGCTTTAAATTGATGGTTAGAGAACCAGTAGTTTTGAGAAATGAACTTGAAGAATATGTGTTTTTTATTACCTCTGGCTGATGGAAAAATAAAATAATTTTAATGTGTCCTTAGGACTCTAGTAGTTTAGAAAGATATGTCAAACCATAAGCAGAGTGTCTGACACATAACTTCAAATTATGAAACATATAAAACAAAGTACAGAAGAAAATACATATATATATATATATATATTCATTCACCATCAAAATTAAAGAGACATTTCTCTATATTTGTTTCAGATCAGGGTTGGGGAACCTGCAGCCTTAAGGCCATATGGGGCCTCTAGGTCCTTAAGTGTGTCCTTTTGACTAAATCCAAATTTCACAGAACAAATCATTTTAATTAATACATTTTTGTTCTTCTTTCATATTTTTGTTTTATTTTCAAAATGAACGTGTTTAAAATAGCAAAGAATAAAATAAGTTTCAGTGAAAGAATCCTCCCAGATTGACGGGCATAATTAAAACATCAGTAAACCATAAAGGCTTATACATTAGTAAGCCATGAATAGATGGCTGCTATGCTCAAGGTTTAGTTCTAACTTCCCCTGCCTGACTGGTGCCACTACAGGACAAGGCTGGTTGGTGAGAGTTTGTGGGGGTTGAGTATTCCAGTCTATTATTAACTTTTGACAACACACTGTGTTCTGTTTGAAGTGGAATTGGTGAATCCTTGTGCAAATTGATATTATTTTTTAGTTCTGTCTGCTTAACAGACCATCATGTTAAATAAGCCCATGAGAATGCTGAAGGAAGAAAACAGATTTTTCTTTGTGAGTATTGGGAGTTGCAATATGATCTTGTTTCTGCTAAAGATAATTTGCTAGCTTTGTGATACTGCAATATCAACACTAAAGAAATTCAGTGCTCATCAGCATTATAACGCTCATAAGAACCACAGATATCTTAAATTAGAGGGAAGGCATGAAAGGTTGTACTGCAAAAATTAAAAGATGAAAAGCAAAAGCAAAGACAATTCCTGCAAGCAGCAATAGGACCTGGAAAAATGTCACTGAAGCAACATATAAAGTAGCTTATATACTAGGGAAAAAAGAGAAGCCATTCACTGATGTAGAAATTATGAAATAATGTATTGTCCAAGTTGTAGGATGCTTAGACACCAATAAAGTTTCAAAGTACAAACAACTGCCTCTTTAAAAGAGAACGACAACAGATAGGCAGCATAATTAGCGTTTAAGTTAAACGAACAACTTCATGCAATACTTCAAAAGGGAAATATGTATTACTCAGTCACTTTGGACAAATCAACTGATACTACTGACTTGGTGCAGGTTTTATACTTCTTTCCAGGTCATAATAGATTTTCTTTGCTATGGAGAGTTACTTGCTTTGGGTACTCTTGCGAACAGAACACAGGAAATAGATATCTGCAACAACTTTAAGATAAATGTCATGAAGTTGTACTGAATTTGGTAAATTTGGTGAATGTATGTACAGATGGTGCACCTTCCATAACAGGAAGACATGAAAGGTTTATTTAATAGACGAAAAACCCCAAAATATTAACAGATCCAGATGCTCTAATTTCTTTTCATTGTATCTTGCATCAGCAAAATCTCTTGCTAAAAGTACTAGTTTAAGTGACATTTTGTAACAAGTTATAAGTAGTGTTAACTATATTCATGCAAATGCAGCACAAGATTGTCAGTTTTGTAACATGCTTAAGTTGAACCATTATTCAGTGTGGATTTGCCCTATCATTGTAAAGTGCATTGGCTATCACAGGGACAAGTGTTAGTCAAAATTTTAACTCTGCAAGAACAGATAGTTATATTTCATGAAGAACAGAATCAACAATGTGAATTATTGAAAGAAGATTTCTAAAGGAATGCAGCATTTTTGTGTGATATCCTGTCAAATCAAAATGAATTGAATATTTCTTTGCAAGATAAAACTAAGTCTATACATGACATGTGACAAAAAATCTGAGCATTTAAAAAAAAAGCTATCTTTTTTCAAAACAACTTCTTCAAAAGGAAATTTCAATAAACATTTTCCCCAATTAGCAAAGGTCATTAATGAGCAGGATGATATATGTGAATCATTTTATGACATTTTAAAGTCATTGTTTGAATCTAAGAAGTATCCAACTGAAACATGAAAAAACGCAGAATACTCACACCTTAGGCAACATGCCTGAAAAATGCTTTCTCACTTTTCAACCACTTATTGCTGCTAATCCGCATTCTTCTATCTAACCCAATTAAGAGGCCGTTAAGGTCACAAATGACTGATATCCATCTAGAGGATCAACTGAAGCTCCAGACCTCCATGCTGCAATCAAATATTCAAATGCTTTCCAACAAAAAGCAGACACAACAAAGTCATTAAAAGGTTAGTTAACTTTAAAATTAGCAGTTTTCATTTATTGAAATTAAGTATATTAAGTATATAGTTGTTATATTGTTACAAAATTATGTACATTTTAAGTACATCTGATTGAAGTTTCTTGAATGTGGCATTATTTGATTATAGCTAAATTAATGTGATCTTCCAACATGAAAATGTTCCCCACCCCTGTTTTAGATCATGTATTGTTTTTGTGTTTATCATAAGATACCAAAAACTTCACGTTTTTTCTCCTTGTACTTTTTTAATTTGACTAATGTAACATATATCAAATTTTAGTTTTAATTTACATTTTATGATTACCAAAGTTAGGTATCATTTTGCAAGTTATTGGCCATTTGATTTTTTATCTGTGAATTACCTTTTATATCCTTTGCCTATTTCTACTGGATTGCTTTTCTGTTTGCCTTATTGATGTGGAATAATTGTTGGATTAATGTGTACTTTGTTAATGTCTTCTCCCTGTGCTCCCTATTTTTACTTTGTTTATTAAGGCTTTTAGTTTTAATGTAGTAAAACATTGATATTTTCTCAACTGTATGGTCTTTCTTTTATATTTTGTGTTTTGCTTAATTAAAATTTTTGTACACATGTATGTCTTTCGAGTAGAAGGTAGAATAAGTATCCCTTTGTATATGGATACCAATATTACTATTGCCATTTTTAAATAGTTTGTAATTTCTACACTGATATCTTTGAGTATGTAGATGATGCAAAAGTGCATATCATCACTTTTGTCTTATATTTAATCTCTTCATATTGCCCCACTCATGCATTTGTACATTCTGACATGTTATTTTTATTAAATACAACTTCTTAATAAGCATTGATAGCTGTTAGAGTGATTTCTTGCTCCATTTTCTCCCCCTCTTATTTTTCTTCATTTCCTCCCCTCTTCCCTATATTCACTTTTTTCATTGATTCTTCAAACTCAAACTATATATTCTTGATTATTTCCTTTTCCATACAAATTTTAGAATTATATTTTCAAGTTTCATTAAAAATTTCCAGAGATTAATACTCCATTAAACAATGGATTTATCTTAGGATAGGTACCATATTTATGATCTCAAATGTTCTCATTTATGAAGATCTTATATCTCTTGATTTATTTTTATTTCACTATCTTTTCATATCCTTTAATAACTTTTTAATATTCTCTTTAAAGATTTTACCCTTCTTTGGTTAAATTTATCAGTGAGTACCTAATTGCTTCCCCCACACACACACTGAATATTGTAATGAATCTTAATTTTACAAAAGACTTTCACAAATCCCTTCATTGCACTGGCTATGAACTCCGTTATGATGTTGAATAGAATGGTTGATTTTAAAGTTCTCAAATTTAACATGTTTTTAATAGTAAATGATCCCTATTATGTTTGCTATAGATTTTCATAGATGTTCTTTCTCAAAGAAAAAATACTTTTATATTTGGTTTTGTTTTGTTTTTGCATAGGCAGCAGAATCAAATCTATGTAAAATTTGTGCTCTGTGCCTACATCTAAATAACCTTGACCATTCAGGCAGCTTATCTGGAAAACAAGTTACTGGAGTTTCTGTGTAAAGACTTCGTTCCTTTGGAACATGAAAGGCAGAATATGTTATGATTACTCACTGCACTTATTAAGTGAAAGTTCATCCCACCTAGGATCTTGAGGGTGAGGTGGGGCAAATAAACCAACTAAATTTATGCCAATATCTTATGTATGATTTCTAACTCCCTCAAATCAGGAGGGAAAGTATGAGCCTTTCGCTATGAGAAGTATTTCAGCAAGCTGAAGTGCAGAAATTGAGAAAGGCAAACTGGCCCATAATCAGACAGCTAAGCATGTTGGAGACACTTTTCCTGAGCAAATAAAACAATGGACTCAGCAGTTGCCATTCTTCAAACACGAATTTTGCTACTGGCTATTAACCTCATTTCTTTTACACATGAAAGATCCAAGGCTACTATCCATTTCTGTTTAGCAGTATACAGCAAGAAATATTGAAGAGCTTTGTTCACTGTGTAATTAATCTTAGCCCAATTTATAGAAGTCTTGAGGGAATACAGAATAGAATAGTCACTCTACTAGAGTGAAGTGTCAAGAGCTGTAAAATGGACATTTTTTAGCAAGGAATTGAAGATTATAGTGCACACTTTATTCTCTATTTTATGAATGGGAGCACAGTTGTCTATTGGGGTACTAAGGTTGAAAAGCAATGGAGGAGGGCCAGTAAGATAATTCCCTGAAATACACTACCATCTTCAGAAGAACATAGGTCAGAAACTAATGCCATCAATAGTAGTCAATTTAGACTGACTCAGATAGAACAAAGGTAGAAGCAGTTGTAACAAAGGGTAGAAGTAATTAGCCATTCTAGCATTGAGAGAACCTACATTTAACTCACTAAGGAGTGAGAAAGAAGAAAAACAGTGAGCATGGAGTCACAGCTAGTAAATGAAGAAGGGGATAGTCACCCATTGCTCAGGATCTCAATACTTGTCTATATCTTTGAGATAAAAATTACTCAGAAACTAAAAATTTGTGTTATGTTCCCAACCAGAATAAAAGGGGGTACCCACTGTCACAGGCAAATACCTGAGACATATATTCTTCACACTCCAGACTAGGATAGCAAAGTTTGGTAAAATGTATAGATTTACTCATTGGACACTTTTAAAACATAAAGAAAGCATTTTCTATGCAAGCCTTGGGTTGATTTCTACATGGAATTTTTATTCTAGGTAAACAAATTCTGGACTGAGATATACTGCCTGCCCTCCTGGGAAGGGAACGATACCTCTTGGGAAAAAATTTTGCTAGGAACATAAATGTTGGGCGTTGAAAATCTCATTAACCTTTATTTATTTATTTTGGTAATTTCCTACCCACCTTCTTTATACTGACTGCAATGCTCCCTGTTAAACAGAATATTTCATTCCCTTGCAATAGGGCTTTTCAAATAGAAGAATAAACAGGAGCCCAAAAAAAACAGAGTGACAAATCAACTTTCATTTTAACTGTCTGTGTAAAATTACAATATTACAACAACAAAAAATTAAAATTCCATATTTTTTATTTATATAAGCTGAGCTATTTTGGTTTCAAAGATAGAAGAGCTGAAGGAGTCAGGACATAAAGTTTTAAAGTTTATTCATTCGTTCGTTTACTCATTCAGCCATATGTATGTTCAATAGATCCTTTTAAGAGAATCTCTTCTGTGTCAGGCACTGGAATAAATGCTGAGAATATAGCAGTGAATAAACAGAAAATAAAAGATCCCTTCTGGAGCTAACATTCTAGTTAGAGTGGAAGGGGAAGGCTTCTCTGACAAAGTGGTGTCATTCAGACACCTGAAGGGAGGGAATAAGCCAAGAGACTCTGAGGGGAGAGAATTGCAGGTAAAGGAAATAGCAAAAGCCCTGAGACAGGGGCACCCTCGGCATGTTTGTGGAACAGCAGCAAAACCAGACTGAACAGAAAGAAGAAAGAAAACGGGAAGAGTGGTAGGAAAGAGGTCAGAAAAGTAGAAGAAAAACTAGAGTATTTATGATCTTGCCTTTTGTGCTAAGTAAGATTGAAAAACAAGAAAACGGTTTGAGAAACGGTTTGACATGCTATAGTATGTTTTTAAATTGCCACACAAACTGCTCTGAGTAGACTACAGAGAATTGAGTAGAGAAAAAAATGTATGATAATGCTTATAAGAATTGAATATAACCCTGTGTTCATCAACAGTAGAATGGAAAAATTATGTCATATGTTCATACAATGGAATGACGAATGAAGTAGTGCTACACACAACAACATGGATGAGTCTTGCAGATATAATGATGAGCAAAGCCAGACTTAGAGAATGCATATCATAATATTCTATTTATAAGTTTCAAAACAGGTAAAATTAAGCTATAGTGATATAAGTCAGAATAGCGTGTATTTTTCCTCTCTGTATACATATTATTCTTCACTAAAAATGTATTAAAAAATAAAAACAAAAAAAAAAATTCAAGTTAAAAAATGCAAGAAGTGTTTTCCAGGTGACAAAAAATGGTCAAATATTACAAACAGAAGGACTTTTTTGGGGGTTCAAGTTCTGTATCCTGTACCCAAAAAACTCTTACTTTTGAACCACATTAGCATTCTTATCCAGTATTTATATTGGAAATAAAAATACCAGCTTATGATATTATTTAATTGTCTCAAATCTGTTTTCTCCCCACCTAGATTAGATGTGGAGCAGCATGATGTAGTGGTTAAGGACACAGGCCTGAAGACAGACTACTCTGGTTAAATCCCAGCTCTAACATTAAGGCAAGTCACTTAAATTTTCTGTCTCAGTTTCTTCACCATAAAATAAAAATAATAGCAATACCTATGTCAGAGTGCTGTTTTGAGAATTAAGTGACTCAATATCATACTTCAGACTCAGTATCTGGCACAAAACACTCCATAAATGTGTGTGATTGCTACTGTAATTACCTTAAGAATTGGATCACTCCTTATATTTGTTTTAAATCCCTGTAATGCGTAGAACTATTTCTTAAATAATAAGACTTGAAAGTCAAAATTACTCCTTGATCTGTGGGCTAAAGGACAGATGTTGTGTTAGCAGACGTGAAAGCAAGACTGATATCCTTGTTCACTTCTATCAGAGTTCTTGGGCAACTAGGCATATTGTCAATAAGCAGAAATATTCTGAAAAGCTTCTTTTCTGAGTAGTAAGTATCAGCAGTGGGCTTAAAATAGTTAGTAAGCTATCCTATCAAGAGATGTGCTGTCATTCAGGCTTTGTTATTCCATTTGTAGAGGACAGGTAGAGTAGATACAGCATAATTCTTAAGGGCCCTCGCATTTTCAAAATGGTAAATGAGTATTGGATTCAACTTAAAATCATGAGCTGCATTAGCCTCTAAAAGAGTCAGCCTGTACTTTGAGCCTTTGAGGCCAGGCATTGACTTCTCTTCTCAGATGATATCTTCTTTCCAATAAATATATATTTCATTCAGACATTGAAAACATATTGTTGAATGTAGCCACCTTCATCAATGATCTTAGCTGAATCTTTTGTATAACTTGCTGTAGCCTCGAAATTAGCAGCTGCTGTTTTACCTTGCACTTTTATGTTGTGGAGATGGCTTCCTTCCTTGAACTTCATGGACCAACTTCTACTAGCATCGAATTTTTCCTCTGAAGTTTCCTCACTTATCTCAGCCTTCATAGAATTGAAGAGAATTAAGTCCTTGCTCTGGATTAGGCTTTGGTTTAAGGAATTTTGTAGCTGGTTCGGTCATCTATCCACACTATTAAATATATCTCTTGTCAGCAATAAAGCTGATTCTTTCTTATCATTTGTGTGTTCACTGGGATAGCACTTTTAATTTCCTTCAGAACTTTTCCTCTGTGTTCATAATTTGGCTATTTGAATTTCAAGGCCTACCTTTCAGCCTATCTCAGTTTTTCAACATGCCTTCCTCACCAAGCTTAATCATTTCTGGCTTTTGATTTAAAGTGAGAGACACGTGACTCTTCCTTACATTTGAACAATTAGAGGACATTGTAGGATTATTAATATGCTTAATTTCAATACAGTTCTTTCTTCTCCATACTACTTGGTTACTGTTTTCAGAATTTTTGTTATCTGTCAAAAATCATTTTGCCTAGGGGCGGAGCAAGATGGCGGATGAGAAACACTGCCAGACAGAGTGTCTCTGCAGAAAAGACAGCTTTTAGAAGAAATTAGAAGAAAGAAACAAGCAGACGGCCGTACATCGGATGGGGTCAGAAGGAGGGGTGCCGTAGACTATGGGAGACTCCATGGGAGGAGGTTGCGGAAGAGAACTGGAAGGAGAGACCTCCCGAGCAGCTAAGAGACCAGCAGCAAGGGTAGGTGGAGCAGTTAACTTCCACTCCCTTGCATCTCGGACTGCTGGTGGGATCCCCAGTGGTTGGAGAGACCTGTGGACAGCAGCCCAGAGAAAGCTGCCACCAATGAGCAGTAAGCCTGTAGCAAATGTGGCACCAGGCTCCCAACTCCCTCGGGGCACCACCATGTGCACAGACCCGACTGCGCAGCAGGCGCCATATTGCTACACTCTCCCCTCTCCCGTCCCTATCCGCGGCTGCTGAGAGACACTATATAGCCACCAGCCAGAGGCATCACCAGGGAATGGGACCTTCATTTTTGGGGCCCTACAGCTGACTGAGGGGGACTCAGATGGGGAGCTCCCTACCCGCCAGCCCTCCCACGTGCTGCTGGCCTGGTGATTCCAGGAAAATGGGGCAGACTCTGAGGCTGAGAGACATCAACCCAGCTTGGGCTCCACATGGGGAAATTAGGACTGGCATTCCTCTCCCTAGTGGGGTCAGGGATTGAACTCTGGGGCCCAGAGGTCAGACCTGTGACCAGATCCTGCACACCCAGGTCTCGCATTCCCTGGAGAACAGAAGGGATATTCAGAATGAGCCTACTAAGGTGTGTGTGCCTTCAGGGGTGGATCAGCGTGCCTCAGAGCAACCCTGCTCCCAAAGGGGGGCTGTGTGCCCAACCCAGGTGGTGACCCTGTGCAGGGAACCTCCCGGCCTACATCACAGCCAGGGGAGACCCGGTGGCATGATGTCTGGCCTGCAGACAGAGGCCCAGGAGAGGCCATGGAGTTGGGGAGAGTGGAAAGGAGCCAGGCCTGCTCCAGACTACAGGTCTCAAACAGCCCCACCTCACATGCAGACTTTCTGACTGAGTGGGGCCATCCCAGTCCCTCCCTGACAGCTTTTCCTGGAAGCAGAGAATAGGACTTTGACCCCTGCTAACAGCATTTGTGGTGCTTGAGGGCAGGCCTACCCACCCCAGCTCTGCCCAGACTCACTCCCAGACCAGCCTGCACTTAAGTGGAGAATAAGAACGCACCTGGAAGTCCCAGGAACCCAACCACCACCTGAGGCACTAGAGTGCCTCCCCAAAGGAACAAGAGCTAAACAAGAGTTAAAGGACCCAAAAACAGCAGTGTAGCCTGCTCCTCCGAGCAAACGCCACCTTCTGACAGGGAGGACATTATGCACACCCTTTTACGGTATCTACTGACTCATTGTACAGGGTGTGGTCGAATCTCACTCACAAACACCATCTACTGGCTCAGAGACTAAACAGGGCGTGTCATTATCTGAACGAAAACCTGAAAGTAAAAAGCACTGACTGATCCAGATGGGAAGAAATCAGCAAAGGATCTCTGGAAAGAAGACCCAAACAGAAAGCACACCACCAAAGAGGAACCCTAGTCCCTTAGAAATGGATAGCAACCAAAATCAGACCACTAAAATGACAGAAGAATTTCGAGCATGGATCGTAAGAAAATTCAATGACTTGCAAGAACAATTGAATAACAAACGCAAAGAAAATGCAAAAAGATTCCAGGACCTAGAACAAAAATTCACTAAAGAAATTGAAATAATGAAGAAAGATATAACCTAACTCCTGTAAATGAAGAATCAATTCAGGGAACTATAAAACACAGTGGAAAGCCTCAAGAACAGGATAGATCAAACAGAAGAAAGAATCTTAGAAATCGAAGATAACACCTTCCAATTAAATAAATCAGTAACAGAGAAAGAGCAGAGAAACAAGAGAAAAGAGCAAAGCCTAAGGAAATGTGGAATTATGTGAAGAAACCTAATGTGAGGGTTATAGGGTTACCTGAAAGGGGAGGAAGAAAACACTCAAGGATTGGATAAGCTATTTTCAGATATAATAGAGGAAATTTTCCCAGGCCTTGGTAAAAATCTCGATATACAAGTTCAAGGAGCTCAAAGTACCCCTGGGAGATTCAATGCAAACAGGAAGACGTCACGACATGCAGTCATCAGA
>VBSM01001124.1:51897264-51913663 GCA_008086735.1 Cheirogaleus medius | reverse complement strand
GCGGGAGGGGGGAGGAGGTGTATACTTACATAATGGGTGCGGTGCGCGCCACCTAGGGATTTGACACTCTTGAAGCTCTGGCACGTTGGGGGAGGGAGGGATGGTAGGGGCAATGTATGTAACCCTAATAATGTTTGTACTCCCATTATATTATGAAATAAAAGAAAAAAAAAGAATCCATATTGATATACAAAAAAAAAGAGGTTGAGTAGTTTCAGTTAATTTAACAATTATTTTATAAATCCAGCTTTCTGTGGTATCAACACATTTTGTTAAAGATTGGAATAGGTCTTTAACAATAATAACATGGATTTTTTTCCCTTTTAAAATAGATAAAACTTTTTCCTCCCCTTAATATCTTTGAGTTTTCTATGGTAAATTCATCTTAGAATGGGAACCATATTCTTCCTTACTTTTATTTTTAATTTTTTTCTTTGTATTGTACAACATTTTATTGAAATTGGGTTATTATTTTTCCATTAGGGTTACATGTGTTTTGCAGTTTCTTTGAATTAAGGTATTTAGCAGGGTTACTAATTTGAAAATTAGTTTATGTTTTCTTAGTAGCAAAAAAAATGCTCCCTGTATTTCCAGTGTTGGAGTCAGACCTATGGGTGGTGGTGTTGAAAGTTCAGTATCTTACTCTTACTTAAATGAAATCAAGGATTGGAGCTTGCCTGGGCCAGAATCACCTCTTTCTCCCCTTTTCTGTTAGACAGATTTCAGAGTAAAGTAAGGGTCTTTTTATTTAAGTAATTCCCATGACTCAGATCACTTTTGTCATCTCAAGCTTCAGGCTAGAAATGAGGTCAGGGATAGTCTTTTCCCTTCATTCCAAGAAAAAGTTCAAGGCTACAATTGAATAGGAACACAGAGGACAATTTTTCTCTTTTTATCCATTGTGAGGCCCAGAGTAAAGGCCATAAGATTAGGGTTTCCTCTTGATACAATGGGACATTATAGAAATTTCTATTTGAATTATATATTTCCTTAAATTTTGTTCTCCATATTAGTTATTTTTGGTTAATATATGAAAAATTGAAAAAGGACTCTGGTCTTTCATTCACACTGCATATTGCTTGGACTCTCAGTTTTTAATGCCTTTCTGTTTACACACATACATTCACTTTAGCTTATTAACTTTCTCAAATCATAGCTGAGAGCCAGCAGCAAGTTGAAAAAGGGCAGGCACCCTGAGAAACAGAACTGAAAGCTGAAAGCATCAGGAAGACATGGTAAAATTTGTGTACTTTAGTTAATGAAAATAATTACTCTGTGTCATGGAGAATATGTTAAATTATGTTTAATGGCTTTCTGTTTAACAAGGAAATGCTGTGAATAATACATTTTAGATAGATTTTTCCATTCAAAATAGTAAGAAATGTACTCTCAATAGTGTAATTTTATTTTGGAAATTTCTTAACACAGAACATATGTTGCTAGCTAAATATGGACTAAAGGAGTTGTAGCTCTATACCTTTTCTAGTATTATTCTAGTGTTAGAGCTCATATCTTGCCCTAATTTGATTGTATGATCCTAAGAGAAAGGATGAAATAATTATCGAGCCTTTTAGACAAGATTTAACAAAATGCTGGGCACCAATTTATTGAAAGTTATTTTGCCTGTACAACCACAAAGGGCAAAAGAAAGTAATACTATAAAACATAAGAGGTTGACTATATGTAATATATAATAACCATTACAATAGTAAAATAAAATTGAAGAAAATCAATATCACTAGTTAATGTTGAAGTGGGTAATTTGAATAATTATGCTAGGTTGCTTGAGGCAAATAATTTATTTTGATACATTTTTTAAAGAGAAAGTAAAACATTTATAATATGAAGATAGAATGGAGGTATTATATGGGTATTTGGAAGCATTTTAAAATCATATTCTTACAAAAATTGTTTATTTCGCATGAGGTGAATGTTTATTTATTAACCTGATCATTATTTTTCAAATGCATACTATGAACACTCTGTAAGCGTGGGAATAAAAAGTGAAAACTGATGTGGATCTGCCACTAAGGTCAAAATATAGCAAGTTAGTTGGGCAATAAGAAGCAATTTGAAAAGAATGATGTGCACCCTGATAATGAAAGTATTAATAAAAAGTATTGGTACATAAGATGGCATCACTTAAGGGCAACCTAAGTGAAGAAGGAAGTAACGGGAAGAGATTAAACAAACATGATATTGCCAAGTGTATGCAATTCTTACATCTCATTCATTCATTCTCATTCATTCCTTCTCACAAGGAAATTAGGCACATTTTTTCCCATCCACCTATCTTGGACATCAGCCCTTTTACCAATTAAAAAAAGATTCTATAACCTGTTATGCTAATATTCAAATTCTTCTTGGAGATTTCATAAGAAAAAAATAAGTGCTAAATTATCACTTCTGAAAGGTTAATTTGTGATTATTTAATTAGTAATTGTTTGCTCCTCTACCATAAATTAGAGCTAATTTGTACACATCTATAAAAAACTGGTCTTATTTAATCACTTTAAATTATCATACAGATGATATAATATGATTTTAGCCACACAGATTGCATACAATCCCCAAAAATTTACCCCATTTTCTCTTATTTCTTTATTTCATTGCTTCAGTGGTGAGTTCCTGGTACACTGAACCTGGCTGTTTCACAGGGACAGCCTAAAAAGTGCTCTGGATTAGTGTTCCTATGCAAATAAAAAACAGTCACAGATATGTTGTCTATTTCACATTCTACAAAGCCACACAAATTAGAGCAAATTGCTTGACATTCATTTTGTTTTTAATACCTATTGAAAATAATAATATTAGTTGTACAGGTTATAAAAGGTGGAATTTTATTAAAATGAGATTTTAAGCAGGGATATGAATGTGTGTGTATGTCTCAGAAAGAAAACTGTAAAAGACTCTGTATTTTAGAACTGACTGATTTAAATAACAGTAAAAGTCAATGACCATATCTATTAATAATAATGTCTAGACAATCAAGTTAAAACTAATTAAACAGACATTGGGAGCATGATTTAAGTTAACATGATCTGAGATTTATCATTTAGGATAAAGGTAAAAACAATGACTAAATTTTATCTTAATTCAATAAAACATGGTAAAACTTATAGAGTCACTATTTAAACATTGAATATACAGTTTAACCACCAGACTGCTAAAGGATAAAATGTAGAATGGGTGGGCAATGCTCAATCAATCTAAAAGGTAAACGGGAAAAGTAAAAAATAGAAACAGCAGGTCAAAATAAGGCCAAATAAGAAGGTAGAAATGATCAAAATCTATCAATCATCATAATCAATTTAAATGTACCAAACTCACCAGTTAAAAGACAAAGATTGTGAGACTGGATTATACATATCTACATCTTGTTCAACAGAGTTTGAGCTAAAACATAAGGACACAGAAAATTTGGAAATAAAATTTAGAAAACATATACCCAAAACACTAACAAAAAAGCTAGCATTATTATTTTAAATCTGAAAACACTGAATGGACATTAAGCATTTTAAAAAGTGCTAGAGATAGTCTTTTTAATAACTAGAAGTTATGAGAAAACCTTTTGTTGCCCAATAAGTAGATCCTAACAGTATAGATGTTTTGACAGATGACTCATTTCAAAATGTGTAGGAGCTATTAATATCTCTATGAATCTCTCCCTGAGAAACCAGTGTAAAATAAAGAAAGAGACACACAAATAAATGAGAGCTCAGCCTGGAGCCTGAAATACATGAAAACCAGGGTAGTCAAGAAGCTCCGTAGGAGCTAGAACATGATACCTGAGTCTAGATTACAAAGACAGGTGGCCAAGAGCACAGAAGGCAGCAAGCAGAGAACAAAGACAAATCAGACAAGCAGGTACCTGAATTGGGCCACAGTTATCAGAAGGCACAGGACAGTCAGGGGACCAGATATAGGGATATTTTTCACTGGAAGAGAAAAACGAAAGCCAAATCTGAGAACTTTTCATTTGAACTAAAATGCTTAAAGCAGCCTGAAAAAAGTCCTGGAATGGGAGCAACAAATAGCTTCCAACTAATGCAGAATTATAACCTTTTTGAGTGGAAACTTTCTCAACATAGGCCTGCCAGGTTTCCACAAATTAAAATCAGTCGTCATTCCAGTGACAAATATTACTAAAAACAAAAGAAAGCAAGGCACTCTGACATAGAGTCAACAACACCCCCGCCCCACAGATTTAGAATCTAAAGAATTACACAGTATGATATATTTTGCTACAGTTATGAAAATAATAATAAATAAAAGCTTATTATTTGTTGACACTGCATGTCATACATTAAGTAAGCAGAAAGTTCTGTTCCACATAGTCACTAAGGAATCAAGCTATCTTGATTCCCGCTACCTTGTAGCCTACAAGGTTGTTGCAACAGAAGAGATTAGATAATTGCACATGGGATTTGCAATGTCTTGGGCCAAACATGACATATGGCACATGGTCCTTTTGCTTATATTTCCTTGATCAATACTAGTTAAGTGATCCCACTTAACTTCAATGGTACTGAGAATTGTAGGGAAACAAATAGAATATTGATTAGCATCAATGCCTCTGTCACAAGTGAACAACTTTATGTTGTCAAATAAAGAAATAACTAAAAAAATTGAAATAAAAAGCATAATTGAGGATGGGTAAAATGACAGATTACTTCTAGTTTTAAATGAGTGAACTGGAAGATATAATGAAACAGAACATAGTCATCTCAGAAATTAAATCAAAATAAATAAAACAAAAGCTGATAAAGTATAGAAAAAACAGAACAATCTATCCTAATGGCAGGTTTTAAAGTAACACCATAAATTATTGATAGATCAATCTGGCCATAAAAGAAACAATGATGACATAGAAGATATGAATAATAAAATAACCAATTTTGGTCCACATTGTTCTCAAGCACTCATGTAAGAATTAGAACAATTGGTCATTTATTAGACAATAAAATATATTTTATGAAGTGCAAGCATAATGCTACACTGACCAGTCCATTCAGTAATTTTTTCAGTAATACAATATCTTTTCAATAAATTTATTTTATGTTAAATTATGTAGTAATTTCACATCAGTCATTTTCAGTGATCAAACTTTACTATTCACGTGAAAATTTACCCCTTTTCAAATAAAATTTTATTTTATAATACTTTAAACTTAGAGAATATTTGAAGAGATAATCATAGAATCCCCAGTTTCCTCTACTGTTAATATCTTATAATAGTATGATGCATTTGTTTTAATTAATGGACAATCATTAACATATTGACTAGTAAGTGCTTTATTCAGATTTCTTTAGTTTTAATCTAATATCTTTTTTCCATTTTATTAATATAATCCTAAATTACACTTAATAGTCAAATCTCCTTAGGTGCCTCTTGGCTGTGACAATTTATCATATTTTCCTTTTTTAACAGTTTTGAATAGTATTGGTCAAATTTTTATAGAATATCCCTCAATTGTAATTTTCCTGATGTTTTTCTCATGATTAAACTAGGTTTATGTGTTTTGGGGAGGAAGAAAACAGAGGTAAAGAGTGATTTTCATTACATCATTTCAAAGAGACACAATATCAACAGGATTTATAATCATTGAAGTTAAAATTTGATCTCCTGGTTGAGATAGAGTTTGGCTTCTCAACGCTTAAGTTGTTATTTTTCCTCTTTTCGCATCATACTTTCTGAAAGGAAGTTACTATGCACAACCCACTTATAAGGAGTGGAGAATCATGCTCCACCACATTGAGAGTGGAATATCAACAATTTCTGCATCATAAATGATTTCTTCTACCCATTTATTTATTTATTTATTTAAGTAGGAACTAATGAGCATTTATTATGTGCTTTGTGTTATAATATAATACTTTATTTTGTGGCTCGAATTTTTTGAGTGTTGCCCAGTGAAAGTACTTTCAATTGGCTCCTGTGTTCCTCTGTGATCTCCTATCTTCATGAATTTTTGATTTTGTTTGTTAGCATTTAATTTCTGTCACAAGAAGATGCTCCAGGATCATCTTCCAATTTCCTGCTCCATGTTCTAGAATCAGCTATTTCTCCAAAAAGTCCTAGCTGTGTTTATTGAAGAATGATGTTAGAATCCAAGGTATGGGTACTAGGTGTGCCTGTTACTGCTTCTATTGACTCTCTTAGCTGACAGAATAAGGGAATATATTGTATAAGTACCTTTGTGTATACACATATCTCTAAATATATGTGTAATCATCTTTATCTATTTATGCTAAACATGAGCTATTATAATGTCTCCATGGCTAATCATTTAACACAGGGGTCATTCTAGCCTTGTCCTCTTGCTTATCTATAACCCTCACTCCAACAGTGAGAAATTTAGCTTCCATTATGATCCACATACTTACTTAATTGTCTAATTCCAGTGCACACAGATAGCAGTATCAAAATTAACACATACTCCATGTGAATTAACTTTACCAATTTGAACAAAGTACTTATGTATGATTTTTATGCCTTTAATCTTATAGATTCACTCAATTCTGTTATATAGGTTAGTGCCTTTTTCCATACTTCCTTAAGTGAGGTTGTTTGATATACTTATAATACAGTTTAAGTTATTTTGTCACCTTCTGCATTGCATTTGCATTCTGGGATCCCCTGACATCCAAATATTTTTTTTAAAAATTCTGTAAGAAAACAATGGTGATCTAACACCTCTTGTATTATCCTGGATAGAGCTAGAGCCCATTCTACTAAGTGAAGTATCACAAGAATGGAAAAACAAGCACCAGCTGTACTTACCATCAAATTGGCATTAATTGATCAATACTTATTTGCACATATAGTAGTAACATTCACTGGGTGTCGGGCAGGTGGGAAGGGAATGAGGGGATGGGAATATTCACACCTAATGGGTGCAGTGCGCACCATCTGGGGGATGGACATGCTTGAAGCTCTGAGTCAGGTGGGGCAAAGGCAATATATGTAACCTAAATGTTTGTACCCCTGTAATATAATGAAATAAAAAAATACAAAATAATAAAAATTAAAAATTGTATACATTAATGTTCACTCTTTTTGCCATAAAGTCCTATAGGTTTTGACAATGCTAAATGTTCTTATCCACAATTATGGCATCATACATAACAGTTTCACTGCTTTAAAAAATTCACTGCACTTCACCAATTTAACCCTCTCCCTATCCTGGAAACCAATGACATTTTTACCACCATTATAGTTTTGGCTTTTTCCAAAATGCCATATAATTAGAATCATATATGCATCCTTTACAGACATGCTTATTTTACTTAGCAAAATGTAAGTTTCCTCCATGTATTTTTATAACTTAATCACTTTTTCTTTTTATGGCTCAATACTAATCCATTGTATGTATGTACCACAGTTGGTTTATTCATTCACCTGCTGAAGGAATATGATCCATTGATAGAACACAATCTCAGTCAAAATCTCAGGAAGCTATTTATAGATCTTGCCAAACTGATTATAAAGTTTTTATGGAAAGGAAAAATACCTAGAAAAACAAACACAATGCTGAAAAAGAAGAAAAAATTGGAGGACTCACATTACTAATTTCAATAACTAGTATAAAATTATAGTAATCAAAACAAGGTGATATTGGCAAAAGAATAGACCTATAGATTTTTGAACCAGAATAGAAAGTCAAACTAGTCTTTGACAAGAGATTAAAGGCAAATCAAGAGAGAAACAATAGTCCTTTTTGACAAATTGTGCTGGAACGATTGGGCTTTTATATACACACAAATAGCCTAGACATAGACTTTACAACATTCAAAAACAGTAACTCAAAATGAATCATAGATTTAAATATAAAATGCAAAACTAAAAATTTCTAGAATAAAAATAATAGAAAATTTATGTAACTTAATTTTGATGATGAGTGGTAAATATAACCCTATAAGCACAACCCATAAAGAAAAAAGTGGGTAAACTGGACTTTATTAAAATTAAAATTTACTTTGTGTAAGTTACTGTAAAGAGAATGGAAAGACAAACCATATACTGGAAGAAAATATTTTCAAAACACACATCTGATGAAGGACCTGTATCCTAAATTTATAAAGATATTTTAAACTCAACAATAAGAAAACAAGCAACACAGTTAAAGAATGGGTGAAATATTTGAATAGACAATCACCAAAGAAAACATACAGATAGCTATTAAACAAATGAAAATTTGTTCAATATAACTTGTCACGAGTGTACTGCAAATTTAAACAATGATGAGATGCTACTACATAGCTGTTAGAACTGCTCAAATTAAACCAAAACAGAAAACAATAATTGATGGCAAAGATGTGGGACAACATAAACATCTATTGATTGCTGGTAAGAGATACAAAATGATACATTTTGGAAGAAAATTTGATATTTTTTTAAAAAAGCTAAACATGGTCTTACCCTATGATCCAGCATTAATTGTGCTCTTGGATGAATCCTAAACTGATCTGAAAAATTATGCCCTCACAAATGTACATAGCAGCTTTATAGTCCCTCTTTCTCTCTCTCTCTCCCTTCCTTCCCCCCATCTCCTTTCTATATATCTCATATGTATGTGTGTGTATATATATATATAATATCTTATAGATTGTTTTTATTTCAAGCAGAAATGGGCAATTAAGGTAAATCTGGTTCTAGTCACTGAAATGGGAACACTTTGAGTATATGACTTTTATTTCATTTTGCTTTTTTTTCAGTTTGTTGCTGGTTTGGGAGCTAGGTTGTAAGGGTAATGAGTTCATTATCATTTCATTTTTGAGAAGTGAACCATCAAATGAGTATGCCTAGTAGGCTGGTGGGTATTTATATCTGTAAGGAAGGAGAAATGTCAGAACTGGTAGGAAATATTTCAACTCAAAATTAAATCAACTTGGTTTGTTGATAATG
This sequence comes from Cheirogaleus medius, assembly GCA_008086735.1. NCBI lineage: Eukaryota > Metazoa > Chordata > Mammalia > Primates > Cheirogaleidae > Cheirogaleus > Cheirogaleus medius. The sequence goes on along the minus strand of VBSM01001124.1, from coordinate 51,904,756 downwards.
ATTTTGTATACTGAACTGTTGTGACCTGGACCAAGCATGCAGCCTATAATTGGCTGAAAAAAATATTCTGGACACATCGGGTTAGGAAAAGTTGACTTCAATGAATTAGAGATTCCAATTCTGACAAAAAAATCAAGGTTTCTATGAAGACATATATTGTGTTTACAACTATGAAATTAAAGTGAATAAATAATCTGCTCATTTAAATAATTTAGATCCTTCATTCCAATTTTATTTGTATTATGAAAAATATATTTTGTATTTTTTTGAATAACAAATGCTTTATTTCCTAGTGCTTTCTGTATTACTAGCATCATTCGTGTATGACAACTGCTACGAAATCATTTCAAGTGCTATTTATGTATACATTTTTCTAAATTAATTTTTGCAACAAGGCAACAAGTAAAATAAAAGCAAAATATATTTATATATTTCTTTTTCTTATAAAAGCCTACATTATGCCTATATGTATAGTAAGATATAATAAGAATTGTTTATATTGGTTTTGAATAGTGAGCTTTACATTGGAGGGCAGCTTTGTTATTTATGTAATAGAAATTTAAAGCTGGAACTGTACTAAGAAATCATATATTTAACACTCATTTGAGAGAGATTAAAGAATAACAACTAGGTTATCAACTGTTAATAATTTTCTAATAATGTGAAATTTTATAGTGGAAATGATAGAAGAAACAGATCTTAAGCTCCTAATTGCATTCTCTTTCCATAAAGCCCACTAATTCTCAATCCCCCGTAAAGTGCACGTAATTTTCTCTGTGTACCGTCAGACTTTGAATGACATGTAATTTTCCATATGGTGATAAGGAATCCATTGTCCATTTTTAGCAGATGTTCAGAATTACCATGAATCTTTAAGAGAGCATCATGCCACACACAATTCTATTCCTGTGGGGCTCTAAACAAGTAATAAGTTTAAATGTAAATAATATTGTGCAGATATTTGCATGGACACTGGAGCTATAGATGTTTTAAATAATATATTTGTAATAGAAATTTAAAAATAAAAGCCAAGCAAAGACATTATTTGAAATTCTTTGAAATATCTTTGGAATGCTACTGACATCATTAAAATTATAATTAATCGCCAAAAATATAAATTAGTATATTTTGGAGACTGGGGAGACCTAGTTATTAATATTTCAATTCATTTAAGCATATGCTTATATTACTGGGTCCCTACAAGGTGCAATGGGAACACAAGGACAAATTAGATAGCTATTGCCCTCAAGAAATTTGACATCTATGAGTGGAAGACAAATAAACAAGAAATTTTCATAAACTGTGATAAATGCTATTATTAAGTGTTATTGTACTACAAAGAAGGGGATATGACTCTGACTGTGTGTGTATATGTATGTGTGTATATCTTTGCGAGGAGCACAGTGGAGTTTTTCACTGAAGGCTTTCCAAAGGAAAAAAATTTAAACTTAGACTTAAAGATGGCATGAGAGATAACCAAGGAAGGGTCACTAGAGCAACACTGCAGGAAAAAGAAGAAAATTTCAAAGATTGGGGGCAGAAAAAAATGTGAAACCATCAAGTAATTGCAGATAGTTGAGTTTCCTATTTCTAAATAAAATTGATAGAGTCATCCAGTGGTCAATATGCCCTTAATTTACAGGTTAAAACTGTATGAAAAAAGTAAAATAGTTCTAATATAAAAATGTATTTATTCTGCCTTCCCACTGGGTCACACATCCCTGGATCAAATGTACCAAAAATATTGATGATATTTGCTAATACAACTGGTTTCTATCACAGTTAGTGTTTCAATTACAATGGATAATAAATTGCCTAACAACTTGAAATTAGATATGGCAAATATTTTGGTAAAAAATTATCTATTAACTCTGCTAAAACACTGATGATCAGAATATTGAATTATTAGTATTTCAAAGCAGCTCTTAAGAAGATTGTATTGACACAAAGGACAAAGTTTATATGAAAGGGGAAAGGTTCAACTTTCCCCTTTCATGTATATATAAATATATGCATATAATATATATGATTTCCCTTATATATGTGTATATCAATAGATACAAACACATACAGAGTGGAGGTGTATATATATATATATACATGTGCATCTCTCTCTATATATATATATGTGCATCTAGAGAGAGAGAGAAAGAAAGAGAGAGAGAGGGAGAGAGAGATTTCTCATAATTTAAAAAAAGTCCTGACAATGAAACATACAAAACAATTATAAAATAAATATAGAAATTCAAAGATATTCACAAATAAAATGGTAGTTAAACTTCTATGGTCATTGAAATAACAGTAGTTTAATAGGTTTCACAAAGAAAATATTTAATTTAGTAATACTTCTTTCGAATATGAGGTTTTGTGTTACCTCAGGATTTTAAATGAGTTCATATTTTTAGATCACTAGTGATTTGTGAGGCATACCGCATTGCGATTTGCATTTATAATTTTTCATAATATAACAAGGCAGAAAGGAGGTGAAAAGAGGAAATCTAAATAAACTTAATTAATTAGATCTTTCCAAAGCATTTGAGGAAAATGAAGCTTGGAGTCCAAAACATATAGTACACTTTCTTTTAACTTTGTTTTAACAAAGTGTACAAATATTTTATAGATGATCCTATAAAATATATTCTCTTAACATGGAAGAAATTTACAATGCCAATTGTCATTTATTCAGCAAGGGCCAAAAAGCTAACTCTTCAACCATGTCCAAGACAGTTTTGAATAATTGTTGAATTTTTTCTGAAAGATCGAGTAAACATAATGTTCCTAACCTCTTCCAAAATACTGATTAGCAAATTTAGTGAAGGGAATAACCTTATTCAGCTTAGATACAGGGCTGACTTTGGAGCCAGGTTGGTAACATGACAAAATTATTCTTTAGTTTTCCATGTAGGGAGCTCTAAGATTGCAAAGTTTCACAATTATAAAATGGTTTTGCAGTTATAAAATGGACTGGGTGTGTAAATCTGTCTAATTCAGAGTTGTGGTTTTAGCAGGTCGAGGTGGCAGCACACCAAAGAGTCATACTCTCATTTCTGTTTCTTATTTTTTTTAATCAAAAATAAGGGATGCATTTCAATCTGCCTTACTCCACTACCTTGCCTTTGGATACGGTTGTGGGAGAAAAAATCATATGTATTAGCTCTTAAAACTTTCAAAGGTAAATAAAAATTCTGTATTTCAGTGAGTCTTTTACAAAACTAAAAGTTTTGTGTGTTAATACAAAAATATTACATAGCTACTATGCTATTACTATTTTTTAATAAAAATCTTAAACTATTACTGATTGCGTTCTTGGAAGAATTGCTTCCAGAGCAATACAAGATCTTCTTTGATCCTTGAAGCTTTTCTAAAAATAAAAATTATCAAATCAAATTAAAATATCACTGGACTTAAAAGTAAATCAATTTATGAATTCAGTTAAAATAACCTAATTGAAGATCCTCTTTTCATTTTTTTTACTTTTCTTAGATTTGAATAAATTATGAAGTTTCTTAGATGTCTGCCATCAATTTGCTTATATTTGTATAATTCTATTTATTCATATGGCAAGATCACAAAATTCTGTTGATGTTTAATGTCCCATTAAGATTTTACGTTCTTTTTTTTTTTTTTTAGCCAACAGCTCTTTATTGTATGTTTCTTTCTACCTCCTTTGTATTAATTTTTATTTTATTGGAATAGTCTTTAGTGTTGGAGAGAAATGCAATCTGAGAATAATATTGAGAATATTAATGTATATCAAAGACAGGAAAGGGGAGTAGAGTTATTTCAGAAGCAATTGTAAAGCATGCCTCGTTTTTTTGGTGATATTCTCTAATAAAACTCCTCATATTATTAATTGCACTCTATATTTTTTTTTCATAGCCATTATATACATAAAGCAGAAGTAATTTATAAATAAGTATGCTTTGTGATTTTCAAAATTCAAGCTGTATTTGGACCTGATTCGTTGAAAGTTATCAGAAAATTAAGTATCTAGTTTTAAATGGGAAACTAGCATAATTTATTTTTGCAAGTTTCCTTTCTTTGTGATTCTCTTCCCTCTTCCTAAAGTTATTCTTATTTATAAATGAAAACTTCAGAAAAAATGTCTCCTGGGTCGTAGATTTCCTCTCAGCTACTGATTTTCTGCCACTATTGCACATGGTGGTCACTACCAGTTTAAGTAATTGAACTAAGATGTCTATTGAACTTGTAGCCAGACAGCTCAGTCTTTGCTTAATGATTCAGGCTGTCTAATGCATCCCTGAAAATTAACGAGCATGATCCATAGTTTTAACATAGTTCAATACTCGATTTACAAATTTACCATAAATCTTCTTTCCCTTTTATTTTCAAAAAGGAACTAAAACTAAATGTGTTTTATACTACAGCCCTTACTTATATGCTTATCCTGGAAAAATTCATATGTATGCACACACACACACACATATTTATAGCAGATGTGCCCTTTTATGATGCTAGAAAAGTAACAGAAGCCACAATAGCATGTTGCTTTCATTTTATTATATTTTAAGTAATTCCACAGACATTTGTTGAGCTAGAATATGGTGGACACAGAAATAAATAAAAAATAGTTTTGTGTCTTTTAGGAATTCCAATCTATTGGATAATATCATTTGAGCAGACATTTCAATACCTCACTGATATCCACTCAGATCTTAGCACTTTAGAGAGATAAGCATTTGGATCTTTCGGATTAAGGTCTTTCTCTGGCCATTGATAAATTAGCAATTTACCACAATTCCAGAGAATCAATAAATCCTAGAGGTGACAGGAGTTAGTGTAATAAATACCCTACTTTCTTATCTTAGCTACACCTGCCATCTTGGGGGATGGAACTTCAGTTGTTCACAGTGTTAACTTGTTGGATAATTTTTTTGGCTTCCTTTCTTTTCTTATATCATTTTTCCATTCCCACAAGTGTGTTTCCTGATATCAATTACTGAATAAACTACTAGCACTCATAACTTATCTCAGGGTCTGCTTCTGGAGGAAATTGCACTACGATATTAATAATTATCTAAGTATTATGGAGCCATTGTATGTTTAAGTAACCATAAGCAGTTCAGTGTTTCGTGGAGTTCTGAGAGACGAGGAAACAATTGTAAAAGCCATATTATGAGGACAAAGACAGTTTACAATGTTTGGGGATGTCACTGAAGATTTAAATCAGGAAAATTATTTATTTTGATATTCAATTTTAAAAATAACCTTAGTATGAAGAGAGATTGGATACACATGTGCCTGCACACACAGAGATTATTACAAGTGGTCCAAATAATTCCCTTTTCTCTGGGAAGAAAAAAAGTTTATCCCTTAATGTGCTCCTATGAATGGACCTGGAAAGCTGTCCTTTTAAAAAATAAAATGTTCACACCTCCTATTACATACTAGAAATGTGAAATGTTCTGTGGAGGACAGAGTGACTCTCAAACCCAGCCCTGCCCTCAAGTCAAAAATAGAACACTCATAAATGCCAATATTCAAGGGACAGAGAAAGATAGGCCATATTGAAAGAGTTCTCAGAATCTGGAAGAGGAGAAGCCAATGGGTATGAGAGTCTGAATAAAGAGAGAGTGGTCGATAAACACGAAGAGCACAAAAATCATCAGAGAAGATAAACACTGAATATAGGATATTGAATTTCTACGTTAAAGTGTGAAACACGTATCCCTAATTAAGGAGCACAAACACAATAGTTATGACATTTTTCATTATAATGGAATCAAAAGCCACAAGAGTTCATAATTTATGAGCAATGCTTCTGCTTTATTCTCCTTCTCCTACACTGTTTTCCAAGTGAAAATACCTGTGTCTTAGGGTGAAAATATGAGTAAATGTATGATGTTTTGGGGCTCAAGAAAATCGTACCTTCTGAAATTATGTATATTATTTCTGAATTCTAGACATTTTAAAATTATAAAAAGAAATCAAAATGGATACCACACAAAATATAATGTCAATGGATGGATTCTAATTATAAACTGATGGATGCTAATTATAAAGCCTAAAAGAGAGAACACATCTAAACACCTTAACACTTTGTTGATGACCCATATCCTATGAGAAAACATAAACACTTCAAAATTGCTTTTGTGGTGAATAAAAATGCACACAAATCTACCACATTTCACCTTTGATCTTTAAAATGAGCTAATAAAAATTACAGGAGGATTAAGAAATGCAATTTTGCATGTATGAGTATGTATGTATATAAGAACAAATAAAATTGGAAGTAAGAAGTCACTCACAGAAAAATTAACTCTGATTAAACCATTAATATCTGCCAGGACAGACAATGTAAGACTTCCCAGACCCACTCACTTCTATGAAACCTCTCCTTCTTTCCCTTCTCCTTTCCTCTCTTCTTCTTCTCCCTCTCCACCCTCCAGGACATTAGAGATTCCAGAACACAACACTACCTGGTGGGGCCCTGCTTCTTGGAGCTCCCTTGCTTTGCCTATGTTTGAGCGAGTAATAAAACTTTGAATCCCACTTGCGTTCACTGGTTTTGGTGTCTTATGTTCAGACATGGACATTATTAAAGAGAGAAAGAGACTGACCTGTCACAGGCTTGGTTGAACAGTAACAAAAATCAATAAAATGGTTATAATAAAATGTAATAAATATATTTTAAACAATTCTACAGTTGTTCATTTTTATATAAGTAGAAAACTATTGAAGCATTATTTTTTTGAAATTTGGAATTATACACCCTTTCATTTTTTTCTTACCATGTGGCTCTTTCAAACACAAACAGATAACTGGAAAAATAAAATAAGTTAAAGTTTTAGACTTTATTTAGTACATCCAATAGAAACACTTGTAGATCCATAACATATTTATAAAAATGTCTTATTATCCTGGGATCAATTTCTTATTACAATGTTCAGTGAATATGGATGGATTCAAATGTTTAGGTAACTGTAATCATCTGGTAATTTTTCATCTCTCAAATGCATCGTATTTCAAGGAGTAGATCTATTTGTGTTTTTCTTTTTATTTAAAAAATTTCCCTAATAAACAATCAGAAAGTTAATGTGAAACTGGAGAGATAAAATATTACCATATATCCTCAAGCAATTGAATCTGAGAAGTCCATATTCCAGGGGCAGATTTAAGGGAAAAGTTTTGGATGGTTTGAGGCTATCATCTGGTTTAGAAAAGCAATGATGAAACTGTGTGTTCATGAATCTTTATGGACTGTTGCCACTTTATGTACTGTTACCTGGATAATCAACCATATAACACTATATCATGTTTACCAAGAAATCACTCACATAGCCATTTAGAAGATTAAAAAATAACAATGAGGGGGAAAAAGCAATTCATAACATAAAATTAAAATTTTAAGACATAAAAATAAATAAACACATAGGGAAAATTCTCAAGTGAAAGAATACATTCAGAACTAAAGATAAATTACGTTTATAGATTTGCGTATGTTGAACCATCCCTGCATCCCTGGGATGAA
>VBSM01001124.1:51885703-51896079 GCA_008086735.1 Cheirogaleus medius | reverse complement strand
CCTCTACTGTTAGACTTCCACCAATCCCTGAATAATGGCGCTCTAATCACAGTCTCTTTTATATCTTTCCAGATCCTCCTTTTTTAATAGATGTTAGCTTGTTCCTGTCTTAAGTTATTTTACAATTTTGCAATATGTGACCCTCTATGTCATTTTATATTGATGTAAGTACATCAATAGGATAATTCTCAAAAAGAGAATTGTAGCATTCTTGGTAAAATATGTGGATGTAATCTTACTGGCTTTCATTGGTGATCTACCAATGTATACTTCCACAAATATGCCTGAGAATGCCTCTTCCCATACAGTTTTGGCAATACAGTGTATGATCAAACTTTTTAAATTTTTACCACATTATGATGAGATTTGTTGCTTAGTGAGCTCTTAATTTTAAATTATTTCATTATGAGAAAGAGTGAGGATATTTTCACATGTTCAAGAGTCATTTGTATTTTGTTTCCACTGAATTGTCTACTTATGACTTATGTTATTTGCATTTTTCTATCAGTTTATTGGTGTTCAGATCTATTTGTAATTTAGGAAATTAGTTTTTAATTTATGATATTAGCTATAAATATATTTTACCAAATTTTTATTTTACCTTATGTCATATTTTAATCATGGATGTTTATGTTTAATACTATATGTAGTAAAATTTATCAATGTTTTTATGGTTTCTGGATTGTGAGCTATAGTTTGAAAAGCCTTCTCCACTTTAAATTTATAAAGGATTTCAATATTATCTTTTAGTGCATTAATGATTTTTAAGAAGCAAAGCTCTGATCCTTATGAAGCTATTTTTTATTGAAATGTTGGTTTGACAAGTATATTCACATTCAGAAAATTCTTGAAAATATACCCTTTTGTTCATTCATGCACATTTCTCTAAGAATATCACTATATACATCATATTTTTAAAAAGTGTGTGATAAATTTAATATTTCATTAAAACTTATACTTCAAAAATAAACACATGTTAGATGAATGAGAGAAAGTATATCTGGGCATCTTTAAACCTTCTATGAGAATTTGACAAAATTTTAATAGGTATTGCATTGAATCTATAGACCACTTTGGGTAGTATAGACATTTTAATAACATTGATTCTGCCGACCCATGAACATGGTATGGTTTTCCACCTGTTTACGTCCTCTGCTATTTCCTTCCTTAGTGTTTCACAGTTCTCCCTGTAGAGGTCTTTTACTTCCTTAGTTAAATACATTCCTAAAATTTTGAATCTCACATATAATAACCAAATGTGATAAAAATTTCCCTAGTTTCTAACATACATAGAAACCCAAATACATACAAATAAGCCAATAAACAAAGAAAAGCAAATAAGTAAATAAATAGCCACAGGGAATCAATTGAGAATATATATATTATTCTAAGAGTCCTAGGTGAAAAAAAGGTTGCTAAGAAAACAGAAAGGAGACAATTATCTGTAAAAGAAATAGTAGAAGGAAATCGAACTTAGGTTTGTGTTGAACCCATTTTATCCTTATCTCCTTCTACTCTCCTCCTTGCCCATTCTTCCTAATTCATGCTGAACTTATCTCTCTTTATTCAGCTTTGAATCTTCTTCACCAGTAGTTATGTTCAGACATCTGTTAACTCTGCCTGGTATACTATTTTAAGATTGTCATGACTTGTTCCTACTTATTTATTCTTCAGATCTCAAATATTACTTCTTTAAGAAGACTTTCACTACAATGGTGTTTCTTGTCTTATGCTTTCATTATACCTCAAAGCTCTGATCAGACTTTTAAGTATGGTAAAATAGAAGAATGGATACTCTTGCAATCATGTGGCATGTTGCACTTATGTTCACCACTTTGAAAGGTCTTGAATTTGAATAGTTTGCTTCTGTGCAATTAATGTATTGCTGTTGGACTAAGGTTGATTCCAGGCACTGGAAAATCCTAGAAGCAGGTAAATTTGGCCAGCTATGCTTTAGGTCTAATGGAAGAAAATGGACAATCTAAGAAGGTAGCAGATTGAAGTAGCCTTAAAGAAAATCTTGGGAAGTCTGTTTTTTGGGTTAATTCAGGGAACATGCAAATAGCAACAAAAATTAGCTGTGAGCAATGAAGGAAACTAAATTATTTTAGTGAAAGGAACTAATATTAATAAATGATGCTGTGGGAGAGATGCAAATATCATGAACATCATCCATGGAATCCTGGAAGGAATATTTGAAGGGCAAATTAATAAATAAAGATTTTAGGTAGAGTATCAAAGATATATTCATTCATTCAGATTAGTTTCCTAAATTGCCCAATTGTACCATAAGTTATATGGATAAAGTAGAAAACAAAATAAATTATCGCATTATTATTTATAAAGAACTTTATGACTTTGGTAATGAGGCTTATTTATTTGAAGGAGGTTATTTATGTAACTTAGACGTCATCCTAGTTTCAGATATACCCCATCATGAGAGTTTCAGGTTAATAATTCGAAGACTTTTTTATTTACTTGATATGTTCTTTTCTAGTACTCAAAAGCAAAAGTTTCTTTTTGCTTTATGCAGGTAACTTTTTGCCTCTCTGTCTTTCAAGCTTTAATAATATGAAAATATAAGAATATAGTAAATTAACTGAAGAATTATAAAACATTACAATAGTATATTATATATCTGTGCTGAAAGCCTCACTAAACCTGATATTTTATCAAATATTTCTAAACAGTTAAAAAACTCATATTAAATGGGAAGAAAGCAGGTTAGTCAGAATATTTTACTGCTGGAAAAAGTATGTCATTCTCTACCAACTTAATGGCCTGTAGCACTTGAGTAAATTCTTGTTTCATAAACATGCAATGGAAGGGTTGAAGATGTCCCTCCATACCTTCTGAATTCTAAGGAAAATAAATAAATAAATAAACAAACAAAACAACAAAAACCTAACAAAAATTAAAAGAAAACAAGACAACACCGTTTTTTAATACATCCAACACTATTTGCCTTATAATGAGGTAATAAAAACTGTATGAACCCCCAAGTTACCCTCAAGACAGCTTCTGCTATGGGAACCTCTACCCAATTACCCCAAAAGTTCTTTAGTGTTTTGATTCTTCTTTTTCACTATTCATAGCAATCCTTGTTGTTGGGAGACTGTTTTCCATGCATCTCTCACATTACTGTTTGTCTGTCAGGTGAAGAACTGTTATGATCTGGATGCTTTTTAAGAATGTTGATATAGTGGAGCCTTAAAAAATATAGTGTCTCCCTCCAAAGTAAACGACAGGCGTGCTTGTAAGGGAGGTAAAACCTCAAAACACTGAAAGTTCTTGACACTTATTCCCCTGGGAGTAGTTAGGGTTAAAACTATCTTTAAATATTAAATAAAACATTTATACAATTCATTAGCTGTTACTTTAAAAATTTAAGTTAATTAAATATGAATATCTAGAAACAATCAATTATATATCAAAATTTTAATCTCAGTTTATTAATAATTTCATATTTATGCTATAGATCAAATTAATTTTTTTATTAAATGTATTAACATATCATCTTTTCTGCATAGATAGCAGTTTTGTTGGGAGATAATTCTCTATAGCTCTCTGGTGTTTCTGCATGTTTTGTAAGCAGAGGCACTGACAACTTTCGTTCTAGACTATCTTTCAAAATTTGTTTATATAGGGCCAGGTGCAGTGGCTAATGCCTGTAATCCTAGCATTTTGGGAGACCAAAGTGGGGGAGTCCCTTGAGGCTAGTAGTTCAAGACCAGCCTAGGCAACATAGGGAGAAACCCTCTTTTTAAACAATAAATAAATAAATGCATAAATTAATAAAATAACTGGCTTAGTTGGGTGGCACATGTCTTTAGTTCCAGCTACTTGGGAGTCAGAGCCAAGAGGATCACTTGAACCTGGGAGTTTGAAGTTGCAGTGGGCTGTGATCGTGGCACTACACTCTAGCTCAGTGGCCACAGTGAGACCCTGCCTCAAAAATAAATAAATGAATAAATAAATAAATACATACACAATAAATAAATTGCTTATATAGTGAAACACTTTGGAAGGCAGTGATAGTATCTCCTCCTTAAGCAGAGGCAGATTTGTTTACTTTCCACTGTAATATTAAAGGGCTACCTTTTGCTTGCACCCATTATTAAAAATGGGTTCCTTAAATTCAGAGTTCTTCATCCACAACCCATTGTGTGTAAGACATACACCTGGGCCACTGTCATCCCCCCCAGCCACCCACCATGGACTTGGAGGTTAAGAAAAAATAACACAAACCTGCGGCTCATGCTGTTGACTGTGATATGATGGTCTCTGATCAAGGGCTCCCAAGTCTACTGTCAGCATCCAGGCAACTGCGGCCAGATAACTTATTAGCTTGCATGTAGAGTAAAGTCTTATACCTTTTGCAGCTTTTGAAAGTTTTATGATGCATCAAGATTTATAGTTTTAAATGATGGCATTCATAATCAAGTCCTCAACTAAATAATGTTCTTACTAAGTTAGAATACTAATTGAAACAAAGTCATTCATTTCTGAGATAATAACTCAAATAGCTCATAATTAGCACCATATTCTCTAATTAATAACAGTTCAAGGCATAAAATCTAAACGTGCTACAAATAGACAAAAAAGATTTTTAAAAAATTCAGTCAAGTGTCTCAATGATTAAGGCTTCTGCTTATCTCTTTGCCTTGCCTGATGAATTTACTTAATTTCTCCTGTGAGAATGAGCTGAATACAAGACAGAGAGGTAGGATGTTCAATTTCAGTTATTATGTTTTATTCTTCATATTTTTTTTGCCTTAAAAGAATAAATTACTTAATTATAATAATAGTTTCAGTTGTCAGAGAATAAAACATTGTTTCTTAGTTGAAAGGCATTTTTTTAAAATGCTTTTTAAAAAATTTGAGAAGTAGTTCTAATTTTACACAATTGAATGGTATGTATTAAAGCAGAAATACTAGATCATATAGTCACTTTCCATTTTATCCTCATATTACTAATATAATTGTGTGTGATAGAAAAGATATTACATTTTTAAATATTCAAATGCATGCATATTTTCAGTGCTACATGGGTTATATATATCGAAAGTGAAAGTGCTGATTGTTCCAGGTTTCTAATATTGCTTTTAGTTATATATAATGAGTAAGTTTCAAAGTCATTACATATCAAGAAAAAGTTTTTTTATTAAATTTCTGAAAAACATATACTATACATTTTCATTAACATTTTATCTTTAATTATTAAATAATGAAATTCATAATGTAACATAGTTCTTTTATTCAAGATCCAGTACAATCCTATTATTTAAATGAGGGGGTAAATTTAAAAGCCATTATACCATCACCTGTAAATCAATGTCTCAATTCTTTAAATTTCTTCTTGCAGGTCGCTGACTTTCATTGTACAATAAAAAAGTAAGGAGCAGACCTTTTTATCGTTTGTTATTTAAGTCACAGTTTGAGATACTTAAAGTCATTAAGAATAGTCAAGTACATTGTATGAGTCTTATTAAAATTGCCAGCATACTGCTTGTCCTTCTTTTGATCATTGCTGCAGTACTGAAGTGTCATTCATGCAATTAAAAGAATACAATGAAGACAATAAATGTCTATATTCAAAAGAAGAAGAAAGTTTTTAAGACTTAGATTTCATTTGGAGTGACTAGTTTTGGAAATTACAAAAGTTCTGTTAATTGAACATACATGAAAAGTTGGGACATTTCTCAAATAGTTAGGTACGAATATGATTTAACCCTGTCAATGTTCCAAAAGTATCCTTTGATAGACTACCTCTTCTACTATTGGGGTAAATACATGTTTGTGTCAGTTATTTTTTGCCATATAACAAACCAGATTAAAATTTAAAATTTATTGGCTTAAAGCAGCTAATGTGCTTACTTGGAGCTGGGATCAGATGAGCAGTTCTTCTGATTTCACCTGCCTTATTCATGGTGTTGTCTGTTGGGTAATGCCATACAGCTATCTTTAGTGATAATGGCATCTGGCCAGACATGGTGGTATAAAGGTTCCAAAGAAAAGAGAAAAGCATGCAAGGTCTCTTGACGTCCTGGCTCAGGACTGGAACCCTCTCTCTTCTGTGTGTTCTACTACTAAAAGCAAGTCAGAGGACTAACCCTATTTAAAAAGTTGAAGAAATAGACTTTACCTCTTTAAGTTAGGTGCAGAAAGGTTCCTTAGCAATAGATCAATACAGAGAAGAGAAAATCGTGGCCTTTTTAAAATTTTTTTGCAATCTACCCAATGATGGCACATAAGATGGGAATTATTGCTGGGAGATTTGACTTTAAATTTGCTTTGTGTTAATAAAATAATATTTGCCTACATTCACAAACTTGAGAGTGTTAAAGCCGTATATGTTAATCTATATAGGAGAAGTTTTTATTGGCACCATGACTATTCAGTTAAGTATTTTACAACCAATTGTAATATTTTGTTGTTCTCATATTTCGGTGTGCGTGTGTGTGTTGGTGGGTGTTGGTGAGTGAAGAAGGAATGAAACATCACACATATACAAAAAGAAAATCATGCCCTAGGAACAGAGTATACAATTAGAAACTTAAATTTCATTGGTATTATAGGGAAACAATTGCGCCATTGCATCCTGGTGACTTTGCATGTGTCCACATAGGCCACTCAGGCAAAGGTTTGAAGCACAGCTAATCTGAGCCTTGGTGAAAGGCCTGTGATCTTTCTGGAAGACAAGAGGATAGAAGGCTATGAGAAAATGCTATGAGTTCATCCCTACTCACTTCTTTACATCCCATGGAAGGCTGTCATGTCTCAGTTTCTCATTATCTCCTAGGTTCTGATGAGATATAAGGCTTTTCACCCCATGCCCTTTAGGTTATAACTGCAGTCTATCAATGTACTTAACTGCCTTCTAGAACTGGAAGACACCTCAGGAACAGGGTGTCCCTGGCACTGCATTGTCATCTAGCCATTTTTGTTTGAGTTTCACACTTTTGTTTGTGGGAGACAAAGAGCACAGTGAGTTGTCTCCTTTTGTGATTCTTCCTTTTGCTAGCTACGTAAGCCATAAACTATCTGGATATAAAAGTGGCTTGCTGTATTTTACTGGCTGAATCTGTCAGGCCTTGGCTTTGGCTTTGCCTGCAGCTATGTGTTTGACAGGGATATATTTAGAAATACGGCTACAGCCATGCTCACTTTGGCTTACCTCCCTCCTCTTACTTCTGCTCTTCTTTCTGCATCTCAAAACCCTAAAAGCCGCAGGTAGCGATTCTCCCTAACAACATTAGATAGCATACTCTATTGAGCTTCCAAGAAAGTATTATAATTGGCTCAGTTTCCAGAGCCCTGCATCTTGACAAGGACAAACTTCACAGGGACTGTTGAAACCACATGAGCAACCCTATTCTAACAAGCTCTTCAAAAAGATTCTTATTCATCAACTATGAATCAATATCATAATAAGGAACTGAAACTTTAATGTTATTCTCTTGTGTGTGGTGTGATCTCTGTACTCTGCCCAGAGACCAAGGGAAATCTTTCTTCTCTTTTGTGTTAAGAGCAGCCATCTCTAAGTCTGTGAGTGCTGAGTGTTAGCTATAAAAGACTAGCTACCGCTTTCTAAGTCTTTGGGTGTAAACAGTACCTAGTTTGAATTCTAAGATCTCCTAAATTGTAGAAAGTGATCATTCCGCACTCTGACCCTCACTATGAATATAACAAGTAGCCTTTGCCAATTGTGTGGTGATAAATGTTTTCCCAGCATTTTCGAGATTGTTACTGTAAAAATGTCTCAGTTTCAATATGAGATATTTACAAAATTAAATGCACTTCCATAAAATGCTTTTAGGCCCCATAGAGTGTATTGCCTGATTCTTAATGATCTAGTCGTCAAGCAAAGTCTAAATCGAGGATATGTACTCCCAGTAACTTTTTAAATCGTATCCATTATCTAAATACTATTTGATCAGCTTTTCTTTGCTTCTTGGGTTTCCAGTATCTTTTATATTTAAAGAAACATGGTCATAGGTTTTCAGTGTACTTGATCAAAACTGGAATATATTGGGAGATTTGTTGTACTGAAAATTTTGAAATTCATTATGAAGTGCAATTCTAATATTATACCCCGCTATATCTAGCATATAGATTTTTTTAAAAATTCAAACTTTTAATTATATCAAAAACTGACAAATTTTTGACATAACTTAGTATTTTATAACTAGTATAAGCACTGAATGTATAACATAAATTGACTCCTTCCTCGTGCTATTTTTCAAGGATAAGAATGTTCAAGTTCTAAGACTTGTGAAGAATATCATGTTTCTTGTATTTTAATATTTAACATATTTGTGCCTAAATATGATAGCATATGAAGATCATAATATTTTAAATTACAAATTGGGATATGATTAACCACAGTGAACAGAAGAATGCCATTGAATATTCATATACAGAGATTATCTTCAAATCTGTCAGTTTTGTTTTTTTCTTCCAGAGAAACCAGCAATTTTTGACAGGTGTGAATTGTAGCAATAATACAATTTCCCTCAGAACATTCAAATTGATTTTTAAACAAAAGTGATTCATTTTTATTTTTAAACTAATGCACACTTGTATTCTAGAATAGCACTGAGATTTTCATCCAAGAAAATGACTTTGTGAAAGTAAAATGTATCATTTGGAACTTAACCACATAGTCAATTTCTAATAAGTAAAAGTAATGTTATGCATATCAAGACTTTTTTTAGGAATAACGAGCACTTAACTTATTATACTCGAAATACCTAGACACTTTCAAAATCAGTTTTGTGATTATAGGTGTTTTGTAATGGTAGAAAGAATTATGAATCTTTCTAAATATAGCTATAAACAGTTTTATAAACATTTACATATATGCTTCTTTTTTATTAGTTTAAGGGTGTTTCTTTCTTTATGTATGTAACTATTTTATATGCCAAATTCTCTCTTTAGCATTTATTCTAAAGAAATTTGAAGGGGCTGATATTCCTAATTGCCTATTAAATTGTCCTAAGGCTAATAAAGTACTCTAAAAATTATAAGAAGAGAATAAAAAGCATACAATTTGGATATTTTTATGATTCATGTTTACTTTATAATGTTTGCATTAGAAATATTCTGTAAACACTTAGGACATAATTTAATATGTTGCTCTCACTTCATCTTTCATTTCCACATGTGGTTTATTGCAGTAATTTGATTTTATGGTGTTAGCTAGTAAGTATTTATCCCTATTATCACCAAGTTATGAGCATTTTCTAGGGAATTATTTTGTCTTGTTCTATAAGCCTAATAAATACCATAGGGAATGCATGTTTTTTATTTAAGATACAGAGTTAGTGGAAAAATATACTCAAAACACAGAAATGAAGTATGTCTTTATAAGCCTCTGAAAATGGCATGACGAAGAATCTCATGAGTAATTTTTTAAATCAAACATGGCCTCCTCAACTCTTTTTTTCAAGGATAAAAGAATGTCCCTGTAACTAACAATATAACTTCTTTTCTTACTACTCACAGGTTAACAGAGAAAAATACGAACTGGAAGAGAGAAACAAGTTCCTTAACTCAATTGTATAATACAGGTCATGAGTTAATCATTACTATTAAACTAAGAGCTAGAAAGAGACTAATTTTCCTTCAGAGCTGAAAAAGAAGTACACAAGATAAAAAATAATTCATTATGTCTCAAAAGAGGCACTGTATAAGCCTTGGACAATATATCTCACACTGTGACTTTTCAAACAATTGTGTTTAGCACATTATGAATTTTATAAAATAAGGTAGAGTAAGATGAAATAAGATTAAGAAGTAAAGACTCCTCACTTCCATTTTTCTCCTAGTGATCAGTTCACAAGTGAAGAAATTTGACACCAACATTGCTCTCAGCATTAAGATTCCACAAATCTTTGATTCTGCTCCATTAGTTGCCTTCAACTTCCTACTTGAAATTCAAATCAGAAAATGGATGGCACCTGCTATCACATTCTGTGACTATCTTAATCCAGACAAATTTGTATACCCCCAGAGAGGCTTTTTAAAATATTGATATAGTCCAAAAAAGACCAATAATGAAAGAAACTCATGGAATGGACAAATAATTTGCTAAATATTATCTAAATAATTAATTGGATATTTAGAAAAAAATTGAAACTCAGACATCATTCTATACATTACAAAGTATAGAAAACGAACTAATTAAATATTTATACCTCAAAGAGTAAACCCCTGAATAGACAGTGTGAAATAGTTGAGCATATATTAGCCCTGTGGAGGAGAAAGAATTTCTTAATCTTAGATGTAAATAAATATATAATAATAGTTAACAATTAAAGACAAATAGGCCGGGCGCGGTGGCTCACGCCTGTAATCCTAGCTCTCTGGGAGGC
>VBSM01001124.1:51843866-51884021 GCA_008086735.1 Cheirogaleus medius | reverse complement strand
GGTAAAGTAGCTCGCTTAAGTGTCTTTGGAAGTGAATAGAGCTTGTAAGACTAAAGACAAAAAGAACTGCTGATCACTGTACCTAGTGGATAAAGTTGTTTCCCATGTTTACAGGGATTAACAAGCCTGATACTACTATAGGCTGTACTGGAATGGAATGATTACATAAATGGATAGCAATGGTAGAAGCCAGGTTTCTCCCCGTTGGAGTGGTAGTTTATAGACAAGCAAAGGAAAGATACTAAAATGACTCATATGGTAATGGATTAGAGGTGGAGACAGTATGAATTCATGTTTAGGCTAATATAGATAGCTACATAAAAAATATTACAGAAATGTATGAAGACATTAATGTAAAGACATATTTTTGCTCTGTCAGCTGACAGGGCCTAAAACAAATGATACCCCACTAGCAATGAGTATGCCTTTATCTTGGTTTCTAACCCCATTCTTCAAAAAGGAAGCAGGGATCCTTGGGAAAATGCCTGGTTCTAGGACTGGGACAAGAAATGTACAAGATGAACTATGAGCACCTTGTGATGCCTGAAAGTAAGAAGGTGGTCAATTTTTTAAAATACATTTATTATGCTATTTCAAAGCAGCACAGGAACTGACTAAAAGAATTTCTAATGATCTGTGACAAATGAGCAAAAGTAGTATTGTGAATTCTTTTCAAAAGTACAAAATTTGAGACAAAACTTTTTAAAAGCAGCATTGGATTATAACCTAATGTCTGAAATAAATATGTGTGAGGCTACTATAAATGAGTAATTGAACAAATTAAGTGTAGAAAACAGACGACTTTTCTATGCAGAATAACTCCACATAATGGATGTAGATATTGAGCCCTCAAGGAGGGAAGCATATCTCCATTCCTGATGAGGGAGCTATGCATAGTGACTTCCTTCCAAAGTGCATCATAAATAAAAGGAGGAAGATAATAACTTTACAATCAAGAAACCTGATGAACACAACTTCAGATAGGTGATAAAAGGGAACTTCCGCATTCATAAATCATGTTGACAGTATATACACTTGATATGATGTAATGAAAATGACACTGTAGTCTTTCTTCCAATAACTCATAACCCTTGTTTTATCATGAGATAAAAAAAATGACAATATTGGAGCATTCTACAAAATACTAGACCAGTACTGTCAAAATTGTCAAGATCGTCAAAAACAAAGAGAGTGTGAGAAAGTGCCACAGCCACGAGAAACCTAAAAAGAGATGATAACTAAATGTAAGGTGTTATCCTAGTTAGAATCCTGAAATCAATAAAAGGACATTAGGTACAAATTAAGGAAATCTAAAGAAACTATGGATTTTCATCCGTAATAATCTATCAATATTTGTCCATTAATTAGAACAAATTTGTCCATTAATTAGAACAAATGTGACACTGATATAAGACATTAAAAAGAGGGGAAACTGGGTCCAGGATATATGGGGACTCTCAATTTTTCTGTAAATCTAAAATTGTTCTATGAAATAAAGTCTAATAGAAAGCCAGGTATAATAGTGCCTTTTGAGAATCAGATGAGATCAGATATGAAAAAGATCTTTGAATATTACAAAGTCTCATGCAAAAGTATATATTTCACTTGCTTCTGGTTTCACATGTGTGTTAATATGGAAATTGTTAAACTCTGATTTCTGGATTAGAGGAATTATAACTATATTATATTTAATTGATTAAGGAAGGGAAGATATACATTCTATAATTCTCTCAAAGTATACATATTAATTCAAAATAATATTGAGAATTACAATTGCTTGCCATAATGATTTGAAAGTTATTTAGGGAGAGTTTTATCATAAAAATTAGCTAAAGATTGTTCTTATAATATCACATGCCCACAGACAAAATGTTAGTTTAATAAAGCTGAAATAAAGCTGACGTACTCTTGCTAATTCTCCTTCACCAACAGCATTTTAATCAATGATACAGTGTTGAGAATTCACAGTGCTACCTTTTTTTTCTTTTTTTCTTTTTTTTTTATTTTATTTTTTATTTCAGCATATTATGGGGGTACAAATATTACGGTTATGTATATTGCCCATGCCCCCCTCCCCCCTCGAGGCAGAGCCTCAAGCATGACCATACCCCATACGTTGCACATCTCACTCATTATGTTTGTATATACCCATCCCCTTCTCCCCCCTCCCACCTGCCCAACTCCCGACAAATGTTATTCCTACATGTCCACTTAGGTGTTGATCCGTTAGTACCAATTTGCTGGTGAGTACATGTGGTGTTTGTTTTTCCGTACCTTTTTTTTCTTTTTCCCCCCTTTTAGAATAAGGAAGACAAATTTGATGACTATGGATTTATGCACAATAAAAAATTAAAACACAAAAAGTGTTGTATCCTTATTAAATCAACTTCATTGTTTGACTATTATACTACTTTCAATGAAAATAATCCAATCATCAATAAATCAAGCAATTATTTTTAACTAGCTCTCTAGATTTATACAAGATAATAACTTGACAAAAGTTTATATTGAAAGAGACAATATTCTGTCTTTAAAACTTCTTTCTCAGACAGCAGGAATATAACATAAAGCATTTTATTATTAAAGTTTTTATTTAATAATAAAAACTTGGCATTTGTTGCGTGTAGTATACTTATTTTACACCTCCATCAAAATTTACAGTAGTCTCCTCTTTGAATTAGTCAATTCTAGTTATTTTGCAAGGGCAATGATGGTTCAAATGTAAATCTCATTGAATAAAAAAGAGATGGAAAAATGTGTTCTGATAATTTGATTTCTTTGTATAGGGACTTAGGGTAGTGTTTGATCCCAGATATTGTTAAAACTAGTGTACTTACTAAAGAGAGAAACAGGGAAAGAGAAACCATTTTAAATATGAGAAAACTGAGGCTCAGAATATGTAAATAACTTACTGTGGGAAATTATGCAGTCAATAGCACACAGTAGAGACATCCAAGCTTTGGAATACCTGAACCCCAAATCCATGTACTTTCTATCATGCAGCAGCAGGTATTATAAGTGTCGACTTTATTTCTACCACATGCCATTTCTGTATAGTCTCCTAAAAGCAAATGAAAATTTGTAGGTCAATGTTCTATAAAAAGTAAAGAAGGAAAGAAGAAAGTGGGAAAAATATTTTGGCAGGGACAATGAGTAATAGCATCTTAAAATATATATATATTCCAAAAGAAAGCAAACTTGAAGAAACAATAATGAATGTAGTAAAAAAATACCAGAATCATAGTCATAGCCTACAAAACACAAATAAGAGATAGCTGCAGACAACTTCATATACATGGAGTCATCGGGGGAACTTTGTCACTTTTTCCCTATAGATTATCCGGGTAAAATCTTTAGGAAGTATTTGAAAATACTAATCTTTTACCTAGAGAAAACAAGTATGAAAGGTTTCTCTTAATATTAGCCATTAGTTAACACTGAGAGATAGCTAAGAGTGTCGGGATTTTTGTTTGTTTTTTGGGTTTTTACAGTTTTATTTGTAATTGATACATAATTGTACATGTTTATGGCATACTATGTGATTTTTCAATACATGTAAATATTTTGTAATGATCAAATGAAGGCGATTAGCATATCCATCACCTCAAACATTCATCATTTTGGTTTTGGGTTTTTTTTTTTTTGGCTTTGATATTCCACGTGGAAACAACATGATGGCACTGTTTCCTGGGATTGTAATTTATTTATAAGTATTTCCTCTGTCTGTAATAAACTTGTCCATCTTCCCCCCCCCGTATTACCTGTTTCAACCCACACTATCATCGCACAGTAGACTTTACAAATCAACAGACATGCAATTTACTCACAGAGCCAATATATAACGGCTGCTTTACTAATATTTCCCTTGGCCCTGCATCCCTGGAAGATTTCAAAGCATCAGTGAAGCCTCACAGATCTGACCTTTCCACTTGGCAATAAAATTGAATTTACAGTAAACCTTAATTTAGCTACATGGGGCAAACTTATAGATCATGCCTTTAGAAATGTGAACTGTTAAATTCAATGACATCAACATTTATTTTCAACAGTGAAATCCTCTTCTTTGGGTACACATTAATTTTAACCCAGGCCTGAGACTCTTAGGTCAAGCAAAACAAAAGAAAATTATTACAAGATGGAAAACATACACAGCCGCGTAATTGCATCTCCCCCTCCTCTTGTTACTCTCTGATACTAGAAATCCTTCCAGGAGAGTCCCTGCCTTATTTCCTCTCATATTCAATTTTAGAACACATTAATTTAATCTAAACATCTCTCAGGACATCTTTTGAATAACACATATTTCAATTGCCCATTTCAATTTTCTAAGAGACCACTGTTTGGAGAGTATAAGGAATATGGTATGTCCATGTACTATTATAATACGTTTCCATCACAATTTAGTAGCAGCAAAATGTGTACCTTTATAGGGAGAAATTTATCGAAGTGAGAAAAAATGATAAAGAATTTCCTATCTCAAACATGAATTGTATTTTCCAAAGTTGATTTGGTTACAGATAGGCAGAGCCCAACATGGTACAGGTGCCCTACCTAGTAACATCTACTTATGACTCTATGCAATTACTAATAAGGTTCAATGTTATCTGCTTTCCAGCTTTTCCCCGAGTATCTATGTCTTAGTCAGTTTTTTGCTGGTATAACAGAATACTTGAGATTGGATAATTAATAAACAAAAGAAATTTATTTTTTCATAATTCTGGAGGCCGGAAAGTCCAAGATCAAGGTGCCAGCAGGTACAGTTGTCTGTTGATGGCTGCATCCTTTGGAGGGGAGAATGCTCTGTCCTCACATGGGAAAAGGGGAAGTGCAAGTGAGTTAACGCTGCATGAAACCTGTTTTATAAAGGACTTAATCCCATTCATGAGGGAGAAGCCCTCTTAGCCTAATCACGTCTTAAGGGCTTCAACTTTTAATAACATCACATTGGCTATTAGGTTTCAACACCTGAATATTAGAGCGGACAAATTCAAACCATAGCAATCTACACACATGCTCATATCATGAACCTAGCTATCTTCCTCTATGGCTATTACTGAAATATCCATTATTGCATTCCAATACCCTTCTAGGTCACCACAGAAATTTTAACTGCTGAGCAGGCCCATGACACATTTTAACTCTTCCTCTAATTTCTCACATAGATTTCCATAATTTAGTGCTCCTACAAGGGTTGTTTTTACTAGATATCTCATATTGAGCCAAGGGCAAGGCTATTAAATGCACAAAAAGATTCAGTAAACATTTAAACACTCCTCTGAAAGCAGGTGCCTAACTCTTCATTCAAAAATAAGTAAACATCTCTCGACTCTATTATTCAACTTATCTTTATTGAGTTTGTACAATTTCCTAGGCATAATACTGCTAATTTCCAAAGAGCAATGTAACCCTCAATTCAGGAATAGACTGTTTTATCTTTGTTGAGAAGATGTCTTAAGGCTCAAACCACAGAGCGATGGGGGCAGAGAGTTCACAAAGAAATATATCACTAATATCATAAGTGGAGGAAAAACTTGTTCATATATACAGTAGACTATGAACATCTCTCCTTAATATTTGCCTGGCTATGCCACTTCTATTTTATGAATGAATTACTGTGTCACCTCCTCAAATATCTCTCTGATATTATCCAAGACAAAATGTTTTGAAAATTATATGATTCTTGTCAATGGTGGGGGCAGTTTAGAAGTTATCAGCTATCTTTCAAATGGGCTATATCAGCAGCTACTTAAGGAAGATGTCAAGTCCAACACCAACAGCCTTCCCTAAGAAGTCCTATTAAGTTTCTACAAAGTGCTATAGTATACGTATATTATTACTGAATATATGACAAATTTCATCTGAATAGTTGAATCATAAGATCCAAGTGAGATACTTGTGCTACTACTCTCTCTCTCTCTCTTTTTAAAATTAATTGTTTCTACTTAGGGTTTTTTTTCAAATTCAGATTCTTCTGATATTGTAATAGGATATAAAGTAATTCCTAGTAAGGAATATGATTTTTGGCAAAATCCAAATAGCTCTGCTATTATCTGGGCTTCTTTAGTGGAAGTTTCTCTTAGAGGTAATTTATTTTTTATTGTTTGATTACTTTCTCAGTTCCACTAAATGCAATTTCCAATCCAGAAATTGGACTGGGCCTTGAATGTTAGCTGGATTTATGAATTAGGTTCTATTTATTTTATGTGTCACTATGGTCCTTCATTCCTCCTGAGCTTCTTCCTCTGATGAGACAATTATCATAACATCAACAGCAAATTAGCATGCTGTTGATGGTTATTAAAACCTCCTGGTTTTCATTGTACAATATGGAAGTCACCTGCCACAGTGGCTATTTATATTTAAATTAATTAAAATTAATCAAATAAATTCAGTTAGTCCCACTAACCACATTTCAAAAATACAATAGCCACATGTGGTTATTGGCTGTCTTACCGGACAGTGTACACATAGAACATTTCCATATTAATAAAAAGTTCTACTAGAGTGAATTATAGATTATAAAAAAAATTTAAGCAAATTCAAATATCCCTGTGGCAATCCAGTAAATATATACTGTATAAATATAGGTTCTATTCCATGAGAATAGAAATTATACCTGGCTGGATTCTGCAGCTGGATTGGAAAAGATGGTGTTAAGTTTATAATGGTGTACTAGCCCGCTTATAATTTTGTACTTCCTCAATAACTTTCATCATCTCAGGAATAGCAAAAACAACCAGAAAAGCCTCCTTGCTAATATAATGTATTTATAATTTCTAGTAACCATCTGCTTTATGCACTAGCCAGACAAGGCTGTTCAACAGGGCATAATTAGGAATCAATATTTTCATACTTTCTTTAATCAGAACAATGAACACTTAATTGCTCAATGCTTACTACTAAAGGCCAGAACAATTCCAATGGCTCCTTCAACATGACTAATTCAGACTGTGAGGGTTGAATTTGGGCCATATCCATGTGAAAAGTGCAAAGACCACAGGCTTATTCACAAATAATACCCCAATTATGCATTCTGGCATAGATGACACAGTCACTAAATAAAATCTCCAGTGACATATTCCAATCCACATGTCCAACCCTACTTTGTTCCTCTCATCCATAGAGTATCCAAACCTCATGGTCTCAAATGCAAGTTATTTCAGATCACTACCCCTGTTTTCCTTAAGGATTACTATACTTTGAGCACCTGCATCTCCCAATTGTAAGTATTTTTGCATAACAGATTGCAGCCTCTCAACCTTTCTTTTCCATATACTGTGGCTCTATCTGAGGGGATAATTTCAGCTATCTTTTTCTCCAAAGACAGAAAATGATAGAGAAAAAAAAATTTGCTATTTTTCTTTGACAAGTAGAATTGTGACGGAAATTGCCCTCCCATTCCCCAACACTGATCATGCACTATATAACTGCTTATTATGAACACTACCAATTTCTTCTTTTTTAAAAAAAACAATTTCTCAAAAGCCATCTAAAAAGGTTTAGCTGGTTTCCCACTGCCATTTTTTCATTTTTCTCTATTTTGTTCCCTATCTTTTATATGGTTTTAATCTTGTGGATATTGTACAGCCTTATGATCTTAACTGAGCCAGCAGGTAGGGGCGATCCTTCTCTCAACATGCCAAATTATGTATGATAACCAAGATCAGACGACCCACACCCCCTTTCCCATTACATCTATCATCATAGTGTCAATTGCATCAAATGATGGTCACCATAAAGTCAGATTAATGCCTGCTGCATTCATAGTCTTCCAACTGTTTGGAAATTAATATTTTATTTGTGAGTGGAGGTGGAATAAAGGCAAGTTTTCCTCTTAGGACAGGTTTGCCAAACTCTCCAAATAACTCACTGTACCTGATTTGCTGGCATATCATCTTGAAGCACCCGGTCACAAATATTCAAAAACACTTAAGATCAGTTATCCTCAGTAATTGTACTGACTTATGTGTAGGGGTACAAGATAACTGTTAAGTCCTTGTTGGAGGAAACTCTGAAAGGCCATTCCAGCTACACAGCTCATGGGATGTGGCTGAGACCCAGTCACAACTGCATTGGAAATGAACTCCTTTTGTCCAATTCTGTCATCTTCTTTTCTTTATTGTGTACTTATCAAGAGTAACTTCCTCCCCTCCCCCTTAATGTTCTGACTGCAACTTTTCATCAAAGTCTTTCAAAAGAACCTGATATAAGATTCTTAATGAATGGTCGTCCATGTTGTGTTTGAGTATCACTGAGGTTGCTTGGATCATTTTTTGGAAAAATTTCTGATATTAATAATTTCTGGTTTTTCCTTTTGAGCTACTCAGATTTCTCAGTAAAGATGCTCTTAATATGTTGCCTGGATGGTAAAAGACTATCTCCCAGGTTTCTTAGAGCCACATGGAGGGAGGCTAAGCACTTAGTATTCAGCATATAGTATTCCCACATTTATCAAATTCCCATGTATCAGGTACTGTACTCATGTTCTCAACTGTGGCGGTAGTCACCTGGCACACAGCATTTTTGCTTTTCCCTTTCCAATGAGTAAACCTCCTGCTTTCTGGGAGAAAAACAATCAACCAATGAAATGGGTTTGGAAGGAAATCTGAAAATCAAACTTCTCCTTAAACAAGTTTCAATCAATACTTATTTACTTATCAGCAACTTCTTATTCCTGGTATTTTCTTAGTCTTTTGAGGATTCTGCCTTAGATCAGATTATTATTCAACTTTCTCCATATTCATTTTAGGAATTGGTATTACCTGGATGTGCTAAGTCTGTTACTACTCACCCATAATGCTTGCCAAACTTTCCAAAATATTTTAACCATAACTGCACCTTGAAGTTCTCTTTTTTTTCCCCCTTTCATTGTTTTATAATTGATTGCTGAAATTGAGAATTTTAAAACCTACATGGAAGGAGAAAAATTCTTTCAAAAAATAAGTAGATCTATGATATAAGGAAACATATATGGTCAAAGATTTAATGTTTCCATCACATTAACTGGTTGCCATAAAAATTTAGGAAAATAAGTTCAAAACTGGAAATCTCACTCAATAATTTGTTTTGAGGTCTCAGGCCTATCTAAATCTCAATGTCTTACTTTGAAGGATGAGATTAATATCTATACTGCAAGACTCCTTATTTTTTATTAAATATGATACATGTATAAAATATAAATCAGTTTTACAAATAAGATGTATACCCATACTAAATATTAAAATGCTTTATTTTGGGTGCATTTTTTAGGAATGAAGATCTTGAAGAATATATATTTCTGTTTTTATGTCAGCAAATTTAAAGAACATTATAGTAAATATATAATGGATAGCATTCAGTCTTTCAGCATTTAAGTCTAGTAAATGCTTTGAATATATATACCATATCTACAGAAATATTATGAAGTATGAATGTGTTCTGAATGTGTTCAAAATATTTTATTTCATTATTCCCAAAAGTTCAAATTGAAAAAAAAAACCCATATAGCAGCATTTTCTCAATATTTTGAAATTAAAAAAAAAAAGAAAAAAAAGTATTTTAAAGTTATATAACATATTATAGTATTTTTTATGATTAGGTAACACTTTAAGATCAATGAAAGCTATCTTCCTTTTTGATAGGTCTTTTTTATAATTAATATCAGTATCTTTAAATATGGAATGTGAAAGCCAAACTATGGTATCCATGGTTATTTTACACTTGAACTTTCTTTATATAGAAAGATAGGGTAAAAAAAAGGAGGGGGTGAAATATATAAGATACTCCTATCTCTTGATCTTTGATGTCAAATCAGTTTATCTGGTTGGCAAAATAATTATCTTCTCTTCCTTTACTAATCTGTCCACATCCCTTATGAAGCATACACTAGATGTTTCAGGAATAAAGAAGTAAAAGGTAGTCTTTAAAAATCTCATCAGTGTTGATACTTTATTGGGAAACATACATTACATCTTAAATCACTTTCCTCTGCATTCTCAGATAGCATTTTCTTCTTTCAATAAGATTTGTTTCCAGTACTGCCAATTGGGACTTTCTATAGCCCTGTGTTTAAAAACATAGCAGGCTGCTTCTCTGCTTTAAAAGCATTCAGTGGCTCCCACAGCACTTACAATTAATGCCAAACTCCTCACCAAATTCTATCTTACAGTGTGCCGTTCCTACCCTTCAGTCAATACTTTCTTTTATTTTTATTTCTTTTTTAATTTCAGCATATTACAGGGGTACAAATGTTTAGGTTACATATATTGCCTTTGCCCCACCTGAGTCAGAGCTTCAAGCATATCCATCCCCCAGATGGTGCACACTGCACCCATTAGGTGTATATATACCCATCCCCTCCTCCCTCTCCCACCTGCCCGGCAGCCTATGAATGTTATTACTATATGTGCACTTAAGTGTTGATCACTTAATACATGTGAGTACATGGTGAGTACATGTGGTGCTTGTTTATCCATTCTTGGGATACTTCACTTAGTAGAATGGGCTTCAGCTCCATCCAGGATAATACAAGAGCTGCTAATTTCTAACCATACCAAACTTCTTTCCATTTCTGGAATACATTGTCCTCAGTCCAGACTCTGCCTTTTATCTATAATATTCAGTAGGCTTGGAGCAATTTCCCCTAATTCCTGCATATGATTAGCTGCTTTTCCTCCTTCAGGACTCAACATAAAAAACAAGTCACTCAGCAAAAAAACTCAAGTCATGTTTTTATTGAGGCCTAAAAAGACCATATATTGTTATGTAAATGACCTGTGTTCTTTAGTAGCTTAGCATCCTCATTGTTGCCTTCATAAACCTTACTGCAGTTTCTAGTTTACATTTATGGCACACCTCATTTAGATTATAAATTTTATGAGAGACCATATCAGGGTTAAACTAAATAACCAGCTCCTAGTTTGGTGCCTAACTTAGGGTGGACACAATGAATTTACTTCAAACGCCTAAGTGAACATGCATATAAATGGTACGCATGACATTAATTAATTCTATGTTAGTACTAAGCCAAGGCTAATCAAGTATTAATTTATGCAAATAGCTTCCTTAGGTAATATAACAAAGAGTCTGACTCCATTTTTTTTTTTAATTTGACTAGTAGCTTTTAAACCTCACATCTTCCTTTTCCTCTTCTGTCCCATATCTAGGCAAGCTGATAATGAAGCCAGGTGCGCTCTGCTTTGGTATGAGTGGGAAATTCAAGCCATGCATGGGAATTATTATCATGTATTCATTCCTAAACCACCATAAAATCTCTAAGCCAGTCTCCTTTCCTTGCTCTCTCAAGACATTTTTGGACCTAATTGAAGCTTCCCTGGTCTCCCTAGAAAGCCTCATTACGTAAGTAATAAAACTTTTTTTACCCCTTGGATTTTGTGTGGCATCATTTGCCTTAACACCCAAAGAAATTTTTTTCTTTTTCAGAATATTACAGGAGTACTAATGTTTTGGTTACCTGGATTGCTTTTGTACTGCGTGAGTCAAAGTTACAAATATATCCATCACCCAAATAGTATACATTGTACCCATTAGGTATGATTTAACTCATCCCCTTCTTCCCCCTCTCACCTGCATGATTTCCAAAGAAATTTTTAATGAGAATCCATCCTGCCTTTGCAGAGTGAAGTACAACAAGTAAATATACACTATGCCAGAGGTTATTAAACATTCTTGGTGTATTGTGCCCTAATTGTCTCAATAATATTTTTTATCACATTTAATGCAACTTTTGCCAAAAACAAAAACAACAAAAAAAACCTAACAGCGTTTTATTATTTATAAGTAGTTAATAAGCACTTCAATAAGTATAAGTATTTATAACTTAAAAACTTAGTAACTATTTGAAAAAAATACACATAAATAAAAATAGTTTGCCTCATATCCAACAGATGTTACTGTGATTCTCTTGAAAATTTAAAATATCTGAAGGGCATGCTTCCAATCCTGGCTTGGGTGAGGCACAGTCAAAGTATGTATCCAAAATATTTGTGTCCCCATAATATCCTGAATTAAAAAAATAAAATAAAATAAATAAAATATCTGAAGTTACTTCCATTAGTTCACTGAGGCCCCCTGGGGAATGTGGCAATAACAGACGCACGTGGTGCACTCAGTTCACCTGATTTCACTCCAGTTGAGGTTGTCACTTCCATTCATGTTGTCACCATCCTAGCTCAAGCTTTGTGCCTTGGTATCTGTTTTTATGCCACAGGGCTTTCTCCAAGGCCAAAGAATGCAACTTAGACCACATGTAGTTGCAACCTAGAAATTCAGAGAAGTTAATGCCATGGACGTTAACCTCAACCAGGGAAAATGGGGTTGAATAAAGGACTTGGAATTCCTATCATTTGGTGATACAAATTTGAGGCACAATCTACAAGGTTCCCAGGACGATACCCAAAGGAATTAAGTCCCAGTTGTCCACAGCATAGTATAGTTTAATAAAATACTTTTTTAAAAAATGTTCTTCCTTTCCTGTCTCATTGCCCCATTTCTTCAACTGTGCTTCCTGGGATCACTTTCAAAGTAAGTCACCACCAGCTCACAATGTCTTTTTTAAGCAAACACTCTAATGTTCTAAATATTCTAGACATGTAACAAAAGAACATAATTGTGCTGATGTCATGTAACTCCTTCCAAACTTCTATACACATATTAGAAATCACATAGAACATGGAATTGAGTTTAAGATTTCTGATTAACACTATTTGGGTTCTTTCCATTATATACTGGATGGATCTTGGACAAGTGTCAGTATGTCTAAACCTGATTTTTTTTCTCTGGAAATTGGTCATAATAGAATTAGATTATCAGGTTGTTGCAAAGATTCAGAGATAATACCTATAAAGCAACTAGTGCAGTATCTGAACTATATTAATTATACTATGTACATTAGCTATTATTGTTGAATAAATATGACTTAGAATTGGTCTTTCAGTTTCTTTTTGTACAACTTACCAATTATATTAATTATACCAGCTGGGTTAGCAGTATTTTCTAGCAACATTCTAAATTGGTGGGGCTGTCTATAAGGTGATGACTTTTTTTTTTTTTTTACTAATTCAGGCTGAGAAAGAGTTCTCTGTGTAATATATCATACATTATCACATCCAAAAGTAAAAAGTAGGAAGCCTATAAATCTGACCTAATAACATCAAAGCTATCCCTTTCTTGTCTTCAAATATGGATATTCTAAGTGTAAAAGATTTAGAAACACTTAAAATTATGGAGCTTTTGTTTGAGAAAGATTTTTTAATTCAATAGAAACAAAGTAGGAAAGTCAAGTAATAAACATATTTAGCATATAGGTCTATAGCACCACAAACTATGAGTATAATATTTTTCCTTTCTAAATGATATACTGTAGCATAAACTTATTCTGAAATTGACTAAAGGATTTGAAACACTTGTTCTGACTTTTTAGGCTTCATTTTAATTGTTCAATATTTCAAGCAAATCAGGCAAAGGTTAGTATTATTTTTCACATGATTTATTTAAATAATTATTTCAATTTTCCACTTCATTTTCTGCATGTCAATATAGCCTTGAGCTATTTCTTTAAAGAGATATTTGACACAGTGTGACTTTTCTCTGCCTTTTAAAATAGAATGTGCCACATTTGGATTTTCACAATAGTAAATGAAGTAAAGCTTTAGGAATTAGACAGTTAACATAAGCTTGATAAGTGTAATTCCCCAATCCAAGTAGCAGACAAATTTTCATTTTATTTTATTACAATTCACTGGTGTTGGCTTTAGCAATTTGAGTATCAGACATCAGGCTTTCTTGCAAACATTTTTTCTCTTGATTATTTCTGGAGACCCCTATTTAAATGAAAATATAATGGTAGATGTAATAATCAATGCTTTTATATATCCATTCCCTTACTCTGTTTTAATTTTAAGATGTATATCACTTTACATTTGCATAATACTTTAGAGTTTCAAAGTGGTTTCACGTTCAGGAACTGATCTAATTTTATCATTTACCTCTGTCTTGGTAGAACAGACACTAATAGTGATGATTTTTCAGCTCAGAATTGCTTCCTCTCTTCTAGGTATATACTAATTCTGGTAAAGTGATTATTTTTTCCCAATCTTTACTCCCTCACTGTTGTAGAATTAAATATCTGAGTCTTTGCAATTCAGTATTGGAATGCCTCTGACTACAGTAAGCACAATATATCTCCCTGTCTTACATATTCCATCTGACCATATGATTTTATTTGGCCAGTATAACCAACCTGTCAGTAATGAGGCAACCCTTCCCTCCTCTCCACGATAGTGTCAGAAAGGTCAACCAAAGAGTAAAAAATTTTACCTCTACACAGCAGTTACGATGCTATTAATACTTTCCTGCAATGGGATTCAGTAATGATGTCCTCCTAAACCTCCCAGCCAGAGACTTATCACTCAAGGACTATTGGGGAACCAGAACTCCCACCCTACCTAGTCGTAACAAGAAGTATCCCTTCTGGGGTGTCAACATAAGCTGGGTGGGGACTCTGGACACCAATCATCCTCACAGCAATGAAGCAAGATACCCCCTTTCCCTTGCAGGAATGGTATCAGAGGAAACCACCTAAAACTGAAGCTTTAAATAAGGCCTATACTTAAAATGTCCAAGTTTTAATAAGCAATCATTTGTTGTAAAAAGAATCATAGAAATTGCAAATTGAATGAAAGAAGACAAAAATAGAGGCCAAGACCAGGATGACAAAGATTTTAGAATTATCTGAAAAAGATATGTTCAAGCAGCCATCATAAAAATGCTGTGATGACCAATTACTAAAATGTTTGAAATGAATGAAAAAATAATTGTGGCAGAGAGAGAGTTTCAACAAAAGGCAATAACTTATAAAAATAAATAAATAAATAAATAAATAGAATTCAGTGGCTTGACCCAACACCAGAATGGAAGAAACAGAGCAAAAAAATAAGTGAACTTGAAGACAGAACAACAGAGATTGTCCAGTCTGAGCAAATGAGAAAACAGAATGAAAGCAAAATGAACAGAGCTTCAGGGACCAGTAAAACTACAACAAAAATACTACGATTTTTGTCATTTAGTTCCCAGAATTCGAAGATAAAGAGAGTGTGGCTAAAGAAATTATTAAAAAGACTGACTGCAGAAAATTTTCCAAATTTGTCAAAACATTTAAACCTACAGAGTCAAGAAGCTGAGCAAATGCCAACCAGGATAAGCTCCGAAATCTACACCAGAACACATCATAGACAAAAAGAACAAACAAACACACAAACAAAAAACCTAGAAAACAGAGAGAGAAATGACACCCTAAGTATAAGGGCAATGTATACAAATAACAATGAATTTCTTATTAAAAACCATGAAGGCCAGAATCAATAGCAACACATTTTTAAAGTGTCAATCCACAATCCTATGGCAAGCAAAAATATCCTTTAGGATGAAGAGTAAATCAAGGCAGACATTCTCAGAAGAAGTTAAAATCAGATAATTTTCCTGCATGGAATCTATCTTAAGATATGGCCGAATAAAACTATCTAGACATAAAGGTAACAATAAAATCAGTAAAGTTAAAACACGCAGAAGGAAAAAAATATGGTAAACAAATTTATGGGTAAATGCAATATACTTCTCTTCTTAAGTAGTCTAAATTTCATCTGACTATTGAAGTAAATATAATATTTCTTGATGTTCTTACTAGTGTAACTGTATATAGAAGAAATATTAAAAACTATTATAAATGGGGAGAGAAAACTGACATAAAGAGATCAGAGTTTTTATACTTCTCTTGAACTGGTAAAGTAACAATTTCAGTAAGATGTGTTAAGTTTTTATGTATATGCACACACACATATGTATGTATATATATAAAAATAAATGAAATACCTAGAGCAATCACTATAAAATCTACACAAAGTGTTAAAGAGAAATTTTACCAGACACTTGTTAAAAATGACAAGGAAGATTTTATTCAGCCCTATTGTAATGGGGGAGAGAGATTGAACTTTTATCTCTGTTGAAACAAAAGGCAGGACAATTTTTGGGCACTATTGAGCTAGTGAAAAAATCCTGAGGGACATCAGGGGGGAGTTTGGCCAATGTGATTGGGCCATCTGTGCTTGCTAATTGGTACTTATGAAAGTTAGACTCCTATTCTGCAGCAGAGACTGGGATAAGACAGGTGTGCCACCTTTCCTGAAGATTACCTTTCAAAGGCAAGGCATAAGGTATTCCAGGATAACAAAACTGGCAAGACCCTGGGAAATTTACATATGAATTGTGCAGAAAAAGAAATTACAATAGCAAGTTTTCTAAGTTAAATGCTTTAAGAAAAGGGATGCCTGGGCCTGTGGTTAGGAAAAAAAAAAAACTGTTTAAATTTTAGTCAAACTAAGGGGGATATTAAGGCCCTCTTGGTCAAAAGAGATACATTGACACAAACTACATATAAGTCAAAATACAATTATAAAAAGTTAGTCAAGGTGCCCACAGCGAGCCAAGCAAACTAAACCAAATAAATTAAAAAAGGAAAAGACAAACAAAAAAATAAATAAAATGTCAATACCAAGTCCTAACATATCAATAACGAAATTGAGTATAAATTATTTGAATTTTCAAGACAATTCAAGACAAAGATTGGCATAGTAGATTAGTAAACATTACCCAGTGATAAGCAGTCTTCAAGAAACTCATTTCAAATGTGACGATATGTGTAAATTGAAAGTAAAAAGAAGGAAAAAGAATATCATGTAATTCTTTCAAAAGAAAGCAAGAGTGACTATTAATTTCAGGTAAAATAGACTTCAAAACAAAGAATATTACCAGAAAGAAATTTTAGATAAAGATTAAAAATGGTTAGTCCAGTGAAAAGACATGACAATCTTAAATGTGTTTGCAACAGACACCAGAGCAACAAATTATGTAAAGAAAAAAAATGATAGAAATAAAAGGAGAAAGAGACAAATCTGCAGTGATAATAAAAGACTTCCCTCTTTCAACAACTGAAAGAACAAGAGAAAAAAGCGGGATATAGACAAGCCCGATACCACCACCAACCAACAGGATTTTATTGATATTTATAGAAGACTTCACTCAACAAAAGCAGAATGATCATTTTTAAGTGTCTGTGGAGCATATACTAAGATAGACCATTGAACGTGGCCCGATTACAGGACGGGGGATGAACACAGAACATAAAGAACGACACAGACACACATAAAGACTTCACACGACTCGAGTGTTCAATGCACCGGCCATTTTATTTTTATACCCCCCAGACCCAGGGTTAGTTCCTTGTACGTGAGCATAGCAGCGATTACCGTCAACTTTGGAACTGTATCACAAGGGAACAATTTCCCATGGTCTCAGACCTCAAAACAGTTACTTGAGGCACCAGCACCAGACATAACACAAAAATCAAGGCCGAAGTAAGCAACATTAAACAATGCAGCCATCAGGAGAACTTCTTGTGCTCTCTCCCAGTCAATGGCAGGGTCCCACGGTTATGCCTGTCTTAGGTCGTCCCCCCCGCCCTGTGGGAGATCTTACCCGTCTTTGACTACCAACCATCTTACAGGGCCAGACCTTGGGAATGTTCTTCTTATCTTTATGGCCTCCAGACTCCCATCACGGGGGCCCACCATGTGGGAGCTGGGCAGCATTTCCTTACGTGCAGAAACTCAGGCCTCTTGTTATGTTCCAAGGCAGTAACCGTGTCTGAAGAGAATACTGGTTACTGCTGTGTCATGCAGCACACATACATTACAGGCTATAGTGAATGATTAGTATAAGGCAGGTAATTGCCAGAATCAGCCCCCTACAGACCATACCCTGGAAAAAATTCAACAAACATAAAAAGAAAAAAAAAAAAAAAGAATCAAAATCACACAGATTGTTTTCTCTGACCACAGTGGAATGAATCTAGAAATCAGTAACAGAAAGATAAAAAGAAAATCTCCAAACTCTTAGAAGCGAAATATTACATTTCTATATAATCCATAGATCAAAGAGAAATTCTCAAAAGAAGTAAAAACATGTTAAACTGAAGGAAAATGAAAATAAAACATATCAAAATTAAATCCCTGAGATACAGTTATACCAGTAAAAGAACATTTTATAACACTAAATGTTTGTGTTAGAAAAGAGAAAAAGTTTAAAATCATCTCTCTGCTCTTAAGACTTTAGAAAAAGAAGATAAAATAAGCCTAAAACTAGCACAAAGAAGGCAAGGAAAGATAAAAACAGAGATCAATGTAATTGGATATAGAAAAAAATGGAAAAAAGCAGTAAGAAAAAAATCAATAAATTTCACAAACCTCTTGTAAAGTTGACAGAGAGAGACAGAAAGAGAAGATACAAATGAAAGAGAGGGAGAGAAAGACAGAAGATACAAATTACCAATTACAGGAAGGAAACTAGAGATACAATCATAAAAGGAATAAAAAGGGAAATACTACAAACATCTCTACACACATAGATTTGACAATTTAGATAAAATGAACCAATTTTTTGGATAAACAAATCATGAAAATCATCCAACAAGAAATAAAGAATTTAAATAACTGCATAACACAATTGAGATAACTTAACCTCACCAAAAAAAAAAAAAAAAGAAAAGAAATCTCCATGCTCAGATCATTTCTCCCACTGGTTTAAAGAATTAACACCAATTCTACACAATCTTTTCCAGAATATAGAAATGGAGGAAACACTTTCCAATTTATTTTATGAAACTGGTATTATCCTGATACCATAACTGGATAAAGAGAGTACAATGAAAGAAAATTACAGACCAATATCTCTTACGAATATAGATACAAAAAAACCTTAAATATATTAGTAGAAATAAAAAAAAAGGTTATTTCAGGGATACAAGTCTGGTCCAACATTCAAAATTCATTTAATATGATTTACTATATTAATAGAGTAAATTTTTAAAAATAATGCCATCATATAAATCTGTGAAGAAAAAAAAAGTAGTCAAAAAATTCAACATGCTATCATGATAAAAAAACCTTTCAGAAAAATAAGAATAGAAGTAAACTTCTTCAACTTGATAAAGAGTGCTCCCGCCCCACAAAAAAAAAAAGTCTACTAGCATGATATTTTTTCTCTTATAATCAGGAGGAATAAGACAAAGATATCTGACTTCACTGCTCTTATTCAACTTTTTGCAGGGAGTTGTAGGCTATGCAATAAGGTAAGGAAAAGAAATAAAGGTATATAGATCAGAAAGGAAATAGTAAGACTCCCGGTACAAACAACACAAGTGAGTACAAAGAAAATCTCAAGAAATCTAAAAACAAAACAAAACAATCTCCTAGAAATAATGGGCTGTCCCTGGATAACAAGATCAACACAGGGAAATGGATTGTATATCTACACATTAGCATTGAATATGTGAACAGCAAAATAAAAATGCAGTATCATTTATAATTACTCAAAAAATACTTAGGTGTAAATCTAACAAAATATATACTGGATTTTTGTGTTACAGAATACAAAATGTTGTTAAAATTAATGAAATAAGATCTAAATAAACAAAGGAACATACATACTGTACATACCGGTTAGTAGATCAACGTAGTAAAGCTCAAACTCTCCGAAATAATACACAGGTTTAACACAATTCCTGTCAAATAGAGGACAATAGGAATTCAATGTAAATGTATAGTATAAATATATATTATATGCCATAATATGATATATAATATAATATATGATTTTTAAATGGCCTTGTTATAGCAAGTGAGGTTTATATAATTGTCAATAGACTAAGTTTTGCTGGTGTCTAATTTCTTGCTAAATTTTCAGTTACATTGCTCATTTGTTATTTTAATTACATCTAATTAAATTAATTAGTGGGGATATGGAGACAGTCCTTTCTCCTCATTGTGGGTTGATAAAATACATCTGTACTGTTATAATTAAAGAATACAGGAAGATGAGAGATCAATCACAATTTTCTTTTTCTAGTTGTTCATTTGATACATAATATCAAAACACATTAAAATTAATAGAAAGTCCCTACATATTTTCTATTTTTACTAATCCATTCTCAGCTTTCCATCAACTGTTTTAGGATGTTCACTCTATTTCAAAAATTGCAAAATATCTGAGGAAGTCTGACAGTTTTTGGTAAAGAAATAGCCTTTCATGAATTTTCTGTCCTCAAACCTAATTTTTCTAAGTTTATAACCAAAGTATAAAATGATGATTTTAATGTTCACATAAACTATTTTCATTCATGCAATCCATCAGGAAGAATACTTAATTTTCTCTTGTTTTGATTCTTTTATTAGCATAAAATAATTATTTTGCTTATTATTATGATAATTAAAATCACTCAATGCATTAACACAAACCTATTATAATGACTCTTAACTAAATAATAATGATTTGTGTTACAGTTAATTTAATTTTAATTGTTAACTACTTTTTCTCTCCATTATTAAAAAGACAAGGTCATAAATATAATTAATTATAGAATATCTAATAATTATTCTTAAAATATTTACTACAGGGCTAATTTTTTTTTTATGTTTCAGTTTCCTTTTCTCTTTTATTTTCTTCCCTCTTTTGAATTTTTCCATCTCAGGCTCTTTCTTCCCGCTGATATTTTTAAAATCATACTATCCTTAGAGATCTTTTTATTACTTTTTCCTGTTCTGTAACATCATCTGAATTGCTCATTTAAATAAATGGAAATACATTATTAATAAAATAATTAGCCTAAAAGTAAATATAAAAGATATAATAATTTAACATGGTTTCATATTCATTGTTCTTTAGTTCAAAATAATAATTATGCATTTTCCATTTTCCTTCTCTTACAAACTAAGGTAAGTTTTGCTTGTTAAATCTGCCCAACAAGTTATTTTTTTCCTACATTTGTGACCAGTAATGAATATAATGCTTCTTTTTTTTCTTTTTTTATAAATGAAAAAACATTTTCAGGTTTTAGACTGGAACATTTAACATTAAGAATGGTGGAAGACATGCAGCTAAAATCAAAGGCATTAGTAGCAATCTCCAGATGGAACAGTGATTTCACTCAGACACACACTAATGGCATACTCACAAACTAGCCCATTACCCCATGTTACTACCTTAGTGCTGAGGGAAAGTAAAAATGGAGAGTATTTCTGGAATTAATTTAATAATCTGTCTTAGTAGCCTGAGGAACACTAAGTTTGGGAGTCAGTGTACTAAAGCAAAGCCCTCTACAGCCTGCAATTGTCGAATTCTAGAGTGATGGCTGGCACTTAGCATGCTTCTCCTAAAATATAAGGAAAAAATACAAGAAAGTAAAATGAAAAAAAAAAAACACAGCAAAACATTAAAATTCTAATAAAAATTACATAAAGATTTGAGAAGATATTACATGCATAATATAGTAGAAAATAAAAAGCTCTTAGAGTTAAAGAAAAGAAAAATCAATGGACATTTTAAAATGTAAAGTAAATTAAAAATCCTCAAATAGAGAAAAAAATAGATAATATGATAGAAGTCATGAGAGAAAAGGTAAGAGATAAAAAGGATAAATCCTTATATCAGCATCCAAATAACTGGAAAGACAACTTGGAAAATGTCTTTAAAAAGATGAAACGTAAGAGACACCAAAGGGATGCAAATTTGAGGTCATTGGAAATGTATTTCAAAATGAAAATCCTGCCCGAGTGCCCACACTTATATGAGTTAATAAATTTCAGAACAGATGGAGAAAAATATTTTAAAAGCATACAGACAGGTAAAATGTATCTCTTAAAAACAAATAAACAAACAAAAAAATCAGTTTCATTAGCAATAGTATGTTAAAATACAAGGAAGCTATGTTTAGTAGAAAATTATTTTCAAAGTAAAATTCTTTATTCAACTTGGAAAAAATGACCTATGGGGAAACTTGGAACTCAGTAGACTAAATTACATAATAAATTGTTTGAGAAAAGAATGGTAAAAACAAGTATAAGAGCGTATAAACCTATTTGAAATAGGAGAGGAGCAGTATAGTAAAAAGCATGAGATATTGAGCTAGACTACTGATTTCAACTATTGGTTCTGCACTTACTAGTCATGGGAAATTGGATAAATTTCCTAGTACTTCCTGTGTTTCAGTTTCCTCACATGTGAAAAAAATAGTATTATACTAATACCTAATTTATACTTTATTCTGAAGATGACATGAGTTCATTAATTTACAGCATACTGAAAAATGATTGGTGAACAGAAAACAAAAAATTTAACATCATTATTATTATATGAAAGAGAGCATGACACTACAAACCTATATGCATTAAAAAGCTATCAAATGAATACTATGTACAGTTCTCTGCTCACAAATTTGATAACCTAGATGAAATGAATTAATTTCTTGAAAGACACAGTCTCCCAAAAGTTATACAAGAAGAAATAGACAATCTGAATAGGCCTGTATCTATTAAAAAATTTAATCAATAATTAACTGCATTACAAAAGAGAAAGCACCAGGCCCTGATAGGTTCACGACTGAACTATACCAAATATTAAAGGAAGAAATTATACCAATTCTCCACAATCGTTTTCAAAAGATAGAAGTAGAGGGGATACTTTCTAACTAATTCCATGAGTCCAGCATTACCCTAATAACAAAACCAGGAAAGGACATTACAAGAAAAGAAATTTACGGACCAATATTCCTGTGAACATGAACACAGATGCAAAAATTCTCAACAGAATATTAGTCAATAGGATCCAACAGTGTATAAAAAGAATTATATACCACGGTCAGGTAGGATTTAGCCCAGATATGTAAGATGTGTTTAACATGCAAAAATCAGTCAGTGTAATTTATCACATTAGCAGGCTAAAAAAGAAAAATCACATGATCACATCAGTATATGTAGAAAAAGCATTTGACCAAATCCCACACACATTTGTGAAGAGAATATTTAAAATATCATCTTAAAGCAATTTTAATTGCATTATTAATTTTTTGAAACAGATTTTTATTTTATTTTATTTTTAATTGTTTTATTTCAGCATATTATGGGGGTACAAATGTTTAGGTTACATATGCATTATTAATTATTGACATCATTACTTGCAATAGATCACTAAAGCTTTTTCCTCCTGTCTAGCTGAAACTTACATTTTTTACTTATTTCCCTTTATCTCTCCATCTTCAGTGCTTACCTTTTTCAAGCTTCCACTTCCAGTAAACTATGTTTTTATTATTATGCAAATAAAGCAAACAGACCTAAATGTAAAGAAAATATTGTCATAACCATTGACAATGTAAAAAGAAATAGAAACAAAAGAGTCAATAAATATTATTACACTTTAGTGGATAAAGATTACAATCAAAATTAATGAAAAGTAGAGGCCCTAAAATATCATTTCATTGCTCACATTCTATTTTAGAAAAAGAATATTGTTATGTAAAAATATAATAGATATCAAGAGAAAAGAAAATCAGAAAACTAGAGCATCCAGAGGGATAAAAGATATATTTTGTTTAATAAATACTTAATATAAAATTTTAAATAACATAAAATATAAATATTTCTAAATATGAGGAAAAGGAAAGTAAAGACTGTGAATGTTGAGTGGAACTTCAAATTTACAAGTGGAAATAATATTAATTGCAAAATTAAAAATATAATCAATCTAGAAAATATACTCAAAAAGGAACAATTGACTAAATTAATTATTTAAAATAAAGATAGGAAGAATGAAATCAGATGTGTCAACAGTTACATAAAGCATGAATTAACTAAGTTTTGTTTTTTGGAAATAAAAAATGGCAAAGTTGGTTTAAAAGACATAGACTAGCTTTATAAAATTTACAAACAACAGCAACAATAACAACAAAGGCAATAATAATGACCATATTGATGAAAAAAAACTTATAATAAAGTTGTGAGCTAAGAGATAACAGCCAAATGCAATGGAAAAGAAAGTGGAATTGGCAATATTAATTTCAGATGAGGTTTCATTTGATGTTAATGGCAAATATTAGTAAGATTAAAATTATAAAAACATGCAAGGCATACTTTATAAACAATATAACTCATCAAACTGTGTGTACTAAAGAAAGAAGCAACTAAAAATATAAAGAAAAACTACTGGACATGCAAGGGTATCCTGATAAAAACAGATGAAATAAAACAATAAACTGAGAACATAAAAAACTAAATTTAAAAACTGTATACCAGAAAGCTACTTACAGGCATTCCTTGTTGAGGGATTGGTTGCAGGTCATCCTACATCCCCACTACCCACAGATACCAAAATCCACGGATGCTCAAGTCCCTGATATAAAATGGCAGAGTATTTTCATATAACCTATGCATATTCTTTGGTATACTTTAAATCATCTATGGATTACTTATAACACCTAATACTCTGTAAATACTATGCAAATATTATATAAATAGCTGTTATGGTGTGTGCTTTAGGAAATAATGAAAAGAAATAAAAGTCTGTATGAGTTCAGTACAGATGTAATTTTTAAAAAAATTTCATTCCTCAGATGGTTGAATCCACAGCTGGTTAAACCCACAGATACAAAGAATGAACTGTAATATGAGTATGCAAAGCTTTACTTTTAAGAAGAGATAAGTACATGAGTGTATGATTGTCTCTGAAATAGTTTCAAAATTCAATCATGTACTTAATCACAAAGAAAATTTTAACAAATAAAAAGGTTTAAGGACACCACCTGTTTTTAAATCCAATTCAATCAGAAATAAATATATAAAAATTTTGATTTCATGAAATGTATTCAGCCTGGTTCTATTACAGATTTATTTCATTTTATTGACATTATAACAGCAAATTATCCTTAAAACAGTGCAGAAATCTTCCCATCCTAGGTCCAAAAAGAAATAATAAAATCTTTGGGGTACTAGGCATTAAGCTACTAATTTACTGATTATTCTTCAAAAATACTTATGCGATTACTCTGTAACTGTTTGAAGATACAGGATTTTTAAATGGAGAATATAATTTATAAATACACTAATAAAGACTACTTTAATTGTAATTAATTAGATTAAGTAGGTATAAATAATTGAAATTACTACCACTAAAATTGATAAAACTGTAAATCTAGAATATTATTTAGATTGCAGGTAGAAGCAACAATCACTGAAAATTTCAATTGTTTTAAAAGGAAAATGAAAGAATGTTTGGGAAAATAAGACTTTTAAGATGTAATCTCCAATTTAGAGAAAAAGCTAATACTGCCAAGAACTCTGGGAAGCTGAACTGCTCAAGACATAATTAGTAAAATCAAAATTTGAACTGAGAGGATAAAGATGAGTTTAGATAAGTGAAAGGAATCCCAGGAAGTTCTTCCACAAACAATTTTCAAAAAAAGAAAGAAAAGCATGACATAAGTGGTCATGAGATTATAGGCTCAAAAATTAGAGTAAATAGATAAGTTGGGGAGAAGTTGAAAGAATTTGAAACAAAAACCCTTTCATTCTCATAAACTTGAGGAATGACTACCTTTTTATCATTATTACAGAACCAATGGTTTGCAGTATCTTAATTGAAAATTGAGATTCCTTGAATGCTGTTTTCCACAAATGATTCTAAATAAATGGGTGGCTTACATAAACATGTATATAAGTATATTTTTCTTATTTCATATAAAAGACAAGTCAGTATAACCGTTTCCTTGACATTTATAAAATTAACCACAAGCATGTAACTAGTCAGCTGTATTTAATAATGAATTAATTCTCCATATCCTTCAGTAAATCTGATTGTGCTAAGCAAAAATAAAAGTATAAAGAATAAGATAATGTCAGAAAAAATGTAACTGTAAGTTAAGAGTCAATAAAACTTCACAATGACAACCAGAAAACTGTGGCAAATGCAGACATTGAATAATGTGAAGCTGGAAGTAAACAAACACCTGACTGACCATAGTAACTTTAGTTGACTATCAGACAAGAAGTTCTCACCTCCCTCCCAAAATTTATCAAGATTTTTTTATTTTTCTATAACTGAGTTAAAATGATAAGATCTGCATTGTAATCATGTTTTGGTCATTAATCACTAATCTCCTATGTGTAAAACTATCTACTGAATTATTTAATTTTATTATTCTTGGTAAAGTGGGCAAATTCATTATATTATTTGATGTTTTAAAAATTATTGTGAATAAAAATCATTCATAATAACCTCAAAATACATTGTATTCATTAAAATAGACAGATGTAACTTGATCTTTCATGAAAGCTTCATTATTCACTAAGGATAGGCCAAAAAAGAAAAGTCATAACTCCATACTTTCTCTCCTCTCCTTTTCCCAATAAGACAATTCCATAAATTTTTGCACAGTGGTCTATGATCCTTCATAGTATTAGTAAGATATTTAAAATAGGTGTTAAAAATAAAGTAATAAATATTTTGTATTTTCTCCACTAAACATTGTAACTCCTTAGATCATTATTTAAAAATGCATGTCAAATGGGTGTCATAATTTTCTAGATAAATTAACTTAATTTCTTTTCATTATACAGAGTTATTTAAATATTTAATGAGAATTGAATAGATAAACTATCTATCTGGTCTATTTAAATTTTGTAGTATAATGACCACATACAATGTTATTGCTCTTAATTGCATCCTTGATTTATATTTTCTTCTCCCTCTCCTTCCTCAATTTTAGAATCCTGGTTTGTTTTACAGCAAACATATAAAAATAAATTTCAAACATGTATTTTCTAAGATTTGTAGAAATTTGTATCTTTTAGAAATAGCAATTAGGTTTGGATCATATTAAAATAAAACTGGCTAGAAGATCCAGAATCCTATCCTAGAACTAAAGTGAAACCATTTGACAGTAAGTGGGACCAGTTTTACTTCCATCCCTCAGATTTCTGAC
Organism: Cheirogaleus medius; assembly: GCA_008086735.1. Classification (NCBI taxonomy): domain Eukaryota; kingdom Metazoa; phylum Chordata; class Mammalia; order Primates; family Cheirogaleidae; genus Cheirogaleus; species Cheirogaleus medius. The sequence continues at coordinate 51,857,164 of VBSM01001124.1, read as the reverse complement.
CTATTGTAGATACTGCCTACTGTATCTTCCTATTGCAGGTATATCATCATGCAGAAGTGTCTGATATAATATATATATGACAGTGAAGCATTGTACTGCACTTTTTAGAGTGTTACCTCTGAGTTGGGGCTTCACCTGTACCTTTAGGAGACAGTTCTGAAATTCTCTGAGGCTACCTACCTCTATATTATGTAGTACATGGAATGAAAGACGACCAGTGGATAACCTGGTCATCTTCTCACTCCTACTTCACTTTTGCTGTCATGTGTGTCTCAGGTTTTATGCTATATACAATGTAGCATCCTATGTTGACAAATCAGTTATTTCTTAAGCCCACCTACTGTGGTGCTAGCTGAGGCTCTTGGACAGGAAAAGTAAACCCGGAAAAGGAAACTATCACTCTGAGGATGAACAAAGAAAGAAGAAAGTAGGGATCCAGTCTAAGCAACTTGTTTTCATGTGACCTATTTATCTCCTTGAAGAACAGTGTGATTTTACGGATGTAGGAGTAGTCTCTTTTGCTCACAGGATGGAAATTCAAAAGTAACTCAGAAGAAATTCAGGGGTAATTATATTGGCCTTGATATACAGAAATTCACGCTATTGGACCCACCCTTTGCTTCATCTTTTGTCCCATGACCAATCTGTTCATGTGCCCATTGTATCCAATATGGGATGGCTAATGTCAAAGCCTGAGCAACAACAGACTGTCCTTCAAGGCTACCCCTGAACTTGGCCACAAAACACTTTTGCCTGGTTTTGGATTGTATCCCTTTATTGAGTCAGCCCATTTGTAAACCCATTGTGAGCATGTTCATCCTTTTCAACTAGTTGTTTAGGAACCCATATCAGGCCACAGGTATGGGCTTGGGAACATGCTGATGCAGTTATGATGAGTGCCAAAGTGTCCAAGGCCATATGTTTATAGGTTAATTGTATCCTTTTGGGTTGTAGAAAGTGAGCAGTACTCTGTGGGCCACCCATTTATTTTGCCCATAGGAATCAATGATCTATAAACCATCTCCACAAATCCCTGCATTTTAAGGTACCCTGACTTCCACTCTGACCTTGCTGGTCATTATGGTAACTCTGGCCTCCTGTTTTCTGGTCTTAAGCACCATCATTTATTTCAGGGTATTATTATCCCATTGTTATTTATAAGCCCAGCTCTATGATCACCTTTTCTATTATCAATCCTGGCCTGCAGAGAGCTACCACTGATCTTCTGACCAGCACATCCCTAATGGCTTTAGTGAATGATGTGCCTTTTGGGCCATCCTATGTAATATAATTATCTGATAGGTCATCTGGCCTTGCATAATACATCCATTTTACCATGTCCATTTACCTCAGCCTCTTTTATTTTCCTTTTTTACTATCTACAGCACAACTGAAAATTTCATTTCACTGAAAATTAACCATTGCTTTGTCCTGGCTTAAAAGAACCATCCTAGCAATAAATAAGCTCCACTCCCTGAAGTCCTTGCCAAATCAGTAAATCCCATGTGTTGAGAAAGTATTCCAAAGTCAGTGAATTATCCAGTATAATGTTCTAATCCCTTTAATCAAGTACCTTCAAATCTAGTCCTAGGGTATACTCTTCTAGTTCTTGCTAGTAAATGCTAGGTAATCCTTGCACTTCTTTGGCATATAGTTTTATTCATCGTTGGTTATGCCCAGCATATCCTCAGCCATGTTGTGATGGGATTTAACCTCATTTTTGACCTAATAGCCAGGGAAAATGGTGGAAGCAATTCCTGGGGGTATACATGATGCTTTAGAGATGAAAAGCCTCTCTCTAGTGTCATCTAGCACAATAGAAGTAATATATTTTGAAACAGCTTGTGCTTATTAGGCACAACATATAGAAATGATTAATAACATTTTAATCTTCCAACATCCTAATTACGGAAATTGCTAGTTGTTTTACATGCTGAATTTATGAATGATAGACCATTCCGTTTCATTCTTCTTTCAAACTTCAGATTAAACTGCTAAATTGCATAGAATTGCTTAATTTCCTAGTATATAATTATATCACATTAGCAAAACTCCTCTTTGAAAACAATAAAAAACACAATATTTTAAAATACAATTGATGAGAAATAATATCATATTCTGAAATCTTTTGTGCTCCATTAAATAAGCAGAAAGAGAAGTTACAATCCCAAAGAGTGAATGATCTGTGTGGCCATTAAATAATGAGATGAGCCATTAATGCTATTTTATGACTAATTAATATTTCTGAAGTTCTATAGAAATGAAAATATATTTTTCTTCTATTAAAATATAGATTCTTACCTTCACATTTTGTGGAATCAAAATTACAGCAGGAAAAATATATTATTTAAAAGCAATAGACCTCCAAGTAAAATGTTGGTGACTTGCTAGACAGGTTTTTTTTTTTCCCTTGAGATGAGCTTTCGGTCTGTCACCAAGGCTGGAGTGTGGGGGCACTATTTACCTCACTGCACCCTAAAACTCTGGGGTTCAAGTGATCCTCCTATCTCATCCTTTCAAGTAGTGGAGACTACAGTTGAGTGCCACCCTAGATATTTTCACAACATTTTTGGTAGAGATGGGGTCTCACTATGTTGCCCAGCCTGATTTCAAACCCCTGGCCTCAAGCAATCCTCCACCTAGGCCTCCCAAAATGCTGAGATTATAGGCATGAGCCACTGCACCCAGCTGAGAGTTTTGAATAATTATATGGGCCAGTGGTTTTCAAGTTGTATTGAGTATTGCTTTTAAGATTTGTTAGGCTGGATCAGAACATCTTCTGTCTAAGGCTAATTCTTTCCCACTACCAAAACTCTTCTGCTTACCCTATTGAATGCCTCTTATATTATGAAATATTTTAGTCTGGTTTGTGGGAATAATTCTATTTCCAGCCCCATGTGAGCATCAGGCATTCTTCCATCGACTTCATTTAGACAATTATGTTTCAAGCTTTGGATAACTTCCTAATATATACTATAATTACTATTCTGCCAAATACTTGAAGGAGACCTCTGCATGTTTCTAGGGTTCCTTTTCTATATAGCCCCCTTCTCTCAAGTAACGTGTCTTTCCAAATCTAGTTACAGTGATTGCAGAAAACTCAGCTCTATTTCCTCTACTGCCAGGATTCAGGTAGGTTTCTCCTTCCTGCACTGTGGCCTGCAACCTCTCTCAAGACATGTTATAGACTGACTGTGTCCCTTCCAAAATTTATAAACTGAAGCACTAACCAGTAATGTGTCTGTATTTAGAGATAGGGCTTGTGAGGAGGTAATAAAGGTCAAATTAGGTCAAATGTAGGGTCCTAGATAGGGCTGATGCCCTTATAAGAAGAGGAAGAGACACACAAGTTGCTCTCTCTGCCATGGGAGGACACATCAAAGATGCAGCTGTCTGCAAGCCAGGGAGAGAATTACTATTAGAAACTAAATTGGCTGGCACCTTGAGCTGGGACTTACCAGGCTCCAAAACAGTAATAAATAATTTTTTGTTGTTTAAGACACCTGAATGTGGTAGTTTGTTATAGTAGCTCTGGTAAAATAAGACAAGACACTAAGCTGGGGCAAGCATTTGAGCATTCAGCTCATTTGTTTCTCTTATCTTGGGAACACTGTCATTTGTTGCTTGATATCCAGTGTATTGAAAACCATTGTTTCATATATATTTTTGTATTTTTTTCAAGAATGAGGTTCAGTCTGGGCCCTGCTAGTATATTTCTTCTTCTTCTTCTTCTTCTTCTTATTTCAGAATGTTATGGGGGTACAAAGAATTTAGGTTACATAAATGGCTTTTGTACCATTTGAGTCATGTTGTAAGTGTGTCCATCACCTAGATATATACATTGTATCAATTAGGTGTGAATTTACCCATCCCATCCTCCCCCTCCCATCTGATTGATTTCCAATGAATGTTATTTTCATATGTGCACATAGGTGTTGATCAATGATTTCCAATTTAACGGTGAGTATATGTGGTATTTGTTTATCTATTTGTGTGATACTTCACTTAGAAGAATGGGCTCCAGTTCCATCCTGGTTAATAAAACAGGTATTAATTCACCATTTTTAAGTCTGAGTAGTACTCCATGGTGTGTGTGTGTATGTGTATACACTACATATTTTTAATCCACTCATGCATTGACGGGCACTTGGGTTGTTTCCACATCTTTGCAATTGTAAATTGTACTGCTATAAACATTCTGGTGCAGATGTCGTTTTTATACAGTGTCTTTTTTTTCCTTTGGGTAAATACCCAGTAGTGGGATTGCTGGATCAAATGGTAGTTCTACTTTTAGTTCTTTGATGTATCTCCATATTGTTTTCCACAGAGGTTATACTAGTTTGCAGTCCCACCAGCAGTGTAGGAGGGATTAATAAAATATGGTATATGTATACCATGGTGTACTACTCAACCATAAAAAAAATGATGAATTACCTATTGTATTATACTGGATGAAGCTGGAGCCCATTCTTCTAAGTGGAGTATCACAAGAATGGAAAAACTAACAACACACGGACTCACCATTTAATTGGTACTAATCAATCAACACTTCTGTGCACAAATGGGAAATAACATTCACAGGGTATAGGGCAGGTGGGAGAAGAGTAGGGGATGGGTAAATTCACACTTAATGGATGCGGTGTGCATTGTATGAGGAATGGGCACAATTGTAGCTCTGATTCAGGCAGTGCATAGGCAATTTATATAACCAAAACATTTGTTCCCTCATTATATTCTGAAATTAAAAAAATATAATCACTTCATATCAATGCTAAATACATTGGTATATTTTTTACTTCAAAATTTGAGTGATGGAAATAGACCTAAAAGTTAAAGATTGAAAAGTAAAAAATTTATTTATTTTTGAGGATATATCATATAGAAAACCAAGATTTATATATTTCTATAGATATATGGATAGCATTGTTATAGAATTTTGTATATGCCTGTACAGTAATTAATACATTCAAGACACAATAATATATGTAAAATTCAGGAAGCATAAAAATAAAATAGGCAGCTATGCATTCTCACCAACTCATCCTTCTGACTCCCCTATTTAATGTTTATTCTTTCATTACTTTTTTTAACCTTGCCATACATGTTTGTATTCATGAAAAATACTATTATACTTTTTTTGTCTTTGAATATTATAAAAATGATATGATATTTTGATATTTTTCTCCTAAACTTTATATTTCCAAGATTTATTTTGTTGATTAAAGTAGTTTCATATCATTCATTTTTGTTATATTTCATCATGTGTATGTACCCTAAGTTTTTATTTTCCTGTTAATGTATGCTCAGAATGTTTCCAGTTTTTGTATCATGAATAATGCTGTTATGAATAGCCTTCTGCTTGTCAATATATATGCATATTTCTTTACATTATGTAACTAAGATTGAAATTGCTGGGTCATAGGTACACATGTTCAATTTTATCAGACAAGTTCAACTTATTTCCCAAGATGGTTGTAGCAATCACACTTCTATTAGCCATACTTGAGGGTTATTTTTTTTTCACATCTTTCCTACACTTTGGTTGTGGCCTATCTAGTGGTTATAAAATGCCATCTCATTGTAGTTTAATTTTCATTTTCCTGATTATTAATGAAGCATAATATATCTTCATAGGTTTATTTGCATTTTTCTTCTGTGAATGCTTGTGTCTATTGACAATATTTTAGTTTATCTTTTATATACATTTTAAACAATTATGAAATTAAATAATTTTCATCAAATAATAAGAGGTATACACTCACTTAAAATGATATGATGCTCCATTAAGTTGAATAATTGCAAATTGAGAAACGCTATAGCCTTGAAAAAATTATTTCTTCAAAATTATTTTTCTTCTAGGCTTAAATATGGGTAAATTTATTTGGATAGTGTAGTGAGATTTCCAGGCAAACTTAATACATAACATTTCTCATTTATATTTTTGTGAGGAAGGATACTTTAAATATTGTGTAAAAAAGACACAATATATAACATATGGAAATATTTTGAAAATTATAAAGTTATAGTAAAATGTAAGTTTTATGATTGTTAATTTGTTGTCAAACATAAATATATAGACTATTGTCTGTGGACAGTTGTGGCTTGAAAGCAAAATGTACACTGTTGTGTTACCAGCAGAAAGCTCACAATTATGGAAAATCTATAAACTCCATTTCCAAGTTAGTTCTTGTAAACTGGCAGTCTATAATCCACAGTGATAGAAGTGTCTCATACTAGAGGCAGCATTATTTGGTTGCCTTGACAAGAATTATACCTTGGAGTCAGCATCTATTTCAGAGGCTTGTTGCAAAGATTCAAGTATACTCCTACATAAAGTATTAAATCGAAGTAATTCTAAGACTCCTACCATTGAGAAACATCATTGCAACGAACACTGTTTACAAACCCATTGTAAGGTCTTCTGGATAAATGTCTGGAAAACAATACATATTGCAGCAATGTATATGCAGGTTTTTGTCTTTTTAAGATGTAATTTGCAGCTCCAGATACACTTTAAATTGGTGATTTAGTCTTTAGAATAACTCAGGTAATAATTGAGTTAGGTCATTAACAAGATGGGTAATCAGTCATCCGCACTTCATGTGTATTGTGTGTTTTGCGGAATTCTAAATGTAATGCTGAGAATCCTGCCCGGCAAACACAACTGTACAAGATAATTGTGATTCAGAATACTGACCCTCTCCACACTAGGCACATTCATGTAGAACAAATACCTATATTTATAAAATATATCAATTCTACTAGGGAAACTAACTCTCTTTTTTCCTCAATAAAAATATATCATTAAGCAGCTACTTTCTTCTTCTTGGGAGGCATACCTATTTAATGTGAAGTTAGGAATTTTACCCTTGAGACAGCTATATAGAGGATATGATGAGAGAAAAAAATGTTAAACTTTTCCAATGCAGAAAACCTTATTTGGAAGACAATCTTGCATCCATGGATCACAGTGAACATTGCCTTGTAGGTGGTTTTATATCATTGTAATAAAGAAATCTGAGACTTGGAGAATGAATATATCACAAAGATGGTGTCATTTTTCCTTAGGAAGTTCTTTTTTCCATTGACCTGATAATATAAACTTTCTTATTTTCTTTCTGTGATGTCTTTTAATGTTCTTGTAGCAAAAAATTTTTATCAGGCATGTTGTTAATTGTGCTAATAAATCACACTCAGAGGTAAATAACATTTATTGTAAGTTTTAATTTTAAATATTTTAATTAAATAAACTCATTTTTACAATTAGATATTTATATCTCTGCTCCCGAGATGTTGGAAGTCATTTTAAAAGGAAGTTATGTTTTTCACATTATTTTCAGTGCTATCAGAAGAATTAGATTAAATATGAACTATTTTAGTTAAAATTAAAAACTATTTAGCTGTACTGTGCCAAAGAATAGGAGATTAAAAATGCTGACAATGACTTTCATTATCTACCAAACTGAGAAAATAAAATAAAGCATATCAGAGAGAAAAACTGACTGTGTGTTCTTGGGAATTTATTTACAAGTTGAGAAGTCCTAAGGTAAAAAAAGGAGGGATTGCTAATGGCTACAGGATTTCTTTTGTGACGTATTGAAGATATTTAAAAAACTGATTACAGTGATGGTGGTAAAACATTTGGAATGTACTAAAATCTCATTAAATTTTACACTTTAAAAGAGCAAATTGAGTGGTATGCAAATTCTCTCTCTTGTCTGTGTGTGTGTATATCTATCCTTTTCTATTTTAATCTCCTTACCACTGGAAAATATAACAGTGGAAATGATAGTGTTTACACTATCATTTTTTTTACAGTAAAAAAAACACTTTTCTATGATATACTACTTTCTTTCTTAGTATTGTACAAACTAGAGAAAAAGAAATACTGCCAGACAGGTTAATAGTACCTAGTAAAAAATACAGACTCATAAGAGGAACAGGGGTTGTTTGAAAATATTAGAATACTTTTAAGTAAATGCATACTGCATGCCTTCAACTGATATATAAATATAATATAACTTAGGCATATTGCTAATAATCACTTTCTTAAAAAAAACCATTGATATTTTCACAACAAAATTATTTAAATCTTGAATGCTAAGTGAATTCCCCAAAGACATATCACTTTTACATAGAAGAATATAGATTAAATAGACTAGAAAATATTTCTATGGCTAATCTTCAACCATTAAAATGAAATATATATTTCTGAAAAAGCAAGTAGTATGCTAAATTATATAATAAAACATAATTACTCAAAGTTATCTTATAAATCTTCTCCTACCTATGCCTAAATATAAAATGACTTCAAATATTGTGCAATCTTGCATTTTTATTCTCAAAAAAGTATATTTTTGTCAAATTGAATGTATCATATTTAGAATTGGAGATTATATCATGAAGGGCCTATTTATAATATTTAAAATATTTGGATGTATACCATAAGACCAATATGCGATAAATTATCTAAATCTCATAAAATATATCCAATTTTAAATGAACAATTTCTATTGTAATATGTAGTTACAAAGGGAATTATAAATAGAGATAATATGTATATTTTAATTCTGTATAAAAATATCCTTTGGGACAAAGAAAAATTAAATCTATCTAAGTCTTATATACATTCTTAATTTTCTCTGTTGCTAATGGGCCTACTCATGCTTAAAGAATCAGCTATGCTTATGCAGGGCTCTATATATTGATCACATTATTATCTCTGTGAAGAGTCTTCTTCCACTCTGCATCTACCTGCCAAATTTCTTCTTAGAACTGAATCAATACTCTTCAACAGCATATATCTGTGCTGGATATATGTAATGAATCAATGCTGACTAATGGTGGCTACTGAATGGTGGCATGGTGAATTCACAGTCACTGAGAGTGAGGAAGCCAGCAAAACCATTTATTGTTTCACTGAAGCTCATCTTCAAAGATTGTGGCATCGTTAGATGGTTGCATGCATGACTGGTGCTGCAAGACTAGGAATATCTGTAAAAATAAGGAAGGAATATAATCGCTAAAGAGCAAAATTTCTTGGATGAAGTGGCTAAAATGTCTAAGTGATCTAAAAATAGCATGTCAAAGTGCAACAGACTGTCCTATTGGCCACAAATACCAACAGAAATACTTGTATTATAAGACCACTTCCATTTCTTTCAAGTGACTTGCCTACTACATTCAGTCTATCTTCTGTTTTATTCAATTTCTCATTATCTATTTCCACATTTTCTGGAGAATAAAACTCTTCTATGACCTAAGCTTATGCCATTGATAAATAATATATATTTTTAGTTGACAATTTATAAGTTGACTTATTCATTTAAGATTTCCACTTTGCCTCTATTTTCTGAGATGCATTGTCATAACTTTGATTCATTTGCAGTTATCTTTTTAGTTTACTTGTAAGAAGATATATCTTTGTGGTACTAGAAATAGGTTTGGAGCAAAATCAACTATAATTTAATATACATATATTTCTCATAACATATAAAGACATACAAAATAAATGAAAATATTTTAAAAAATGACTATTTTTAAACTTTGCAGTTATTAATGACTAGAATAAAATTACTAATTAAAATGAATTTATATAACCATAATTAAAAGTCTACTTTCTTAACCTAAATGTCACTTAAATAAAATGAGTCAATATTTATGTATGTGAACATAGAAAAAGAATTAGAAAATGAGTGATGTAAATATTATAAAATGTCATAATTATAACTAAATATTTAGTCAGTGATTAGAACAAACGACAACTGGGCTCATTTTCATTCTTCATCCATTTACACTTAAATATCAGCTCTAAGTATGTCTGCTCTCTATTTTTCTTTCTCTTTTTTTTCTCTCTCTCTCCAACCCCTTCCTTCCACCCAATTTCTTTGATGGCAAATGTCACAATTTTAATATACACTTTTTGTTTTCTTGTTTGTCTCCTTCAATGGCTTTAGTATTTGTCATCATATCAGTCTTAATGCCAGTGGTAGTAGCAGTAAATTTTTGAGTGAAAGAAAGTTGTTTTGTTGATGCTAGAGTTAAACATTTGACCTACTATCTATTCCCTGCATCTATCTCTGGACCCCAAAAGCACTGGAAGAAATCATTTAGGATAACGCAGAATAGGATGTTTAGATACTGAAAGGTGTATGCTTCTTTGTAGGAACAAGCCACCATGCTGCATTTCCATAATACTTTCATATAAACACACTCAACAGCCACCATTTCCTGTGGTTCTCCTAGAGGATATAGTATTTGATTATAGTGATTTGGAATCTTATACTTGTTCTCCAGTACCTGGATTGAACTATATCGCAACGTTTGATACATCAGAGACTACAAAAACCACCATAGGTGAGAAAACATCTTCCCAATCCATGACAGCACCTTCTGAGATGGCTGTCGTTGACGGTTAATTAACATTTACTTTTGGGTATGAGAAAACAAGAAATACTGATGGAAATAATATCCAGGGAGCTAATTCTACAGATATAATTTCACCAGGACAATTCTATCAGAGATTGGATGACCATGGACGTAATCACTACTGCCATGACCAGAGCCAAGACAGTTACCTTACAATTAGAGATGTGTAGAGAGAAGTGTATAGAAAGTACTGGGATTCTCTTAATTGGGCATAAATTCTTTATCTGTTTTCCTCCGATGTATTAAAATATACGGGCTAAAAAAAGAACAAATGACAACTGAGTAATGAAATATATTGTATATTTAATTTGGATATCTTAGCACATAAAACATATTGTGAAGTTAGAACACATTATAAATTAAATTGTTTTTCTATACAATCACCTATTCCTCTCTGGATATTAACCATTCAATTTATAGCAATTGACATTTAGATTCAAACAGTAATGTAGTGAGGATATTTTATTTTTATTTTACTCTTTGGTATGATAGACTCTTATGAGGAATTTGAGATTATATTTTTGTTTCCAGACATATACTGATTTATTCTTTAAAAATGAACATAAATTTTCCTTTGGAAGAAAATAAATACATGATTTATAAAAGTCAAGAATTTTGGCACATTCTTTCCCACAAATTTAGATTGGTACAGAAACATTAATTATTCTATTGGTATATTTCAAATATATTAATAGATTGCCTTTAAATTATTGATATTAAAATAATTATTTTTTTAAAAAAGAGTAATGTCAATTTTTAAGATCTCCAGCTACAAAATCCACTAGCTGAGTTAAAGAGAAATTCCTCACCAATTTGATGATTCATATATCTCATCACAAAATAAGGCATTTATTTTTAGATGCAGTAGACATATTTTCATGATTAAGGTTAATGACATAGCTCATTGCTATTCAAATCTCACTGAGAGACAATTTCAGAAGTAAGGTACTGGTGGAAAGCAGCTACCAATATTTATTAGAGTACCACAGTGAAAAATTGGAAACTGTAGTGTGTTGGTCTTAAAGGAAACCTGTTTTGATTTAATAGAACCAAAGGCTTTAGCCTTTTTCATAGTGTAAACATACATGACTTCAGAGGGAAAAATTTTCTGAACAAATAAGAAAGCATGATATTTCAAAAAGCAGTTGGATATTACTTTGTTTTCTATTTTAAAAAAATCTGAACTCCAAGAAAATATCTTAGGAAGTAATTTGTGATGATGCAACTCTAACAGATAAGGACCAAGAGTACAGCTGTTGCAAAAAGCAATCGACCATCATTTTTGAGGCAAAATGAAAAGAGCTGCTATTGTGTTGACAAAAAGGTATTGGACCTACAACTGCCTACATGCTGGTATACAAATAAAGGATTTTGACATAGAAATTTACTTAGGCTTAAATTTTCCTACCACATTCTATACAAATTTTAAAATAAAAATCAAACTGTAATCAAAAAGTTAAATGTAGAGACAATGTACAATTTATTTAGTCTTCAACAAATTGCTTTGGGTCAAAACAGTGTTAAAAGCAGATTTATGGTAGTCTCAGAAAAATGAATGTCCCAATTCCATTGTCTTTTCCACTTGTCATATGCACAGTGATTGTAACTATGATAAGGAGAACAGAGATAAGGTTTTTTTTCTCTTTTTTCTTTTTTCCAGCATATTATGGGGATACAAATGTTGAGGTTATGTATATTTCTCTTGCACCCCCTCCCCCTCGACTCAAAGCTTCAAGCGTGTCCATCCCCCAGTTGTTGCGCATCATGCACATTATGTAGGGATATACCCATGCCCTCTCCCCCACCTGCCCAGCACCCAATAGATGTTATTCCTATATGTCCACTTAGGTGTTGATCAGTTAATACCAATTTGCTGGTGAGTACATGTGGTGCTTATTTTTCCATTCTTGGGATACTTCACTTAATAGAATGGGTTCCAGTTCTATCCAGAAATATACAAGAGATGCTATATCACCGTTGTTTCGTTTAGCTGAATAGTACTCCATGCTATACATATACCACATTTTATTAATCCATTCATGTATTAATGGGCACTTTGGTTGTGTCCCCATCTTGCAATTATGAATTATATTCAATTATAATTATGCAATTATAGAATTGTGCTGCTATAAACATTCGAGTGCAGGTGTCTTTTTCATAACGTGACCTTTTTTAAAATTTTTTTTTTATTTCAGCATACTATGGGGGTATAAATATTACGGTTATGTATATTGCCCATGCCCCCCTCCCCCCTCGAGGCAGAGCCTCAAGCATGACCATACCCCATACGTTGTACATCTTACTCATTATGTTTGTATATACCCATCCCCTCCTCCCCCCTCCCACCCGCCCAACACCCGACAAATGTTATTCCTACATGTCCACTTAGGTGTTGATCCGTTAATACCAATTTGCTGGTGAGTACATATAAAGTGACTTTTGTTCTTTTGAGTAGATGCTCAGTATTGTTTTCCACAGAGGCTGAACTAGTTTGCAGTCCCACCAGCAATGTAGGAGGGTTCTTAACTCTCCACATCCACGCCAACATTTATTGTTTTGGGACTTGTTAATAAAGGCCATTCTCACTGGAGATAAGTGATATCTCACTGTGGTTTTGATTTGCATTTCCCTGATGATTAGAGACGTTGAGCATTTTTTCGTATGTTTGTTGGCCATTATTCTGTCTTCTTTTGGGAAGTTTCTGTTCATGTGCTTTGCCCACTTTGTGATATGGTTATTTGATTGTTCCTTGCTGATTTTCCTGAGTTCTAAATAGATTCTAGTTATCAGCCCTTTATCAGATGTGTAGCTTCTCTATTCTGTGGGTTGTCTGTTTGCTGTCTTGACTGTTTCTTTGGCTGTGCAGAAGC
>VBSM01001124.1:51799347-51843766 GCA_008086735.1 Cheirogaleus medius | reverse complement strand
GTTCAAGTTTGTTACCCAGTGTGAGTTGATTTTTGTGAGAGGTGAAAGGTATGGATCCTATTCCAATCTTCTACATGAGGCTATCCAGTGTTCCCAGCACCATTTATTGAATAAGGATTCTTTTCCCCAGTGTATGTTTTTGTCTGCTTTGTCAAAGATTAGGTGGCTATATGAGGATGGTTTTATATCTGGGTTCTCTGTTCTGTTCCACCGGTCAGTGTCCCTGTTCTTGTGCCAGTGCTAAGATATTTTAATTACTATAGCCTTGTAGTTTAGTTTGAAGTCTGGTAAATTGATACCTCTCATTTTCTTATTATTGCCTAGGATTGCTTTTGCTATACGGGGTCTTCTCTGGTTCCATAAGAAGTGTAAAATTATTTTTTCTATATCTGTGAAAAATGATTATGGTATTTTAATAGAGATTGCATTGACTCTGTAGGTCACTTTGGGTAGTATAGACATTTTAACAATGTTGATTCTACTGACCCATGAGCATGGTATGCTCTTCCACCTGTTTACATCCTCTGCTATTTCCTTCTTCAATGTGTCATAGTTCTCCCTGTAGAGGTCTTTTACCTCCTTAGTTAAATATATTCCTATGTACTTTATTTTCTTTGTTGCTATTTTGAAGGGAATTGAGCCTTTGATTTGGTTCTCACTTTGACTGTTGTTGGTGTATATGAATGCCTCTGATTTGTGTGTATTGATTTTGTATCCTAGAGATAAGGTTCTTATACTGCTATAAAAATGAGTTGGAATTGGTGAGGTATTTGGATCCACATTTCACCTGGCCAAAAAATACAGGTCTGGCTGAGATTCAGATGACATGATTCTCAGTTCTGTGAGGTCCTAGATTCTAGGTGTCTGTGTCCAATATCTTTCTGCTTAAAAATTTTTAATGATATTTGTTTTTGTTTAACATAGCAGAACTTACCAGCATCTCCAACATGGCACCTCTACTTTTCTGCCTCCATTCTTTTAATTACTCCGTATTCTTCAGCCACATTGGATTCCGTATGCATAGCAAATAGATTATACCATAATTTAAGTTCTTTAATTTTCCCCAAACAGTCCATAAACTTCTAAGTAATCTGTTACCAAAATAACATATGTATATTAAAACCTCATCTTAAATATCAAGTCCCCATTTCATGAAATTTAGACAGACTTTGTTCATCCCACTTTATACATATTCTTATAGTACATTGTACTCTTTCATTTGCTATATTCAAAATGCTTGTAATTTTATTTACTCTGTCTTCTCTGTAATACAAAGGTACATGTGGGCAAGAAAAAAAAAGGCTATTTTGGTTATTACTATATGCCCCCAACACAGTACAGAATTTTGAATTTAACTGAATTTTTTAACTTTTTGTTTAGTTATTTGTTTGCAGTAACTTTTGAATATCTATTAGGTGCTAACCCCCAAGGATAAAATGTTGAATTGAAAGGAATGGTGTTTTTCTGCTGTCATAGAATATATAATGCATTGAGGGAGTCAGACAAAAAAACAGTATACAAAAAGTCAAAAAAAAAAATCAGAACAGGAAAAATTGAATAACTGCCATGAAGAAAATAAAGAGAGAACTGAATTAGAACTACTTTCAATAGCATTCTTACCAAAAGTATCTCCAAGTTGATGAGACTTGAGTAGAGATCTGGAGGAAAGGAAATAAGCTGGCATTGAGAATAATGAGGGAAAGTGGAAGCGGAGAGCATCCCAGCCATGACAAGCGCTTACAGCAAAGATCACATGGAGAGTGTGATGTGTTAGAGGAGTGGGAAGAAAGTCAGTATTATTTGACTCTACTGACTAGAGGGCATGATGACTTGAAATGAGGCTAGAAAGAATGAGATAAGTGAGATAGTAAATAATGAAGGTCTTGTTTTGTGTATAATGGAAATTTATTAAAGCATTTAGCATAGGAGTTGGCACAAATTATGCAGTTTATGCAGTTTATGTTTTATAAAATTAACTAGCTAAAAATACGATAGAGAGGCCGGGCGCGGTGGCTCACGCCTGTAATCCTAGCACTCTGGGAGGCCGAGGCGGGTGGATAGCTCAAGGTCAGGAGTTCGAAACCAGCCTGACCAAGAGCGAGACCCCGTCTCTAAAAAAAAAAAAAAAAAAAAAAAAAAAAAAATACGATAGAGATGTAGAGAAGAAGAGATAGTGATAGATGTGTCCAAGTGAGGGATGATGGTTGCTTAAAAATGGTAGTTACAGTGGTGATGGTGAGAAGCCAATTACCTCAAGAAATATTTTTAAATGGTGTTGGTGAGGATTCAGAATTTTTATAAACTCAGGGAAAGAAAGAATTAAGGCTGACTCTCCTAAGTTATGAACATAGCTTCTGAATATATGATTGTTAATATTTAATTAAATTAGGAAAGTATAATAAGTATTGTTTAGTAAATGTATGGGAATTATTATAAAATTGATAGATAATGATGGTCCTTGAACTTCAAAATATTGTCATTTTCAACTCTAGAGTTTCATATACAACTATGTATGTGTTGAGTCTTGTGTTCACAACTTAGTATTATGTTCAAACTAAACACTTTTTGTCAATTTCAGCCACTTCTCTTTTTTGAATTTTGACCAATTTCTTTAAATTTGTAAAATAATTCAGAATCTATATACTCTCTTAATTGAGAATCTTGAGAAAGTTTCTCTATCGCTCAATGCAGCATCAATATACATTCAGCATAATTGCCAAAAAAACTCTTTGGATGCTTCAGAAAGGAAAGAAGGAAGAAGGGGAAGAAGGAAGGAAAAGAAAGAAAATGGTGAAATCAGAGTTTTTGATGTTTTTGTTGTTGTGGTGGTCTTAAATAAAATGTCCTATTCATTGTCAAGTGTAGTATTATAAAGCACTTACCCATGACCTTTCATTATGTGAGAATACTGTTTTAGAAAATCCATCTGGTAACAGAGCCATCACTTGACGGTCGGAGCACTTTATAATAGTTGATGTGAAACAGGGTGATGAGAAGCCACTCTATTTCCTAATAGCCAATCTTATTCAAGTCCATTTTTCTGATTAATGTACTTGTTGGTACCCAGTGAGGCCCAGGTGTTACTAATGAATTTGTGCAACATTCTCACCTTTCTGCACACTTGAATATGACCACAAATGTAGCACAAGTCATCAGATGCCCAATGTCTGCAGTGAGATGCAAAATATGCAGAGAAACAGCTGGCAATATGTATTATTTTCCTAATGAAATTTGGTTAATCTGTGTAAGGTTTAATGCAATGCAATTTAATTGTCTATTCTTGTAAATATTATGGCCTGCTGTAGTCTTCATTAGTGTTCATATTGCCTATATGCTTAATTTGCTACATTATTTACACATGTAACTTGTGGACTGATTGGTAAGATATACTTTATGTAAAGAAGTTATTAAATAGTCTTTCAGCATAAAAATATTAGTCATATAATTGCAGTGAAAAATCATAATAAAATAGAAAAAATAAAATTTGATGGTGTTAGTTTTAATAACTGAAAATGTCTACCTATTCCATTAGCCAAGTATATCTTGTTTTCTGGTTTGTTTGCTTGTTTTTTCAACTATATATTTTGTTCCAGGTTATTTATTACTTGTGTCTAATGTTCCACATTTTTTGCCTTGATCACCTTTGCTCTTTTCTGAGTTTTGGCCACCTTAAGTTAGTTCTTGTTCTTACTTGTATCTTTTCTACTGGAATAGTCTTCCCATGCATCCGTCTTTAGCTAGTTAAATTACTGCTTTTACACAGGACCACAACTCAATTATTTATTGTCACAGGGAAATCTTTCTTGACAAAACCCTAAATTGTGGCATGAAAATATGTCCTCTATAGTGCCTATCACAACTGAAAGTTTGTATTTCCTTATATGAACCTCTAATTTTTGATTAAGGTGAGCTATGAGTTTGAATGTTTGTTCCCTCCAAAACTTGTGTTGAAATCTAATTGTTGTTACAACAATAGTAAGAGATGGGACCCTTCAGAGGACATCTCCACCCTCATAGGTGGGATTGGTGCCATTAGAAAAGGGCAATTTTGGTACTCTCTTATTCTGTCTTGCCTTTCTGTCTTTGTCCATAGGATGATACAGCAAGAGGGCCCTTGCTAGGTGCCAGCCCCTTGATTTTGAACGTCTTAGCCTCCAGAACTGTGAACCAATAAATTTCTGTTTATTCTGAATTACTCAGTCTCAGGTATTCTGTTATAGCAACACAAAACGGAGCAAGTCCCTTTCATCCACTACACTGCAAGTCTCCTGAGGGTAGAATCTGTATCTTTATTGCCTGATATAAATTAAATTAAGGTGTGAAAATACTTTATAAAAGATGGAAGGAAAGATGAAAGTAAGAAAGGAAGAAGAAATACCCTTAACAAATTTTAAATGATTACTTTGAGCTGGAAACTGCACTTGTTATTTCATATGACCTCCCAAACTCTTTATGTGAGGACTGTCATTACTTCTATTTTACAGAGAAGATTATAAAACTAATTTTTAAAGGTAGTTGAACTAGAACATTCAACCAGAAGAGTCTCACTCATTTTTCCATGCCTTTAACCACTATCTAATTCTATCTAACCTCTTCAAAAATAAGGGCACCCCACAAAAGCTTCCATTTAAATTCTGCATTTTTTCTTTTATAAGCATGCCAAACAAAATCATTTGTATCTTTACTCAATAGAGAATATATATAGTTACTTTTAACTATTTCACTGTATTGTGTTAGAATGGCAATGTTTACCAAAAACATCACAAATTTAGTATATTGGGATATATATTATGATATTCTAATTGAATGTAGTGCTAGGTAGTAGAAGAACAGGGTATGGGTTTGAACCTTGGTTCTATCACTTACTAGTTTATATAAGTGGTTAATATTTTGAGTACCAGTTTTCTGTTATACAAAATGAGGATTATAATAATTCAAACAAAAACAGAAAATTTCTTTAGCTTCATTAAGAGCCAGGCACTATATTAACACATGATTTTGAAATATAGATTGTGTTCAGCAAATGGATTTTCTTAACTCTAAAGTACTATGTTTTTTATGTACTCCATAGAAAGATATAATTAGTAATATAACATTTGTGGCCATTCTGTGCTCCCTTGCTTGCTACTCCTAGGAAAAGGAGAACAACTTGGTGTATAAGTTCAATGGAGAAAACATAATCTATTTTATTTTATTTTTTTCTGATCTGCTGCCTGTTGTGAGATTATTTTCAGAGCTACTCTCTTTGCTGCAATAATATAAAAAGGCTGGGACATTTCTATTGGAGAGTCCTACAGTGTTCCTCCTATGCTGGTGACTGGTGAATACATGTGTCTAATTCTGGAGTAAAAATAAGAAACCACAGCCTAAGAAATGTTTTCCAGGGTCAGCTTTATTAGTAGCAAACTTGAGAGTGTGATCTTCATCTAACATTTGTACCTGTCTTTCAGCTGATTTCAAAACTAGGTGAGAAAAGGGAGAAAGACAGTTGATATTTATTAGCCCTATACATACTCCAATAACTTTGTTTTTATATTTAACTCTTTATAGCAATTGGATGTTTAATATATATCTATTTTTCTTTTATTTCAATAGATTTAGGGAGTACAAGTGGAGTTTTATTACATGTATACATGTATAGTGAAGTCTGAGCTTTTAGTGTATGCATCACTTGAATAGTATACATTGTATCCAATAGGTAATTTTTTATTTATTCCTCATCCCTCTCCCACCTCCCCACCTTTTAACTCTCCAATATCTATTAATCCACTCTGTATGTCGATATATACTCATATTTTAGCCCCCACCTATAAATGACAACATGTGATATTTGATTTTGCAGTTCTGAGTTAGTTCACTTAAGATAACAGCCTCCAGTTCCAAGTAAATTGCTGCAAAAAACATTATTTCATTTTTTGTTATGACTTAATAATATTCATTATGTGTGTTTTTGTGTTTCTTTATAGTCAAAGCAATCCTAAGCAAAAAGAACAAAACTAGAAACATCATCACATTACCTGACTTCAAATTATACTACAAGGCAATGGTAACCAAAACAGCTTAGCACTGGTATAAAAATGCACAAATAGCTCCATGAAACAAAGTGGAGAACTCAGAAGTAAAGCCACATACATACAACCAACTTCTCTTAGACAAAGCCAAATAAACCACACACTGGGGAAAGGACACCTTATTTAATAAATGATGCTGAGAATATTGGAAAGTCATATGCAGAAGAATGAAACTGGTTCACTATCTTTCACCATATACAAAAACCAACTTGAGATGTATTAAAGACTTAAATGTAAGACCTGAAGGCATAAACATTCTATAAGAAAACCTAGGAAAAACTCTTCTGGACATTGGCCTAGGCAAATAATTTATGACTAAGACTCCAAAAGCAAATATAACAAAAATAAAAATAAACAAATGGGTCATACTTAACTCTTTAACTGCTTTGAAATGTTAAGGATTAATGGAGACATCATGTGATCAAAATCAAATAATTCATGTGCAAGTGTTAAAAAATGTATTCATTTTAAACTTACTAGGTATTGGTGCAGTCCAAATAGGGATTTTTATTAATAAAAAACTTTCCCTTTAATTATCAGGGAAACTAATGTGAAAGTACTTTCTTAATTATAAAATGCTATAAACTTCTATTGATATTTTTAGTAATTATATTTATATATAATATATTCTCAGTGTCTCTTATTCAATTCCATGTGTGATATAGGAAAAGCATCACAATGTCATAAATATATCTTTTAGAGTTTTCAAAAAACTCCAAACCATTGACTCGGGTTCAAGCTAGACATTTTCATTTTGATTCTGTGTCTTTATGATTGAGTACAAACATCACCAGCCTCTGAAATTTGGGAGACCCATTTTCTCTTTATCAGGACATGTGGCATAATATATAACGTGCAATGAACACACATTTTAGCCTGGGAGCACTGTAAATAGGGTGGACAATATATTCTGGCTTGTATTATATAGTTTTAGATTATTCATTTTGTATTTTTATGATTAGTGATAGTGTCTCAATGTTCTTCTAAAGTGTCCTGGTATGAATGATACATTATATGGTCACTTCATTTATAAGTAAACCAATAAAAAAAAATACCGTATTGATTGTCTAAGGACTATCACTAGATAACTTGCTATTATCAGGCTTAAATTTACAATATAAACAAAATTTTAGGGCAAATTCTACTCTGCACTATTCTATACCTTGTTTAGGACATGGAATGTTACATATAATATTTGTCCAAGTTCACCAGATCATGAGTAGGAGAACTGAACTAAAACATGGGGCTCCAAGCCTATGATTCATTCCACTATTATTTACTATAGATTTCTGGATATTTTTCTCATACTACCCCAATATTTCCTGAAATTAAAGATTCAAGGTCCAAACACAGAAGACAACAAATAAGACATCTTCTTAACGATTCCTTCAGACGCCTGCTTTCTTACAGAAATCTGTGGTATCTTCCTGAAAAAAAACTCCAAGATGAAAAGTAGAGTGTAGGAGGCTTAATAAGTAGTGGTCTTTACAACTTCACTTGTAGAAGGGAAAGAAAGAAAACAAGATAGAGTGATGAGCTGCACTGCAGAGTAGTCTCAGAAGACACCATGGGGAGCTCTGCAGGCTGGATGGCCCTTCAGAATTATCTTGTGTTCATGCAAGGTGAATAGATACATGCACATTTTACATCAACCAGTTGTTGGAAGTTGGATGCTCAGAGAAAGAAGTGTGACCTGGTGAGGCAGCTCTGTTTATCTAAGGAGATATTGCATAGAAGTGAGAGTTAAGGGCAGACTCAGGCAGCACACCCAGTTGCTGAAAAAGTAAATTCTTCAGATTTGAAACAGGATCTTGCCAGTGACTCATAATATCTGCTATTATATACTAGTCAAATGATTTAAATTATGATAGTAAATTACTTTAAAAATCATAAAACTGTGTCCATTTAGAAAGTTCATGAATGGGTTCCATGAATTCTATGAATCCTTGAAATTGAATGTGCTGTATACAAAACACGTTGAATGTATATGTTGGTTTTTCTATAGAAAGTATTTATAACTTCATCAGTAAATTAAAGGGACCTGGATCCCAGAAAATGATAAGAATCCAACATTTTTTCTGCAATTAGAAAAAACTACAGTTTAACTCATTGAACCTAGAGTTTCTGACACAAATTATTGAAAGCTGTTTATTCACTTCTTTTTTCTACTGAGAAAAATAAAAAATAGAATAGGGATAAATAAGACAATAGTCTCTGAAAATTTGCCTTCCTTGTCCCTAAAGTTCATACTTAAAAATTGACTATGATAGCCCCTACCTTGAGAAAGAACAAGAATATGAGAGGGCATTTAAAAATTCTTCTGAATTTCTTAATCTGTAAAATATTTACTATGAGTAGACAGATATGCTATGATATGAAAACTCTCATTATTAATAATAACTCATTGCCCATAGGGTAGGGAGAAGTTGTAGACTATAAACTCAGGGGGTTGTAATTTAAATAGCAGGTCAGGATGTTTTATTCTTTTTACCTGTTTTGTTCCTTCACAGCTTATCCTTGGAAGGAAGGGTAACTTAAATATTGAAATGAAGTTATGCTAAGAGGAGTTTTATTTTGTGGTGCTCCCACCCAAAACATGTTTGAATTATTTCTTGCTTTTTCTGGTCAGAGTGAGGTTTGGTTGTCAACAGCTTTGATTGTGGGATGGTGGAAAATTGAATCTCAACCAAAGAGAAAATACAGAGAAGGAAGGAGGGAATGATGAAGGAAGGAAGAAAGGAAAAAAGGGAAGGCCAGCCAACCAAGGATGAAAGGACCTCTTTGTGTTCCCTTCTGATGAGGCTTTTGAATAGATGAAAATAAGATTGGACCTATCTAGTCTTGGATATCCGGTTTGGCATAACCCAATATTTGCTGCCATTTCTAAATAAGAAGGCATGCACGCTGATAATTGAGTATGCCTACAAACATTTCAGGTATTGCTGTTAATAATAGAATGTTATATTCAAAAGAGGTCCTAACATGAGTCAGTTACATTCCTGTATTACTGTTCTCAGATGGGTCCTACTTAAATACTAAATGTCAAAATAGGGCAATGAATCCCAGAGTATGTTTGGGCTGTGAAACTAGTGATTCCTTCCCTGTAGGTAGCTTAGGCAGTAAACTTTCCAATTTTAATGATTTTTAGTTCCAGTCTAGGTCATAATATCGGGAAAAATACAACTTGAGCAATATGCAATGATAGAACAGCAATATGATTTATTTGAATTTAATTAAAAAAAAACCTACGTCTAAGCTGGTAATCTCTCTTTATCTAGAAGATGTTTTTAGAAGAAACTTTCTAAAAACTTTCTTCTAAAGTTTCTTTCTTCTGGATTTCTTTGTCTTTTCTAATTGCATTAACCAAAACTTCCAGAACAATGTAAAATAGCAATGAGCATCCTTGTCTTGCCCACTTTATAGGAACACTTCCAGGGTACAATCTTAAATTAACATGATGTCACTTTAAGGTGAAGGTGCATTCTTCTCTAACATGATATAACATATCTATTGATTTCTATTTTATTTATAGATTCTTTATGAAGAATGCATATTGATTATCATCAAATACATTTTCAGCATCTGTAAGGTGATCATATAATTTTTCCATTTTGTTTTATTAATGTGGTAAGTCATATTAATAGTTTTTTCTGATGTTGAATTATTCCTATACTTCTAGATAAAATGCCACTTGGTCATGATTTATTATACCTTTAATGTGCTGCTGGATTTTGTTTGTTAATGTTTTATTTAGATGTATTACATATTCATAAGAAAGAAAAAATATGTACATCAACTCACATACCCATTTTTGTTTGTTTTGTGGCAGTGTTTAAAAACTTTTGTGTGAGGGTAATTTAGTTTAATAGCATTGAATGGTTGAAAGAACACAACACTTAGAATCAGAACTTTTAAATTCAATAGCCATTTACTGGCTGTAGCCTTTAAATTATCACTGATCCCCCAGCTATAGTTCCAGCTTTAAAATGGGAAAATATGTTTCTCAAAATTCACATTAGGAATAAAAGGATAATAAAAAAGTAGGATATACTGATATTCTAGCATTCACCCCTGTAATTTTTCAGGTTATTTGTAATCAATTTCCTCTGGTAAATGACTTTTAAGGTGGAAAATTGGCTTGATGTTAAGCAGGCCAATCTAGTTCTAAAATAAATTGACATGATAGGGTGACTATAACAAGTAACGACGGAATGTATATTTCAAGATCACTAAAGAGAATATTTTTGAATGTTATCACCAAACAGAAATAATAAATGTTTAAAGCAATGAATATGGTAATTATAATTGATTTTATGATTATACTATGTATACATGCATTGAAATATCACATTTTACCACATAAATATGTGTAATTATTATCTGCCAATTATAAATACAAAATTAAATTTAAAAAAATGTCTCTTGAGTTTTGGTCTTAATTTCTGTGTGAAATGACGAATTTAGTGGCAATTAGACAAAAACAAAGGAAAGAATTTCAGGCACTTATCAAGCTGCTAATATACTCTGTTAAGCACACTGTGATTTCTTTCTAATGACTTGTTCTGTTCCATTTGGCTAGAATCCCAATTTATCGAGGCTTTCATGTATGGTTAAATCAGTTATAATTTCAAGCTTCCAGATTTTTTTCCACTTCTTTGTCTAATATAACACCTGCTTTCTTAATACATTTAAGTTATCCAGAGACTGAAAAGCATAGTAGAAAAGCTCGTTTCTATCCTAATCTTGCAGATCATTTTTCTTCCTGTTTTTCTCAACTTTCAAATTTTTTCCCTATTAAATTCATCGTTTCACCCCCCTGTTTTTTTGTTTTTTGTAATTCTACAAGTCTTCAAAAATTAAAAAAAAAATGTCTTGGCTCTAAACACAGCTAACTGAATTGACATTTTCTAATAATTGAATAGAAATATTACTTAGAAATATTTATGCTACATAGAGTTACAAGCTCTGAAAGGAAACAGAAATGCCAAACATTGCATTTTCAACTTCTCTGCCTTAATCTCTCTACTGCCATTCCACTGAGAAAAAGACTTCATCAAACCCAATATTTTAACAAATAGGATTAATTTAATCTTATTTAAAGGGGAAAAGGCAAACTGAGAAGAAGCAACCAAATTCTGTTTAAAATATGTTTGTTGTTTTTATTTTTAAATATTTCAGAGAATTAAAAAAGTCTTCTTCATTTGTTGACTCTTGTACAAAATATAAACATAAAGTTTAAATATGGTTAGAATCATCTAACAGTGAGTGGTTTCAGAAATGTTCAGATCAGTTATATATGTGTATATATACACACACACATACACACATACATACATATATAAGTAAATTTACTTATTTATAAGTCAACATATAAGTATATACAATATATATATATGAAAATGAAATGTTTAGAAAGCCCTCAAAATGATCAAAGAAAAAAAAAAGTAAAGAGAGAATGGTAAGATTGAGTTTTAAAATGTATATTATACCTTTGTTAAACATTTCTCTCTCTCTATATATATGATATCAAAGAAAAAGAAAGACAGAGACTGGGACTGAGACAGAGAGAGAGAGAGAGAGAGAGAGAGAGGGAGAGAGAGACATTACATATCTTACCTCCATAGTAATACGGTAATATAATGCTGGAATAGGGAAATAAAGAAAATTAGATTCAGTTCTTGCCACAAAGGAACATTATTTATTGTCAGGGACACAGGACAGAATCCAGGTAAGTAGAACATTCTGTGTTATTGCTCTCCTTGGGTAGCTGTTGGCAGAGCTTCCCTAGGTAAATGATCAGGCATTTAAATGTTCAAATAAAATTTACTTTTTTTATTTCAGAATGTTATGGGGGTACAAACGTTTTGATTACATGATTTGCTTTTGTGAAGTTTGAAGCAAAGTTTTGTGAAGTTTGAAGCAAAGGTGTAGGCAAAGTTGTAAAGTTGAAGCAAAGCCCATCACCAAGGTAATGTGCATTGTACTCATTAGGTGTAAATTTACCCGTTCCCTTCCCTTCCTCCCCATCTACTTGGTTTCCGTTGAGTTTTACTACTATGTGCCCATGGGTAATGATCAATCAGTTCCAATTTAATAGTGAATATATGTGATGTTTGTTTTTTCATTCTTGTGATACTTAGCTTAGAAGAATTGTCTCTAGCTCCATCTAGGTTGTTACAAAGGTTCGCCATTTTTTGTGGTTGCATAGTACTCCATAGTATACATATACCACATTTTATTAATCCACTTATGTATTGATGGGCACTTGGGTTGATGTCACATTTTTGTGATTGTGAACTGTGCTACAATAAACATTCAAGGCACATGTCTTTTTGATAAAATGACCTTTTTTTTCCATTGGGTAAATACCCAATAGTTGGATTGCTGGATCAAATGGTAGGTCTACTTTTAGTACTTTGAGATATCTCCATACTATTTTTGATAGAAGGTGTACTAGCTTGCAGTCCCACCAACAGTGTATAACTGTTCCCTTCTCTCGACATCCATGCCAGCAACTGTTGTTTTGGGATGTTTTGATAAAAGCCATTTCACTTGGGGTTAGGTGATATCTCATTGTGGTTTTGATTTGCATTTCCCTGGTGATTAGAGATTTTGAGCATTTTTTCATATGTTTATTGGGTATACCCTATCTCCTTTTGAAAAGCTTCTGTTCATATGTTTTGCCCACTTTTTAATGGGGTTGTTTGATTTTTTTCTTGCTGATTTGTTTGATTTTTCTACAGATTTGGTTATCAGCTCTTTATTGGATGCGTAGCATACAAATATTTTCTTCTATTATGTAGATTGTCTATTCACTCCATTGATTATTTCTTTGGCTGTCCAGAAGCTTTTTAGTTTAATTTAAATGAACCAGAAGAAGAAGTTTAAATGTGACTTAATGCACCATTAAATTTCTCAACACAACTCTAGGATTTTAACCATTATTAGCCATTAAAATAAGAGTTACGGGAAACTCAAAGCAAAGCTCCTTTTTTATTTTAAAAAATGATATTTGTAAGAAGAAAACATTCTCATCCATGATCCTACAAGGGACAATACTGCCAGAACTGGGAGCTGTAAGGGTTTTCCATCAGAGTTGAAAACAAAGAGGAGAAGAAGAACATTTAAAAATAGATTTCCAGATCTAATCACCTTGAAGTAAGGTATTTGTTAGGTTTTTAAAATGTAAAAAACACATGGCAGTATTTTGCTTTAAGCTTGACAAACATAACAGCCTAATTTGGGACACCTGTCTTCATCACTATTTAACATAGGACACATATCTTGAGTGCATGTATAAAGTGGGATGAACAAAGTCTGTCTGTCTGTGTGTTCATTACTAAGCAAAAAGAAGGACTGGGATTACTCAAGATGGCTGACTAGATACATTGGTTGCCAGACTATCTGAGAAAGAAGGAAAAGTTTTAGATGAAAAAATCATAGCCCAGGTGTAATTCTGAGGGGAAAAAAATGGCAGAACATACCAGAGACTCCATGGGAAGAAGGTGCGGAGCAGAACAAGAAGAAGCAAAATTTTGCCAGGGATCAGACCCAAGGAATTTGGAGCCCGGTAGAAGAGGTAAGTTGAGGTGATTGTTTTTCCTCTTCTCATACTTTTGTCAGACTGCAGGCCCCCAAACTGTAGCAGAATTTCTCTACTCTCTTGAGCCCTAAAGCTGCTGCCACCAGTGAACTGGAGGCTTCTTGAAAACAGAACACCACGCTGTCAG
Source organism: Cheirogaleus medius (assembly GCA_008086735.1). NCBI lineage: Eukaryota > Metazoa > Chordata > Mammalia > Primates > Cheirogaleidae > Cheirogaleus > Cheirogaleus medius. The sequence goes on along the minus strand of VBSM01001124.1, from coordinate 51,829,965 downwards.
CCCCATTGGAGTCACTTCCCCTCACCGCAGACCTGAGCCAAGATAGTAGACACTATACTGATTTTCTATCCATTGTGTGCTTTTGTCCTCCCCAGGGAGCTTCATTCCTTCAGTTTTCTTGTTACTGGTCCCCACACAAACATTTCCCAACACCTATCCAGACTGTGGTGACCACAGGGGTCTGGTGGGTCCCAGGGGGAACTGTGTGATCCCAGAGCTTAGACCATCAGGGTGGGCTGTCTTCAAGGGAAAAGAGTGCAGCAAGCCATAAGTGCCCCTTGAAACAAAGGAGACCAGAATGCCAGCTATACTCCATTCAGACTCTTTTCCATTCCTCTCTTCCCCTGCCCACAGCTGCAGACACATCCCTGGCAGTTTCCAGGTGAGTCCATGCCCCAATGGACAATTGAGCTGGCATTCTCAAGAGTAGCTGCTTCCCTTCTGTTGGCAACTCTACCATACCTACAGAGAATGGGGCTTATACCATTCCTCTTAAAGACCTTCAGTGGACCAAGGGGTGCTTGGACTGTGAGCTCCCTGTCCAACAGCCCTTCCTGGTGCTGTTCCAGCAGAACAGGGCATACCCCATAGCAGAGGGATAGTAAGCCTGCTTAAGCACTCCATAGGCAAATGGGGACCAGAATGCTACTCCACATCAAGGTCAGGGATTAAACTCACGGAATTAGAGGATAAGCCTACAGGCCAGATCCCTTATCTCCAGCTCGATCCTGTTGCTCAGGTGTATGGAGGTGAACTAATACTGGGAAGCAAGGGGGCCTACTTTGGCAGAACTAAAAGAATAGTGTAGTGCAGGTCTGAGCCACAGTATACCTGTGGAGTACTCCTCCCCCACAGGAAAGACTTCTCAACAGATATACAAGCCAGAAAGAAATGGGATCTTCTCTTTAGACTATTTAAAGACAATAACTTGACTTAAAAGCAATAACTTGCAAGCCTAGAATTTTGTATCCTACAAAACAAAGCTCCACAAGTGAAGGAGAAATAAAGTATTCTCCAGACAAGTAAACACTAAGGGAATTTGTCACCAGTAGACCTGTTCTGCAAGAAATGCTTAAAAGTATTCCATCCATGGAAGAGAACAATCAAAACCCACCAGTGTAAGAACATCCAAAAGTTAAACTTCACAGCTCTTATCAATCAGTAAGATAAGGAAGAAAACAAAGCAAATAGGTAACAATCAACATCATGACCAGAACAGAATCTTATATATCAGTATTAACACTGAATGTGAAGAGTCTTAATCCTCCCAATAAAAGATAAAGACTGTCTAAATGGATTGCAAAAAACAAAAAAACTCCAAATGTATTCTGTCTTCAACAAACCCATTTGACTCTCTCAAAGATTCTTACAGACTCAAGGTAAAGTGGTGAAAAAATGCTCAATGCCAATGGAAACCAAAAACAAGCAGGAACAGCTATTCTTACACCAGATAAAAGAAACCTTAATTCAGAAATGCTAAAAAATAAAAAGGCAAAGGTGGTCCTTACATAATGATAAGGGATCAATTCAACAAGAAGACGTAACAATTCTACATATATATGCACCTAACAAAAGGACTCCCAAATGCATAAAACAAATCCTACCAGAGCTAAGGGACAAATACACAGCAATGTCATAAGAGCCGGGGACTTTAACACTTCACTGACAGAACTAGACAGATCATTAAGGCAGAAATCAATGAAAAAACACTGGACTTAAATGTGACTCTAAAACAAATGGACCTAACAGACATTTACAGAACATTCTACCCAAACCTGCAGAATATCAATCCTTACCATCAGCACATGAGACATTTTTCAAAATAGATCATACGAGAGGCCACACAAGTCTCAGAAAATTTAGAAAAATTGAAATCATACCATGTATCTTCTCAGACCATAGTGAAATAAAACTAGAAATCAATTCAAGAGGAACTCTTACAACTACATGAATCTGTAGAAATAAAATAACCTGCTACTGAACAATCCTTCGGTTATTGAGGAAATCAAGATGGACATCAAAAATATTTTCAAATTAAACAAAAAACATAAAACAATTTTAGCAAATCTAGAGGATATAATAAAAGCAGTGCTAAGGGTAAAGGTTATAACCTGAAATACTTGCATAAAAATGACAGAAAGATCACCAATTCATAACATACTATCACACCTCAAGGAACTAGAAAAAGAACAATCCAAGCCCAAAGCTAGTAGAAGGAAAGAAAGAAGAAAGCTTAGAGCACAACTGACTGGAATGGAAACAAACAAATAAACAAAAAATACAAAGTATCAACAAAACAAAAAAGTTCTTTAAAAAGATAAATTAAATCAATAGACTACTAGGCAGATCAGCCAGAAATAGAAGGGAAAGAACTCATATAAACTCAATCAAGTATGAAAAAGGAGACATTACAACTGATACCACAGAAATACAAGATACCATCCATGACTACTTTGAAAACCTCTGTGCATAAAAACTAGAAACCGAGAAGAGATGAATAAATTCTTGGAAAACCCCAAGCCTGAATCAGGAAGAAATAGAACAGACCAATAATGAGTAGCAAGATTGAAACACTAATGAAAATATCTCAACAAAAAAAGCCCCAGTCCAGGTGGATTTACAACCAAATTTTACCAGACTTACAAAGAAGAACTGGTACTCATTCCACTGAGACTGTTCCATAACATTAAGAAAGAGAAACCCTGAAGCTAAACCATTGTATGAAACCAGTATCACCTTAATATCAAATGCGGGATATGGTCATGCTTGAGGCCCTGCCTCGAGGGGGGAGGGGGGCGTGGGCAATATACATAACCGTAATATTTGTACCCCCATAATATGCTGAAATAAAAAAAAAATTAAAAAAATATCAAATGCGGGACAGGACATAACAAAAAAGGAAAACTACAGACCAATATCTCTGATGAGCATAGATGCAAAAATCCTCAACAAAATACTAGCAAACAAAATTCAACAGCACATCAAAAAGATAATCCACCATGATCTAGTGGGTTTCATTCCAGTTATGCAAGGATGGTTCAACAAAAGCAAATCAATAAATATGATTAACCACATAAACAGAAGTAAAAATAAAGACCATATCATCATGGCAATAAATGAAGAAAAAGCATTTGAAAAAATCCAGCACTCCTTCATAATAAAAACCTTCAACAAATTAGGCATAGAAAGGACATACTTCAAAATAAAATAAATTAATAAAAAACTATATATGACAAACCCACAGCCAACATCATACTGAATGGGGAAAAGTTGAAAGCATTTCCTCTGAGAGCTGGAACAAAACAAGAGTGTCCACTGTCACCACATCTATTCAACATAATACTCTAAGTCCCAGCCAGAGCAATCAGGAAAGAGAAAGAAATACAGGGCATTTGAATCAGTGGAAAGTAGGTCAAAATTACTATCTATGTTTGCTGATGATATGATCTTTTATCTAAAAAACCTTAAGGATTCCTCCAAAAGACTCCTAGAATTGATAAATTCAGCAAAGTGTCAGGTTACAAAATCAATGTACACAAATCAGCAGCATTTCTACATGGTGGTAACAGTCAAGGTGGATGTCAATTCAAGAATGCAAAACCATTTAAAATAGCTACAAATAAAATAAAATACCTAGGAATATACTTTTAACAAGAAGTGAAATATCTCTCAAGGAGAACTACAAAGCATGGATGAAAGAAATCATAGATGACACAAATAAATGGAAAAACTTCGTATGCTCATGAATTGGAGTATCGATGTTATGAAAGTGTCCATATTCTCAAAGAGATCTACAGATTCAATGCAATCGCCATCAAAATATTAACGTCATTTTTCATAGATATAGACAAATTAATCCTAAACTTCATATGGAACCCAAAGAGATCCTGAATTGCCAAAGCAATTTTATGCAAAAAGAACAAATCTAAAGGCACCACATAACCTGACGTCAAATCACACAATGAGGCTATAGTAGCAAAACCACCATGGCACTGGTATAAAACTAGAACAATGGAACAGAATAGAAAACTGAGAAAAAAACATATACCTATGACAACTGACTTTTGACAAAGCAGATAAAATATACACTAGGAAAAGTATACCTTATTCAATAAATGGTGCTGGGAAAATTGGATAGTCACACTGCAGAAGAATGAAACAGGTTCCATATCTTTGGACATATACAAAACTTGACTCAAGATGGACTAAAAACCTAAATAGAATACCTGAAGCCATAAAAATCCTGGAAGAACTGTAGACAAAACTCCTTTACACATTGGTCTAGGCAAAGAATTTATGACTAAGATCTCAAAGGCAAATATGACAACAATAAAAATAAATAAATAGTACTTAATTGAATTAAAAAGTTTCTGCAAAGCAAAGGACACAATGAACAGAGTAAATAGACAACATAGAGAACAGGAGAAAATATTCTCAAACTATGCATTTGGCAAAGGGCTCATATCTGGAATCTACAAAGAACTCAGACAAATCAGCAAAAAGGCAAATAACCCTATCATAAAATAGGCAAAATACACGAACAGCGTTTTTTCAAAAGATGATATACAAATGGCCAACAGACATATGAAAAAATACTCAACATCACTAATCATCAGGGAAATACAAATTAAAACACAATGAGATACCATCTTACCCCTTTTAGAATGGCCACTATTAAAAAATCAAAAAACAATAGATGTTGGGGTGGATGCAGTAAAAAAGGAATGCTTATACATTGTTGGTGGGACTGTACTTTAGTATGACCTCTATGAAAAACAGTATGGTGATTTCTCAAAGAACTAAAAGTAGATCTACCATTCCATCCAGCAATCCCACTACCTGGTATCTCCCCAAAGCAAAAGAAGTCATTTTACCAAAATACTCTGTACTTGAATGTTTATCACAGCACAATTCACAATTGCAAAGATATGGAATCAACCTAAGTGCCCATTAATCCATGACTGCATAAAGAAAATGTGGTACACACACATATATATATATATATATATACACACACACCATGGAGTAATAAAGAGGAATGAAATAATGTCTTCTGCTGCAACTTGGATGGAACTGGAGACCATTATCCTAAGTGACGTATCTCAAGAATGTAAAAACAAACACCACATGTTCTCACTAATAAGTGGGAGGTAAATGATGGGTACACATAGGCACAAAGAGATATAAAGGAAACAATGAATGGAGAGGGGGAGAGGGTGGGAAGGGTGTGAGGGATAAAAATTTACTTATCAGGAACAAAATGTACACTATTTTGGGTACAGGCACATTAAAAGCCCTAACTTCAACATTATGCAATCTATTTACGTAACAAGAGCATTTGTAGCTCCTAATATTTTGCAATGAAAATTATAAAAACAAACAAAAAAAGAAGTACAGAAAGCCATATTTCTGTATGATGCAATGACTACCTATGTTAAAGTTAATTTTGAAATAAAATAAAACTCATAGAGATTTAAAAATAATTATATTTTAATTAAGCAATCCATGGGTTACACCATCTTCTTGGTATAATTCAGTACTTAGGAAGGACTATGAAGGGCTTGGTTAAGTATCTAAGTGAGTCATGATGTGAAGCAGAAGCTTGATCTTTAACCAATTATCTCTATTTCAAAAACTGTTTCACTATGCATTTTCTAAAGCCTCTGTTTACACTTACAGATATTATTTATGCCTTAATGTTTTTCCTTGATGTGGCATACTAAAAATCCTGGGTGGAGCTGGAGTCCATTCTACTAAGTGAAGTATCACAATAATAGAACAACAAGCACCACATGTACTCACCATCAAATTGATATTAATTGATCAACACTTATGTGCACATATAGTAGTAACATTCATCGTGTGTTGGGCAGGTGGGAAGGGGGAGGAGGGCATGGGTATCTTCACACCTAATATACCCTCATTGACTTTCTTTGGTCAATGTGCTAATATTTAATTTTATTCTTTGAGTAGTACAAAAAATTATATCTTTACATTTAACCTGACATCCAAAGGACTCTATAGCAATTGTCCAAAATCATAAACAGAACTATGGGTTCCTAATAATGGTAATCAATATAGCTCTATAAAGTTTCAAAGACAACCTACAAACCAATTTAAATACTTTTCTATTACTGTTTAAAACTGCCCCTAAATTTAGGAGCCTAAAACAATGAATATTTATTATCTCACATAGTTTTGGAGATCAGGAATCCAGTAGTGGTTTAGATAGCTAATTCTAATTCAGAATTTCTTAGAAGTTCAGTCAAGTTGTCAGCAAGACTGCAGTCATCTGAAAGTTTTACAGAGGCTGTAGGATCAGTTTCCAAGATAGATCACTAGTATGAAGGTCAGTCAGAAGGGCTCAGATGATTATCAAATGAGTCACCATAAAGCTGTGCTACATTGCAACTGGTTTCTCCCCAAGAAATCATTTAGAAAAGAGAGATAGACCAAAATGGAGTCACAATACCTTTTATAACCCAACCTCAGAAGTAACTTACCATCAATCTGTTAAATTCTACTGGTCACATAGACCAACCCTAGTTCAAGTTTGGCATGGACTATGCAATGTTATGAATAACAGGAGATGGGAATCACTTGAGGTTATCTGAGAGACAGGCGGCCACACAGATGATCAGGATAGGGACATGATATTTGAGAACTAAAATAAATTTCCTAAACGTGCCATCTAATTAGCCCATCAGGGCTCTGGACTAAAAGACCAGCCTAAATCTGTTTAAAAATATAATCATAGCATATGTTATTTTATTACTCTTCGTTTTGGTTACCCCTCTGTTATTCTAGATTCTCTATTCCACCTGTTGTCCAAAGCAACCAGAGGATTAGATAACACTACTCAACTTGATTTGTTCTACATATTTAACATCTCTCCCTTCCTTCCCTAAAACATAAATTCTAAGTACCATAAAAAATATCCCACATTTTATTTCCCATATGCAAGATCATGCAATTTAGACTTTGCCTCACCCCAGGACCCTAGGATATTGAGAATTGCTTAATCTGTAACTTTTAGTGTTTTTGTTTTTTGCTTCTCTTCTTTCTCTTCTCTTCTCTTCTCTTCTCTTCTCTTCTCTTCTCTTCTCTTCTCTTCTCTTCTCTTCTTTCTTTCTTTCTTTCTTTCTTTTTCTTTCTTTCTCTTTCTTTTTTTGCTTATTTAGCTACCTCACCTGAGCAGTAGAGCTGACATAACTGTCTTGAGAAACGTAGATGACTTTTGTATCTTCCGGCCACTCTATATAAGACACTCCTTCTTCTTTTGGATTATATACCATTTTCTGAGTCTTAGTGGTAGGAAAAAAATGGTAAATATTTTATCTCATTCCACAGCTAGGACAAATCAGATGTTTGCTCATCATCTTTATCCAGCACCACTAACCTTATGCATATAAATGCATTGTGACTTTTTTTGATATTATGTCAAATATGCATCCAGTCAAGTAATTATCTTTACAGCAAAAAAAGTATCAGTAAGTGTCCCTGATATTCAGTTCTTTTATATAACCCAATACAGAGTGGTGGATGATTTTAAATACACTTATATGGCTTTTCAAAGATTTGATTATGGAGTCACATGTGATACAGAACCTTACAAAGTTATAATGTTGTCTTGCAGGCTATAAAATATGTTTTGAACTAACAACCAACATTTGGAAAATTTCCTACCATAAGCAGAATGCAGTAGGAAAGAAAGGATAGAAGTTGAATTATGCCAAAATACAACCTTGGGGGAAAAATGTATTCTTAACCCCATAATTCTGGGCTCTGCTCATTTGGAAGTTTGGGTTCCAAAGAATGCTTCGAAAATGGGCTATAGTTGTGTTGACTTAGAGGATGAGATTGCATCTTGACCAATGAGCTTCTCAAATAATCAGGTCAAAAGGCAAAAAGGGGGTTTTATTTTGAGTGGGATGATGAATCCCCACTATCAAAAAATTAAACATTATATATTAGGGGGGGAGAATAAGAATGGGATACAGATGACCCCTGGGACACCCACTAGCACAACTACATAATGGTCTAAATGTTATTGCAATCTATACAAACAGGAACACCAAAATCACAGATGTGTCATAAGTAAAAGTTTGGGTCATACTGTTTGGATAGAGAGCCCTGATAAATTGAGGAGCTGCCTTAAAGTCAGTAGAATTTGACATGGATAGTGGGGGTGGTAATTTGCGAATATGTTCTATGGCCTCACATTTAATTTTAAACACCAAAGACTAGAACCTTTATCCATTTTTAACTCCTTGCTAGTGTTTGTATTTGTTTCTTTATTGTAACAAATTTCCTTTTGTAGAAAAAATAAGGATTTCCTCAAGAGTCTGGACTTAGAATTGAATCATAGTCATGTTACATTTCTATTTTTACAGCCAAATACACAGAATTCTAAAATGCTGCCTAAATACAGATGACAAGTATACACTTGTCCTAGATGGGCTTCTGAATATAAAGATAAAAGAGTCAATGATCTGTTGAAAGCAAAGAGATAGTTGAAATGCTCAGTTTACATTGTAACATTTATCAAGTAAATATGGGTTTGGAAACTTTATGTCAAATTTATTGCATGATATAACATAGGAAAGAATTATGGTTGTGTATTTCTCTTTTAGTCTTTCCTAAAATACTGTTAGTACTTTGTGGGACAGTTGGTAGAAGGTGGAGTAGCATATAAAACATAGAATATTGCAGTTAGATAACTCATAGGGTTGTGAAAATTTGAAAAGACTTACTCAGGTTCTTTGTTAAATCAAGAACCAACTTTTCAACTTTTAGTGACTCAGACAATTTTATTTACCTTAATAATGAGGCAGGGAATGAACAATAGCAATGCCGAAAGATCACACCTGAAAAAAAGTTTCAATATTTTATTCAAGAGAATACAAATAATTTGACTAACTTCAGCTGCTTATTTTGAGGTTTCTTGTTGTATTTTCTATCTATTCTTGATTTATAAATATTATTATGCTCCTAGGTCACCTACGGGCTCATTTTTTACGTACACATTGCTCCTATATGATCTCATCTAGCTTTATGGCTCTAAATAATATGCTTCACAAATGCTTCACCAATGCTTCACAAATCTCTCTCTAAATCTGAACCTTTCTTTGAACTCCTGAACTCATATATACTATATAATATTAGGAGGCAGAACAACATGAAATTAATAGTATTTGACTAACTTGGCGTACAAAATATTTTCTATAATTCAAACTAATCAATATCTTCACTTGGGTGTTATATAGTAATCTCATATTTTACATTTCAAAACATAACTCTTGATTACCCACTCGCTTTAACTTCTTGTCAAAATTACACTTAATCCAGACTTTTCATCTCCGTAAATAGTAAAGCATTTCACACCATTGCTCATGATCAAAACCAAAAAGAGGTTCTTGATTCATTTTTCCCCTCACATAGCTCCAAATTTGGTACATTAATAAGCCCTATGTTCCTACTTTCAACATATTCTGTAGTCACTTCTTTTCATCTCTAAGAATAAAATCCTGTTAAAATCATCATCAAGTCTTGTATTGGCTATTACTGTAGTCTCCTGATTAATGTGTCTACACTTTCTTACTTGTAGAGGGTCCATTCTATGCACAAAAATAAGGTTTTTTTGTTTGTTTTTGAGACAGAGTCTCACTCTTTCACCCAGGCTAGAGTGCAGTGGGGTCATCATAGTTCACTGCAACCTTCAACTTGTGGGCTCAAGTGATCCTCCTTCCTCATCCTCAGGGGTAGCTGGGACTACATGCACAGCAACCAGGCCTGGCTAATTTTTTTTCTTCTATTTTTAGTAGAGACTGGGTCTGACTCTTGCTCAGGCTGCTCTCAAACTCCTGAGCTCACTGCAATCCTCCTGCCTCAGCCTCCTAGAGTATGGGGATTATAGACGTGAGCCACAGCGCCTGGCCAGGAGAAGGCTTTTTTAAAAATGCAGTGTATATCCTGATATTCCCATGCTAAAAATAATAATGTCTCCCTATTAAATTTAAATAATGAATGTTGATTATTTATCATAACCTATAAGGCCCTACATTTTATGAGTCAAGTTATTTCTCTGATCTGATCTAGTAACATTCTTCTCTTTCTCATTATGACATTCTCTTTTCCTGCAGCAAGCCAAGCTTGTTTCTCCTTTAGTATCTTGCTGGAGTATTCTCATCTCAGATCTTCCTATGGTTGTCTCCTTCCTGTTATTTATTTTCCAGTTCAGTTGTCATTTCCTCAAGATGCCCCCTGATAATTCTCTCTATCCAAAGTTCTTTCCTTTAGATAGATTTTTTTCCTCTCTCACATTGCCCTGCTTTCTTCTCCTCATAAAACTTGATTTGATGTTTTCTAAAATATCTTTGCTTATTTACTGCCATTTTTCCTCTACCCTCTTAAATTCCAGAATACAAGTAACTTTAAAATTAAGACATTGCCTCTCTTGATTGCTGTTATAAACTTTGCAAAGTGTACCAGGCACCTGGTAGTCAATCAATACATGTGTTGAAAGAATGAAGAAATGTTTTCTGTAACCTGATAAAATGGCAAAGGAAAAATATATTCCTTTCTTAAGAGGATCATGCATTGAGACCTTTTTAGAGCAATATATTTTCAACAATTAAGAAATACTTCATAGATACTTTCTTAGAATTTTAGAATATTTAATAATTCCATCACACATTTTTTATGAGTGAAATTTTTTTTACGTTGTTGTGGGTGCACTTAAAATGTATAAGTATTGATGAGCTGTCACTTAACAATCTTGAAAAAAGCATTTGGTGCCAAAAATAGAGTTAAAGTTGTAAAAGACATAGTAAATTCTGTAAAATTTTGAGACATAAGTATGAGCTCAAAATAATTACCTACATTGTGTCTGTCAAATATGGAGGTAGAAATTAAAATAATGACGATTATTGTGGTATTATATTTTATTAATTTAGCTAAACTGAAACTATGTCTCCCAGAATTCATTTTTCCATATGGTTCTGGTTTAGTGTTGGCCAAAAAAGACATTTATGCAAATGTCATTAATAGAAGGTGGAAGGGAAATAGTAGCCCACGTTTGTCCTCAGAAATTTTATGTAAAGTTGGGTGCAGTTACAGTTCACTCATGTTGTCACAATCTGCCAGATTATCTTGTTAGCATGAGATAGCAGTTGGGTCCGTAGCTCCTGCAGCTCTTATAGATCTTTACCTTTAGCTTCTCCAAATACTTGGCCAGGTGCCTTTGAGGTTTTAGGGTCAAGTGGACCAGCCCTATTGCAGGTCATTCACATTTTCAAAGTTGAAGACTTCAAGGTAGTCAAGTATTAATGCAGGTTCCAGAGAAACTTCAAAATTCACTTATCCTTGTTTGTTCCAGGACAGTTACATGGATTCTAGTGTTTCATCTTGCTTTCTAGTGATTTAGTCTTCTGGGACAACCAGAAATATCATTTCTGAAGTAAAGACAAGTTGCTGCATCTAGCCCCTCCTGGAAATAAGAGACAGGCATGATGTTTATTGAGATTTTAGATTTTGTTAAGTGACATGGACCTCACTTGGGCTTGGCAACCCAACAGTTTTATCAAGTAATCTGACAGGCTGCTAGTTTTGAGTGTGGTTCGAATCAAGAAAATATTGTTTAACAGATCTAGGTTGCTTGCACATTGCTCTTCCACTTGGACCATATGACTCAGCATAACAAATTTTGCTTGAAGTATGTGTGGCAGATAGCAATAATGCATAGAGCATTTGGCAGGCTTCTGTGAATAACCATCGTGTGGTCCTAAAGATTTTAACACAAAATTACACCACTCTCTGGAGGTAGCTATTTTCATTTTGAGAAAAAAAGATCTGGGCATGTTATAGGGCCCAAATAGAGACTGAATCCTTAACCATTAACAACAAATTTATCACATGAACATCATGAAAAAGATGTTGTCTGACTGGACCATAAAATAGGGGAACACAACAGCACTACACCATCAATTAAAATTGTCTTATATGAGATTGAGTTCAAGCAAGTCCCAAGGGCTCAAGTAAGGTATATGAACAAGTGATCCACATATCCACAAGTCCATTGTTCATTTTCCTGTTAAATTGCCTCCTCCATTTCAATCCTTGTTATGGTTTCTTCTGTCCATTAGACTGGAAAAATATTGAAGCCCATTTAGAAATGATTCTACATAATATGCTGACACTACTTGAAAGTGAAGAACTACAAAACTATAGCCTCATACTGGAAAGTCACTTAAAAAATGATGAAGGAAAATCTTTCTAGTGGACAGAATTTTGAGTAGAGCACCTGGTTGTTCATTTTACCATGAAGGAGAAAGTACCAGATGTAATGATCTAAACTGATTCATGAAAAGAGACAAATTATATAGTTAGATGATCAGGGACATGAAAGGAACACAATTGGAAAATTGGTGAAAAGGCATTCTGGGGAATAATTATGTAGATAGGCTTCCTCTCTGAATGGGCACAAAATATAAAGATATCTGTGTTCCATATGAAAGAAAACCAGAAAGCATATCAGCAGATATAGTGATGCTTCTCTCCTATCCAAAATTCACCTTTCTGGGAATCAAATGGTGGAAATGAGAGTCATTCCGATTACCCCTAGTGAAATTTTTGCCTACCTTCCTCAAGTTCCTAAAACTTTGGGCTCTGCAACATACACCTGTTTGTTCCCATGGGAGAATGCTTCCACCAGAGGACAAAACAATGATAAAACTTTTGAAGAAAAATACTGCAAACCTTGCAGGATATGAAATGCTAGGGTTGGGAGAGGAGGAGTACTACTATTGAATATAAAGGTATTAGAAAAGACCTAACAAATAAAATAATACTTAAACAGATATTTAAAGTGGGAGAAAAAACAAGGAAGAATTCTAAAAAATACGATTCCAGGCAGAAGGGGAAAATAGTGCAAATTTTTTAGGGCAAGAACATTGGTTGCTGTGAATGAGATCACCCATTCTTAACATTTTTAGAGTCATAGACAAGAGTACAAACAGAAGTTTATAAACCATATGGTTACATATTTAAGTCAATTTAGCAAATCATTAAAATCTATCTTCAACAAATAAATCTTTACAATGACTTGGAATTTTTGGACTCTGAATTTCCACACAGAACATATACCATTGTGGGAAGCCTTCAAAGTGGGCTTGCTCTTTGGACACTAGTCTGCTGATCACCTCCTTTCTTTTTCCACTCTGGGGCTTCATACTTTAAAGGACCAGATAAGTTTGTGAATATCTAGCTTGCACATCTAAGATTTTTCTACTTCCCAGTAAACACAGCCTTTGATCTGTGGCATGGTCCACTCTTGGGAAAATTGGCCAGGGAAGAGATTGTTCAGGCCTTGGAGATGGCATTAGGGTATTTTTGGTGGGGAATGTGTGGGATTCTGGTTGTCTGTAGCATAAACTAGGACGGGTATGGATATTGGTGCATTCTCTGTCTCCACAGACTCCCAATGTGCAGCCCAGGGAGGACTAGATTCGAACCATTGAAAATATTCAGCCCTGGGCAGAAGATTCTTTTTTCCTTGGTCTTATGGTAGTAGCAGTTTGAGAACTACCCATGAGGCCAAGATGACTAGAGTTGAGTGAGCAAGAAAGAATGTTCCAAAAAAGGTCAGGGAGAAGTAGGAGCTAGACTATAACTGTCAGTGGTCCTCAGTCCTGGCTACCCATTAAGATCACTTCAAAAGTACTCTTACCTGCTTGCCAAACTCCAGACATTCTGGTTCAATTGCTCTAGTCTAAAGTCCTGCCATGCGCAATTTTAAAAAGCAGCCCAGGTGACTTCAAGGTAGGGAAAAATTTGCAAACCACATATATAATTATTTTGGCTTTCTCTCTGAGATAGGAAGTTGTTGGAGGATTTTCAGCAGAAGAGTGCCACACAATTATTTACATTTCAAAAGAAAATGAATAAAAAAGCAATTTTTTGCTCTAAGGAGTATAGAGGAGATGTAGTAAGAGCAATTAGAAAGCTACTGAAATAATGCTGGAAAGAGATAATGATGCTTTGGACCAAAATGGAATCACTAATAGATGTTTAGATGATTATAGTGATACAGAAGTCTGGAGTTTATTAGAGCTCAACAACTATACATTTTTATAAAATAATCTTGATATGTACAAGGTTTTGGTACAGTATTGCTTTTAGACTGGTTTACACAATCTCAACTTTTCAACAGTGAAACATGTATAAGCATAGCAAATAAAAAATGGTCATCTCCCGTTTGTTTATAAATATTAGTAATAGCCAAGATAATACTTAAAATTGTATATTATAAAACCATGAGACATCATATTTGTATATTACATTGCTATTTATACTAGCTCTAAACTCTGCATGCATTATAACACATTAAAGACTTTTTGAGTGACTAGGGAAAAAATGATATGTACTATAGATCCTCAAGTGGTTCATCATTGTCTACTTTACAACTCAAGTAAGTTTCCTTTTAAAAAAATCATTATTAATGACCAAAAAATGAAGAAAAACAAGATTTTTTAAAACTATGGTTGTTAGTAAAAAAATGTGATTCTTAGATAAATTGGCTTGAAGCCATTTTTTATGCTATTAACTTCTAACTGTGTTAGAAATTTTAACACAAGAAAACATATATACTCCTAATCTTGAGAAGAGAACTAGATCAGGTGAAAGAATTTAAGGCGAAGAATGGTAAGAAACAATGCTGAAATATATTATTATTTCTCAAATTCAGTAATAAAATTATAAACCTGCAGATATGTTTCTCTATTGTTTGGCTCAGGTATTAATATTGCAGCACATGCACTGTAAGAATTATATCTCTGATTTACATTTACTATTCAACAAAAGCTCACTAATACAGTAATCAAAAGTATTTTAATATGAATATATAAATGATTGAAAGAAGTAATAAGAATAATCTATGGAGCACACACATGAGTATCTGACTATGTGGATTTATTTTTTATGAAATATGAACATCTCTAAGTCTTACTATGTAAGCCTCACATTGTTACAGTTTCTTTATCATACCCTATATTTTTAGATTATGGGTAGAACTTGAGACATTAAATTTTAGTTATTTGCATATTGCTTTGTAAATTTTCCCAAATACAAATCTATATATCTAGATACACATCTCCAAATAGCTTATGTTTATTTTTAGGGTGATTCTAATATTTATGTGTATTAGTCAAGGTTCTCCACAGACACAGAACAAATAGGATAAACATAGGATAGATAGGTAGGTAGATAGATAGATAGATAGATAGATAAATTATAAGGAATTAGCTCACATGATTATGAAGGCAAGCCAGTACCAAGATCATCAGAATGAGTCAGCAAGCTGTAGACTCTCGAGAGCAGATAGTGTAGTTCTAGGCCACAGACTGGCAGGTTGAATACCCAAGAACAACAGCCAGTGTTTCAGTTCTACTCTGAAAGAAGGGGGGGAAAGGATGGTGTCACAGTAGGTAACCCATCAGGCAGTAAGAATTCTCTCTTACTCAGGGGAAATTGGCCTTTCTGTTCTATCCAGATCTTCAATTAATTGGATGAGACTCATCTATATTAGGAAGGGCAATCTTTTTATGCGGTATACCCATTTAAGTGTTAAACTCATCCAAAAACATCCTAACAGAGACATCCAGAATAATATTTGACCAAATATCTGTATACCCTGTGACCTAATCATGTTGACGCATAAAATTAACCATCACATTATATAACACAAAACATATCTATGTAACCATTCAGTGTATCACCTTGATATGAGAATAATAGTAGGTTAGTGTGCAATCCAAGTGCAGTCAGAAGGCAGGTAAATAAAAACCACATACCCCTGTAAGGACATGTGTTACAGACTTGATGAATATTCAGGAGATTAGAAGTAGAAGTCAGAACTGACTAATCTAAATTTTTATTGAATTAATTTTTATCTTTGGCCAAGAATTAATTTTCCACAAATTGCATATTATCAAAAATGATACAATGATTTATTCTTGATGTTACAAAAACTTAATTTCTCTTCAGGAATATTTTTTCCATCTGTTAAAATCAATTATCTCTAAACAATAAGTCATTAGAAAAAAGTACATAAAATGTCATAAGAAAAATAATTTTAGAATTTTAAAATGACAGATAAATAGGCTTAATTGATTTATTATTTTACATATTTATGGGGTATATGTATTTGTTACATGCATAGAATGTACAATGACCAAGTCTGGGTATTTGGGGTATCCATCACCTTAAGTGTTTATCCTGTCTATGTGTTATCATTTCAAGTCCTATCTTCTAGCTGCTTTGAAATATATAATACATTGTTGCTAACTATAATCATCCTGCTCTGCTGTTAAATATTGAAGCTTATTTCTTCTATATATTAATAACTGTACGTTCATACCCACTAACCAACCTCTCTTAAACCACCCCTCCTTCCAACACACACTTCGCACCTTCTGTTATCTATCATTCTATTTTCTGTCTTCATGAGATCAATGTTTTAGCTCCCACATATGAATGAGAACATGTGGTACCTATCTTTCTGTGCCTGGATTATTACACTTGACATAATGACCTCCAATAAATTCTTTATGGAATACTTAAGGATAAATAATTTAGTTATTGATGGAAAGAAACATTAAAATAAATTATATATGTAATCATCTTGACTTCAGTGTTATAATTTTATAATACTATAGCTACAGAATAGAAACAACTATAGTCATAATTTAATATATAAGATAAAATGTGTTTACTAAACTATTTCTTGGGTTAATTCTCATACATTATAAGAGCTCTTCATCATAAACATAAATAAATAGGAAACATTCAATAAATTTCTGATATCTGAATAAGTAATACCTTTTATTTCATAGGGGAAACTGCTGTGGTCACTACATATAGAAAACACTATAGTATGGTATATACTTTAGAGTTAGTAGGGAAGAATGGGCTACCCATTTTCTCCTACTCTAGTTAGAAAGAAATCACAATCACCTAGCCTCATTTGCTGTTTGCTACAGAAAGCAAAAAAAGCTGTGTTTTGATTAGTAATTATCTCTAAAATTTAAATGTGTACAACAAGTGAGGTGAAACACAGACAGGCACAGCATGTTTAATTGAGAAAACTGCATGATCAACAATGTTGTGTTATACCAAGAGATAGACTAAAATTAATTTAGCAGAAAATTGGTCTAGGATTGATTACTCAAAAGGAAAGATGAATAAGATGAAAATCTTAGTCAACAATGTTTTTCAGAATAGCAGAAACACAAAAGTTCATCTTTTTATTTCTAAAAAGTTCAAAAAGATGATGAAATTAAAAACAATAGACTTAATAAGTTGTAAACTAAGCCATAGGAATAAGATAATAGATTTTCTTTTTCAAAGGAGAAAATTCATCAGAAGAAATAAAAATGTATGAGTCATGAGTGTGAAATGTTTTTCAAAAAATGTTTCATGATATCAGGCCAGGTTATGACCCTCAGCTTCTCTTGTTCAGTCAAAGACTAGTGAATAAGAATCTAAGTGTGTAGAAATGTGTATTGAAGAATAAAGAAAAATAACGCACTTTTAAAATGTAACTACACTATAACTGAGAGCCTGTTTTGCAGTTGTTGGTGTTTAGGTTTTAGGTGCATTTACTCACATACATTATAAATGATGATCAGTAGATAAATCAATCCTCATGCTATGCAATACTTGTTAGTCATAATAAGGGCACCTGATATATCTTATGGTTTAGAATTAGATTTTCTTTGGTATACACAACACACAAATTATGACATAATGTAGTGTCACTTGATTTTATAGATAAAGAAGCTGAGATTTGAAGAGAATAACCAGCCTCTAACAAGTATATATGACCCAGATAGTTTACCAAAGATGCTTTTTGATAAAGAATGAACAATATTGTTTCAGAAAACATTATGTTGGGCTTCATGATCTCTTGTGTTTCAGTGTTTGTTTTGTTTTAGTTTTTGGTTTTTACCAGCAGAATTTTATCACTTTGTATCACACACACACACATACATACATACATGTACATACAGTAGTTTATATTACCTCACTAAAGTTGATCATATTTATTAGAATGTATAAGTTGGAATACTATATATTTTTGTCTTTAGTAAAAGTAAAATAAAGAAAAGATCAGCTTTAAGTTTCAAGCATGTCAAGATTAAGTGTATATGTTAGTATGTTCTTCAGGTAGTCAGCTAAGATAACATGGATTACATGTGTATGATGAGTTCTGAGTTTTTTCTTTAATTTCCATTAGATTTATCTACCAAACCCAAGAATATGATTATTTTTAAAGGTAGAAGTATCTTAATTGAGGTGGCAATATATTTTTATTACACATAGGAGAATAAAAATTAAAATATATTTTAAGATATAAATAATGAGCTCTCTGAAGTCAAGGAAACTGCTTTTATTTGTACCTAAACATTTCTTTCAGCTGTTCACTACTGAAATTTCCATTCCTATTGGAAAGAAAGTTTCTCAATGATATTCTGGTCTGATTTTGTGGTTTTCTTGCAACTTTTGGCCGTTAAAACAATCTCATTTTGTGTTAACACACCTTCTAGTTTATTATCAAATTTCAGTCTTGGGCAAGGCATGGTGGCTCACACCTGTAATCCCTGTGCTTTGGGAGACCAAGGCAAGAAGATCACTTGAGGCCAGGAGTTCAAGACCAGCCTAAGCAAAAGTGAGAGCCCCATTTCTAAGAAAAATTAAAAATTGTCCAGGTGTGGTGGTCTGCTCCTGTATTACCAACTACTAGGGAGGCTAAAGCAGGAGGATTCCTTGAGCCCAGGCATTTAAGGTTGCAGTGAGCTATGATGATGCCACTGCACTCTAGACCAGGTGACAGAGCCAGAACCTGTTTCAAAAGAAAGAAACAAAAAGTCAATCCCAAACTCATTTTAGAGCTTAATCTTTTCCCTTCTGTTAATAAAGCTCAAGCTGTTTAAAGAAGGGTATGCGTGAGTGTCGGGGGTGAGAGTCGGGGCTTGGAATATGGGATGTGGCTTGTTTTGTGTCCATCTTCCGTATTACTCTTCTCCGAACTAAGTTATCCTGGGTTAGAAGCAGGAAGGAGGCATGAAGCGAGCAGAAGGCTCCCCTTGGGAATTATGAACATGAGATAAAGTCACCTTGGCTTGGCTTCAGTTGTGCCTGGCTCCCTGTGCTGCTGGTTGCCTCTGCCAAAGTATTCATTTTCAACAACGTTTGATACTCCTTAACCCTTACCCCTTCTACATTTGGCTCCTGCAACACTATTTTCGCTGAGTTTTCCTGCTAACTCACTCTCATTCATATTTTCCTAGGTTGTATTCTATTTCTTTTCTATTTTTAAATGTGAACATGATCAAGTCCTCTCCTATAGTTACATTCATTGCCCAGATACTCCTGTTGAAGACTATTATTTTTCTATCTCAAACCTCATCTTCACTTAACCCTTAAAAATATTATTACCATTTACCAGGTTGTACAACATCTTTTTTTTCTTGCTTGTCCCTTCATTTACTTATTTATTTTTCCCCACTATTTTTTTTTTTTTTTTTTTTTTTTTTTTTTTTTTTTTTTTTTTTACTTCAGGATATTATGAGGGTACAAACATTTTCGGTTACATTTTATGTCTGCCTCACCCAAGCGAGGATTAGAGGCATGCCCTTCGCCTCTACAATGCTCACCGTGTTCATTAGTTGTAAACCCCCCAACCCCCCTAATTCCTGGAGAATATTACTACCATGTGAGCACCATAGTGTGGATCAGTCAGTGCCAATTTCATGGCAAACATATGTGGAGCCTATTCTTCCAATCTTGTGATAAGTCACTTCGGATAATGGGCTCAAGTTCTATCCAGAAAATTATAAGAGGTGCTAGATCACTGTCACTTCTTATAATTGAGTAATATTCCATTGTATAAATATATCAAATTTTAATAATCCACTCATGAATGGACGGGCTTTTGGGTTGTTTCCACATCCTTGCAATAGTGAATTGTGCTGCCATAAACATTCGGGTGCAGATGTCTTTATTATAGAATGTCTTTTGCTCTTTTGGGTAGATGCCAAATAGTGCTATTGCTGGATAAAATTATATTTCTATTTTTAGCTCTTTGAGGTATCTCCAAATTCTTTCTAGTGGAAAGTTATATTCTTCAGGTAACATTGGACTACTCCTTGACTTATGGTGGGGTTACATCCCCCAAGAACCATCATAAAGTCAAACTATTGGGAGTTGGGGACAGTCTAGTATGATACTTTCATTATATATTAATCCACTACTCCTTCACAGAGCCGCAGCTTCTATGTATAAGAAAATCAGTTCCATCCACAACCATAAATGAAAGCATGCAGAGTAGATGGCGAAATGGCAGATTCAAAATTTATAGCATAAACGGCTGATAACAAGAATCTATTCAGAACTTAAGAAAATCAACAAGAAAAAATCAAACAACCCCATCAATAAATGGGCAAAGGACATGAACAGAAACTTTTCAAAAGAAGATAGACTAATGGCCAACAAACATACGAAAAAAATGCTCAATATCTCTAATCATCAGGGAAATGCAAATCAAAACCAGAATGAGCTATCATTTACCTCCAGTGAGACTGGCTTTTATCAAAAAGTTCTAAAACAATAAATGTTGGCGTGAATGCCGAGAGATAGGAACAATCTTACACTGCTGGTGGGACTGCAAATTAGTGCAACTTCTGTGGAAAAGAACTCATTATCAGTAGTTGCTTTAGCTAGGAAAGCCAGGCTACATTCCACTCCACCCTGCACCGCTATATAGCCCTCAATTCCACATATATCTACCAAGTCACAATGTGTTGCCACTTCTAATGCCTATTTATCACTTACATTTGTCCACTTTTCCCCCTCTCCTTTTTTCTTTCCAAGATCAGATAACTATCATCTTTCAAAACTTTCATAGCTTCTCAACATATCTTCCTATCATCAGGGTAGACCACCTCCTATCCTTTTTCCAAACTATAGCCTTAATAATTTTAATAAAATATTCCTAAATCTTCTGGAGCTTTTAATACTTCAATATACATGTCCTATAGCTAAACTACAAACATAATAAATGTAGCTTATAAGGTCCTCATGATCTGGTTCATTCTCTCTGAGACACTTGATTTTCTCACTTAGTCTAGTGAGTGATTATTCTATTCAAACCTCAAGTTAGAAATTATGTTCATCGGAGATGTCCTTAACTCACCCACTAACACCTGAACCACGAGTGGTTCCCATGGTTCCAGCCTTGCTCTTCTAGCACTCCATAATTTATTCCTCACTCTCTCTATTTTGGTCATAAGTGATAGCTTATTTTCTATAACTCTTTCTGGATTGCAAGTTCAATGTGGCAAGAGCAGTGTTAGTTTATTATTGTCATTGAATCCAAATGTCTGTTAATTTTTGTCATGCCCTAAGAACTCCTTAAATTTTGGTTGAGTGAATGAATAAATAAATGATTAAATTGTACTTATTTGTTTCCTAAGTTGTTTATATATTATTACTTTTAAACAAAACTTTAAATAATTATATAGAAACACAACTTTCCTAATGTATTATCCTGGTATTGATATTTTAAGAATCTAATTATTGTCCTTTTCAGACACAACTTTTATGACTTAATGGTTTAGAAATGGTTCACATTTGTATTGAATGTCTTCCTCAGAACAATTCTGTTTTATATATACTAAAAACATTCTGAAGTGAGATCACTTAATGTAGGCATTTAAATATTACACTGTGAAGCACATGTTAAATAATCATCCAATGAGTCAATGTTGCTTGTCTTCTATTTTCTACCTCCTCTGTGAGCTGTTTATGAAATCTAGCAGATAGAGGGTTTAGTGACTGTACATCACTAACTTTTCACACAGCCTTGTCAGTTCAATTTTTCATCTTTCTATTTTTATCATCCTTCATCTCAGTGAAATTGCTATAGGCTACTGATCTTGAATTAAATTTATCTGAAATTCAAACATAATGAAAATGGGAATTGATGAATAGAAACTAGTTGCAGCCATTCAATTTAGATCTCAGGCAAATAAATTTTTCAAGTTATAGAACATCTACACTTATACCTATGGTAATAGGATGAACAAGATAAATGAATACAGTAGTAAATTGTAACTAATTAGTGTTTATATTGTACCAGTTGATTGTAGTAATTATTTAAATATCCAATGATATAAATTGTTTCTGTCATCCAATGTCCTATTTTACCTACTGAATGTAGGTAAACGTCATTGACTCATTTTTTGTGTTTATTATGAGACCAGAATACAAAGTGTATGTCATAAAATAGAAGGTGACTTACAGTCATCAAAATCAGACTTATATAATTTATTGTATGTTTTTCTTTCTTTTGGTGAATAGAAAGTATGTACATTTCTGAATAATTTTTCCCTTGGATCCTTGTCAAGATTAACTCTAAAAGAATCTCCTAAAGGCATTTCTCTAAGTATGTAATTGCTATAAATAAATAAATAATATTTTCAAATAAGATAATGAGTTTCTTCATTGAATCAGAGAGAACCCCTTTAAAGAGGTGACATTTAACTGACACCAATGTTTTGAATTAGACTCAGAGTTTCTCCATCAATTTAGCTGGTAGCTATTTTTCCCCAGAAGACACTAGAGGCCCCAATAAAAGAGCACCAGCAGGGAATCCAACTGCATGTGTCCCGTAATGTGAATGTTTAAGAGTTTTTAGTACTTACAGACCATGGGGAGTACATAGCACACCACACAGGGATCAGGCAGAACAGCCAGGGGGAGAGAAGAGAGCATGGGCAGGGTAGGGAACCTGCAGTCTTGGGGCCACATGTGGCCTTCTGGATCCTTGAGTGCAGCCTTTTGACTGAATCCAAAGTTTACAGAACAAATATTTTTATTAAAAGGGGCGCAGCAGAGAAAGATGAAGCTTTTCTGGCCTTGTTTGGTACTTAAAAAAGAACACTCTTGACATCAGAAGGCCACAACTTCCACTGTTTTAAGCCCTTTGGATGTGGATTAGAACTTAAAACTGTGTAGGGTGGCTGAGCCCTCCCTCTGGCATGAAGAAGCTAAACCTATCTTCAAAATGGATGCTGAGGCAACATAAAATTATAAAATTATACCACCAAAATATACAAAGTTGTCAAGGATGCAAAGATATGGAGTCAAAAAATTTTAAAAGAAGGGCCTATAACAGCAAAAGAAACCTGTAAGGGTTTCATGGAGCTTGGCATGTTTAAGAAACAATAGAAGTCAACCCCTCTGGAAAAGCATGAGCAAAGGAAGAGTGGTTCAAGATGAAGGCAGGAAGATAAGGAAAATTCAGAGTGTATCTGGCCTTGGAGATTATTGTAAATTGAGTGAAAGTCACTGAAAGTTTTTGAGGCAGGGAAGACATATGATTTTTTTCTATGTATTAATAATCACCTTCACCACCCTAGAACGAGGCATATTTTGAAGTAGGTTAAGCAAGAGATGATATTGATGTGAACTAAATTATAGTAGTATAAATGAATAGAAGTGGATGGATTATGGGCATTTTTTAAAAGTTGGAGTTGATCAGACTTATTTGTGAATTGTGTGTAGCATCTGATGACAAGCAAGCAATAAAAGGTGATGCTTAGACTGGGACTGAGAACTGGGTAGAGTGTTGCATCATTTATTAATATATGAAAAATTAGGATGGGGCAGACATGTACTTTGTGAAATCTGAGTTATGTTCTCTTCCTTTATTGAGTTATGTCCCTGCTACATATTAAAGTACTATATAAGAGAATAGTGCACAAGAGAGAGGTCTGGGCTAAAGATAAATACAATTTGTAAATATTTAATAATTACCTTGAGAAAACACAGACACATAATAAACAGCTGGGCTAAGTATTGGGACATCCCCATAATTACTAGTGCAGCAGAAAAAGCACATTTTGTTAAAAAAGAACAAGCAGAAAAGAAGTAGTCACTGACACGGGGGAAGAAACTAGGAGTATGATGATAAGGTAACTGAGAAAAGACTTTTTTTAGAAGGATGATGTAGTTAACTATAAAGTGTCACAGAGCAAGAGAATACAGTGAGGGCAAAAACTACACCTTTAGATTTGGACAGATGCAGGTTACTGGTGTCATAGATCAAGCTTCTTGGAGTGATAAGAATAAGTTAATGAATGGAAGTTGAGGACATAGACATAGTGATTTACAGAGAACTCTTCCAGAAGTTGTGCTATAAAAGGACAAACGAAAGGACTTGATAGCAAAAGGTGTCCTTTGCTTTCCTGAATCTTTTTCCTTCCTTCTTCCCTCCCTCCCTTTCTCCCTCCCTCTCTTCCTTCCTTCCTTCTTTTTTTCTCTTTCTCTCAAACTTAATTTTACATCAGTTTTAGATTAACAAAAAAGTGATGATAGAGTTTCCACATACTCAATACCCAGATTGCCCTATTAATATATTATATTAGTGTGTATATTTGTTACAATTAATGATGCACAACTGATATATTGTTATTACTGAAGTCCATACTTTGCTCAGATTTCTTTATTTTTTTTTACTTTATTTCCATTTTCTGTTCCAGGATCCCATGCAGTGTAAGATAATACATTACATTTAGTGGTCATGTCTCTTTAGGCTCCTCTTGGCTGTGATGTTTCTGTCTTCCCTTGTTGATGGTCTTGACAGTTTTGAGGAGTACTAAACAAGTATATTTCATACTGTTTTTTTGCCAGGAAGACTGCAGAGATAAAGTTCCATTACCATCACAAAATAAAGGGTGCATACCATCAACGTGATTTATCTTTATGGATGATAACTTTGAGCTCCTGGTCGAGGTAGTAATTTTCAGGTTTTTATACTTTAAAGTTACTCTTTTTTGCTTTTTTCCATCTGAAGTCTTTATTAATAGGAAGAACTATGTGAAGCCTACACTTAAAAGAGTGGGAAGTAATGTTCCACCTCCTTGAGAGTGCACTTTCCATACAAATTATTTAGGATGCACCTATACATATTTTCTTCTCCTCTACTTGTTCATTTGTTCAACCATTTATTTATATTGTATGGATTCTTGGAAATTTATTTAAACTTTGTATTATAAGCCAATATGATCTTCTTTTGGTTTAAAGTTGTTCTAGCCTTGGCTATTTCAATTGGCTTCTGTGGTCTTTTGAAATGTCTCCTGCCTTATGGATTTTTTTTGAGCTCATTGCCATTTCCTGCACTACAAGATACTCCAGGC
Source organism: Cheirogaleus medius (assembly GCA_008086735.1). NCBI lineage: Eukaryota > Metazoa > Chordata > Mammalia > Primates > Cheirogaleidae > Cheirogaleus > Cheirogaleus medius. The sequence continues at coordinate 51,804,709 of VBSM01001124.1, read as the reverse complement.
TCATCTTGTATATTTTCTGCTCCGTTCCTAGGATCAGCCATGTCTCCTAGGAACTCTGGTTCCTTGTATTGAATGAGGAATTGTGTTAGAGACCAATATCTGGTTTCTGACGATGCTTGTTGTTAATGATGTTTTTGTTTCTAAAGCTCCTCAGCTAACAGAGGAAAGAAATCTATGTGTGTATACTGATCTGTAGATATATAATATCTCTAAATATTTTTAATATGTAACCATTGTATTAGACTAAGTATGAGTTTATACTCATTAATTCATTTCTCTAACTGTAATCCATTAAACCTGGATCATTCTTGTTTTCATCCCTTGTTTATCTATCTATATACCAACCTCTGCAACAGTGAGAAAAAGTGTCCACCATACACCATTCACTCAGTCACTTATTTAGTTCCAGTGTACATGTATTGTAGTGTCAGAACTAACACATGTTCCCATGGAAAACAACTTTGTCCACTAAAATACAGTGATCATTTACAGTTTCTTTTACACTTAGATTTACAATTTCCAAACTTACTAGGTCAGTAGTTTTCTCAACACAACTGCCACCACCTATAGTAGGTTGTTTCATACATTTGTAGTACAGTCACATTCTGTATTGATCATGGAATCTCTCAACTTCCTAAATGAATTTCAATTGCAGATATCAATTTTTGTGTTGTACAATTTTGGTTCAGTATATTGACAAATATATAGCGTCCTGTATCCGTGATTATGGTATCATACAGAATAGATTCACCACCCTATAAAAATCCCCTGTGCTATATCAATTCAATTTTTCCCTTTTCCTCCTGAATTCCTGGCGACCAGTGATCTGTTAAAAATTTCTATAGTTTTCTTTTTGCAGGTCATATAATTGAAATCATATAGTATGTAACCTTTTCAGAGCAGTATATTTCACTTAGGAATATATATTTAAGATTCACCCATGTTCTTTCATGACTTGATAGCTCGTTTCTGTTTTTCACTAAATGATGTACTGTAGTTTGTTTATCCGTTCCCCTATTGAAAAACATCTTGGTTAGTTCCAGTTTGGGCAGAATTTGAATAAAGTTGTTATAAACATCTGTGTGTGGGTTTTTTGTAGGCATAAGTTTTCAAATCAGTTGGGATTATTATAAATATGTTGGAGCATGATTTCTCAATCATGTGTTTAGACTACTTTTAATAGTGTAAAAAATTGCCAAACTGTTTTCCAAAGTGGCTGTATCATGTGCAGTCCTACCAGGACTAAATGAGAGTTCCTGTTGCTCCACCTCCTTGCCAGAAATTGGTATTATCTGGCTTTTGGATTTTAACAAATGACACAAATATGTACTGGTATTTCATTGTTATTTCAATGTATAATTCTATTAAGATAAATGATGTTAAGTATTTTTTCATATACTTTTTTGCCATACATTATCTTTAGTTAAGTATCAGTTGAAATATTTCACTTATTTTTAATTAGGTTGCCTGGTTTCTTATTATTAAGTCTTAAAAGGTTTTGTGTGTGTGTGTGTGTGTGTGTGTGTGTGTGTTTTGTTTTAGTTTTAGATTCAAGTCCTTTATAAGATATGTGTTTTGCAAATATATTCTCCCAGTTTGCAATTTAGCATTTTGGTTTCTATATTAGTCACATTCTCCAGAGAAAGAGAAGTAATAGGATATATCTATATACATATATGCTATTGATTATAAGAAAAATGTATTATAAGAAATGGGCTTCTACTATTCCTTTCCCACTTTGGAGACAGCAATCTGCTTTACTTTATCAAATCAAACGCTAATTTCATGCAGAAACACTCTTATGGACACACGAGAATAATGTTTAACTATATATCTGTGCACTGTGTGACTTAAGTTGACACATAAAATCAACAGCCACAATTTCTTAAACATGTATTCTACAAAGAAGAAATTTTTATTTTAATAAGAAATAGGCAAAAAGAAATGCTAGAAATAAAAAACACTGTAAAAGAAATAAAGAATGATAAATAGATGAATGGAAGATAAGAAATAAGCTAGAAATAGACTCATACAAATATAGTCAACTGATCTTTGACAAAGGAACAAAGGAATTCAAAGGAGAAAGGAGTCTTTTCAACAATGGTTCTTGAACAGTTGCAAATCCATATGCAAAAAAGATGAATCTAGACACAGATTTTACATTTATCAAGAAATTTAAATCAAAATAAACAATTTAAACCATTGACCTAAATGTAAAATGCAAAATTATAACGCCTCTAGAATTAAAAGAGGATTTATTGTATGTGACTTTAGATTTGTTGATTTATTTTAGATATAATAGCAAAAGAATGACATGAAAGAAAAAAAGTGATGTTAGACTTTATTGAAATTAAAAACTGATTTTTTAAAAAGAGACTTTTCTAGTTATTTTCTACCATTCTGTCGGTTGTCTGTTTGCTCTCATGATATCCTTGGCTCTTCACTTTAGAATGTAATTTCAACAATAAAATCAACAATTCTATTTCAGAGCAGTGTTTATAGGGGAAGAAAGGCTACTAACAAGAAAAATTCTATTTGTTGAGTATCTGTCGGGTGCCAGAACTGCATTAGTGCTCTCCAAGTCACTATAATAGAACCTCTTTTTAAAAGTATGAAATATTTTAACAATTCAAAAAGGTATAGAGAATGATATAATAACCAACCTAACTTATTTGAATTTTAATATTTTTTCATGTTGACACTTATTTGAAAGAAACAAAATTTACAGATAAAAAAAAAACAGGGGGAGACATTTCACCAGCTCACTGATTTGGAAAAGAAACAAAGATTTCAAGCACTGGCTGCTATTTGAATTTTTCTGGCCTAATTCCATGCCACTTTATATATACAATTACACTATGTTCTCAAAAAATAGGAAAGAAAATAAAGAAAAAAAGAAAAGAAAAAAAAAAGAAAAGAAAGAAGAAAATAGGATATAATGATGGTTGTTTTCTTAGAGGCAAAACTGGTCACTTGCTTAGTGAGAAACTGGCTTTATCTTGATATTAATTCCTTAAATATAATTAATGAAATATTTTTATTTTTTAACAGATGCAAAAAGCTATCTAGTTCTATACTTTAAGATTATTGGAATGAAGAATACAGTTTTCAATTGTTGCCTAAAGGAATATTCCTTTGCATATAGTACAGTGAAGTACAAGGAATATGAATTGTGGAGTCTGACAGTTCTTAAGTAAAAAATGCAGTACAGTGTTGCTGTTTAATAGCTATGTGACATTAATGTACTTAACTTACTGAGTCCTAGCTTCCTTCTCTGTAAATTTTTGGTAATACACAATTGATATATTTAATTTGAGGATTAACGGAGATAACACAAGCAACACAAATATGGGAAGGTCTGTTATCTATTTTGAAAGGTTGTTTCTTGCTACCACATAGGTAATTTAGTGTCATTATCCTTCTTGCCTTTACTTTATTAAGGTACCAGGTGGCACATTCTTTGCATAACAGCCATTAGCAGGTAGTGGTTGTGATTCTAAACTGGGAATCTACACTGGTCCTGTGTTTACTCACACTCATCATTACCAATGCTTTCCCTAACATACTTGAGGTGGATAATGCTCCTTTGCTGTCCCTTCCCAACTAGATAATCTTCCCTAGATCCCAAACACAGCTTTCTTTGGAGTTCACACTATTTTTAAATGAAACATTAGAACTTAATATAAAGTAGATCTGAGAGGATAAGTAAAGTCTAAGAAGGAAAGAAGTTCCTATATTACCTTTGTAAAGTCCCTCAGTCCAGTGCCCCACATAACTCTTCCTTCAGGAAATGTTTCCACTCTCCATCTGCAGAAGCATTTCCACATCTATGTCCTCCCCAGTGTTATGTAAAAGAGAATGGCCTCACCTTTGGTTCTCCTCTTACTGGTCTTGGCTGTATCCTTGATAAAGAGTAAATTCAAAATCTAGTAGTATGTTAGAGTCAAACTCTCTTAGTTTATATATGTGGAGAGCAAAAAAACTACTAAACTAATAAAAAAATCAATGTGAATACAGAATATTTGAGTATGGTCAACTAATTGGTGATTTTTATAGAATATTACATCCAAACCCTGAAATATACATATTATTTTCAAATGTATCTGGACATTTACTAAGATAGTCCAAATACAGAGTCATAAAATAATTCTCGATAAATTTAGAATATTTCAAAACATTGAAAGATCAGAGAGTACATGCTCTGCTTAAAAAGAATTAAATTAGAAATTGCACAATGATATACCATGTAAATAGTAAGTATAAGAAGGCTTGAGTGACTACATTTATTTTAAATAAAAATAATTTCAAGATAAGAAGTATTCTCAGAGATAAAATAGAAGATTTTCATAATATTATAAGAGTTAATTCAGTAGGAAGACATAAAAATCATAAATATATATATATATGCAACAAATCACTACAGTTCCTATAGACATTAAAAGGATATTAAGGTAAAGTTATCAACATCTTTACATAATAAATTTGTCAGTTTAGATGGAATGGGCATATTCCTGGAGACCAAATTGTCAAAACAGATATAAAAAGAAACAAACAAACAAAAAACCATGAATAGCCTTGTATCAGTTTAATAAATTATAGTGTAATGAAAAACCTTTAAAGAAACACTAGTCTCAGATAGCTTTATTAATAAATTCTGTGAAATATTTAAAAAAACTATCTAATACAATCTCTTCCAGAAAATAGAAAATTGAACAATTTCCAATTCATTTTATTAAACCAGTGTTAACCTGATCCTCAAAACTTATACAGTGTTCCTAAAAACACTGTAAACTAATATTCTCACACATAAGCAAAAATCTTTAAAATATATCATTAAATCCAATCAATGTATAAAAACGATAATACATAACAACCAACTAGAACTTATCCTCATCATTTTTATGCAACGATGCAATGGAGGTCCCTATTAGAGAACAAAACAAGAAAATAAAATCAAAGTCATATACATTGGAAATAAAATAGAGAGTAGAGTTAGAATTGTGTTCATATCTTGGCCAATTGTATTGGCTGCATCACAAATAGTAGACAAGGGCAGAGTTGAGATTTCACAAAAGTGAAATTTAAAAATTCAAGCGGGCAGAATGTAATTTTATTTTTACTGTCTCTTAAGCTAATCTTATGCTAATTAATACTTGATCTAGTCAATTATAAGTAAATTCAGTCCATTGAGGCAGTACTCGTTAATTTCTGTCTCAGTTTACAGGTGGACCAAGATATTCATTTCTTTCTTTATTGGAAATGACATGATTGTCAAAACTGTAAAATCACATATAAATCTTAAAAATGAAATCAGTAAGATCTCAGGACACATGATCAATGCATAAAACTCATTTGAAATTCT
>VBSM01001124.1:51734409-51799247 GCA_008086735.1 Cheirogaleus medius | reverse complement strand
AATGTAGTCCCTATAAAAATCTTAATCGGCTGTTTTTTTTTTTGACACAGAGTCTTGCTCTGTTGCCCGGGCTAAAGTGAGTGCCGTGGCATCAGCCTAGCTCACAGCAATCTCAAACTCTTTGGCTCAAGCAATTCTCCTGTCTCAGCCTCCTGAGTAGTTGGGATTACAGGCATGTGCCACCATAGCCAGCTAATTTTTTTGTTATTTTTTCTATTTTTAGTATAGGTGGGATCTCGCTCTTGCTCAGGCTGGTATCGAACTCCTGACCCAAAGTGATCCTCCTTCCTCGGCCTCCTAGAGTGCTAGGATTACAGGCAAGTCACTGCACCTAGCCTTAATAGGCTTTTTTGAAGACTGTTAAGTGTAACTCTAACATTTATTCAGTTAAGCATAGGAACTGAAATGGTCAAAAAGATATTGACAAATATTAAAATCAGAAGACTTGATCTTAAGAATTATTATAAAGTTACAGTAATCAACTCAGTGTAATACTGGTGTGTGTAACAATATATAAGAATGAAACAGAATAGAGAATTCAGAAATAGACCCACACATGTATGGTCATTCGATTTTCAATGAGGAGAACAAAGTGAATACTTACTGCAGAGTTTTTTAAAATATTATTACATCAAAGCTCATGTGGTAAGTGATAATATCTGTAGGTGTAACAAGTAACTCGTGTAATCTATTGCCTCAGATCTTCTCCAGAAGCTTTGGGGTCTGAAGAAATCAATATCTGGGTACACCTATAACCTGGGACACAAATTAGTGAATACTGCCTCAATGGACTGAATTTACTCGTAAGTAACTAGATCAAGTGCTATTGGGCAGAATGTTAGCTTGGAAGTTAAGGAAAAATAAAATTATACTTTTGTCCATTTGATTTTTTTGAACATCAGTCTTGTGAAATTCCAACTCAGCTTTTGCTTACTACTATTAGTGATGCAGCCAATGCATTGACCAAATTCCAACTCTACTCATGGGCAATCAAAGGACAAGGGCTGAAACCTTAAGTTCAGAAGACTGAAGTAATTTCCTGTTTGTGCCATCAACATAACTTTTCATAATAAGATCACTTCTTTACTACTGCTATCTCAATATCATTATTTGTTGCAGTACATTTCAGCATGATTAAGATGAGAGCAAGAAGCCAAAGAATAAGCATTCAAAGGCATTGAAATAAAATCAGGTTATTCAGTGAGAAACCGTGAGCACTGACAGAAAAACTACATTATCATTTTGTGCTCTGGGCAGAGGAATTTCAGCCTAGTGTGGTATGACTCTCAGAATCCTGGAATTAAAAATATATTTTGTTCTCTTTGTTGTGCCATGTTGCTCTTAAGGGCCAGATCATAAGTCAAATAGGATAAATGCTAATAGGCAACAAAGTGTACCTCAGTTACTGCCTACTGAGCACATTGACAGTTATTCAAACCAAATTTTTCCATGTAGAAAACCACTTACATACTTAAACCGCTCACCCTTTTCTATTTTTCCATCACATCTCAGTGCTTTTGTTCTTTTCTTGCTCCTACAACTGTTCCTAAAGCAGATGACAACTTGTGAGTTGAACGCTTGATTCTCATGTCCCTGCTATATGATAAGATTATCCAGCATGAAACAATCACAACAATAATAAAAACACACATGTGTGCAAACACTACTTTTGATTGGCACAGATAACTGATTTTTCTCCGAAAGCTGAGATTTTTATTAAAGTGGAATGATTGTGGCATCACATGAGATTAGTCCTGAATCCTGAGTAGTAATTAAATGCTGAAATGTATATTTTATTATCTTCCAATAGATGACTTATTCACCTTTTTCTCTTTACATGTGGGCAATCTAATGTGTGGATTACATGCAATTACATTTTATTCCATGTTTGCATTATTAGTGTGGATATAGATCTTTATGCTGAGTAGCACTCTTATAAGCTGTCTTCTACTCTTGACAATTGTGCTCAGGGAAGGCAACCTCGTTTGAATATTAGCCTGAGCAAAGCATAATTAGGAATGTAAATCTGAAAAGAAACAAAAACTAATGGAATCCAAAATCAAATATAAATGATGTTTGAATTATCTCATTATTGTTTTTTTTTTTATTTTTATCACCTGAAGCTAACTATATACTAAATACATTATGTGCATGAATGTAGCCTTAGGTGAATAAACGCTAGTTTTATAAAGTGGAATCTGACAAGCTAACGGCAACATGGAAAAATATGTTCTACTTATTGTAGGTTCAATATATTCTAGGCATAAGAAAAATAGCTTCTTTATATGATTTAATAAACCAGAACAAATGATTGAAAGTGAGTGTGAACTTTCCCTGGAAGTCTCTAAAATTATAATGTTTATCAGATAACCTACCCCATATTGCTTTGAAATTGAGACAGATTTTTAAAAAATTCCCCACCCCCATATAATTCTAAAGTCAAGAGGGGAAGGAAATAGAACTTTTACTAGCTGTTTATTAGGTACAAGGAGCTTTATAACACCTTATATTTTACATCCACTCATGTGCTGAGTATATTTTTATTAGTACTTCTTACAGAGTAAGGAAATAAAACTCAGAGAAATTAAATAGATTGCAAAAGACCACACAGATGATAAATAGTGAGCTTGGACTTCATGTTTTATTTTTTAAATCAAATCTTGTGATTTTCCTATTATGCTAGGGAAAATAACAACAATGAAAATTTTTACATTTTATACAGAGCAAAACTATTTTAGTTCTTAGTTAACTTTTTCATAGCATATTTTAAATTGCTTCAATATGCATTTCAAATTTCATTTCCAATACCATTTATTGAATTTTCTCACTAATCTTGTACAGTAATTAGAAGCTGATGTTTCTATTATCCTTCAGAAGTAAAATCAGCAAGAAAGAAATTGCCTTTTATTTAAAGTCATCCACAGATTCTATGGTAGAGCATGAATTTTCCTAGGACCCTGTAATAACATCTTAGACCAATATTGTTTTCTTGACCACACTAAGCACCTAAGAGATTATATATATGCATTTGCTGAATTGAACAATCTTCCTACATCCATGGAAGAAAGTGCTCATTCACCCTGGAGTAGCTACTTTTCCATTCCTCCTTAAATAGCAAGAATATGTATTTAATTCATTTTGATTATTTGATTCCAGTTTTTGCCCTCTGGAGGAAAGTAATCATTATATTTACAGTTTTAAGGAATTTAGAGACCATATGATAACTCATTTTTCAGATAAAATTTTAAGAGTGTAGAAAAACAATCCCATATCTGGAATCTACATCTTATGACCTCAGATCATTGTTCTTTTCCTATATCCAATTGACTTTTATTTGCCTATATAGTTTATTTTTAGCTAGCAAAAAAAAAAAACCCATTTTAAAATTTTTAACAATCTTTTTTGAGAAACTCTGTTACTATCAAAGAATATGTTCACAAAGTGTTCAAAATGCCACCATACTATGTATACTGCTATAATAAAAAGACCAAGCAGAGCTCTATTGCCAATTTTAAAAAGCAGCAGCAAAACCAAAATCAACAAACTGTAAAATCATGTCATAGAGCATATGAACTATTAGAATGATTCTCATTATTTCTCCTTGACAGCTTTTGGGGGGAGAATTCTAATGTTTCATCTTGTCTGTATTTTATAGTGGCAAGATAAATTCAAAGACATCTTATAATTAGTGTATGTAAGAAAGTTGACCATATTGTAAGCAATCAAGAACCTTATCAGAGAAATGCCAGTTTCAATAAAAATATTACCTAATCTTGTACTATAGATTCCTGTAAAAAGTTATCAAACTCAAGAAAAAAATTTCAAAACTATTGAAAGTACATGTGCAGTACATACAATTTACTATGACACTAAATACTTTCTTTTTAAGATCCACGGAACAGAATCTAAACAGTACAATTTGTGGTAAATGTCAAGGAACATTATTCTGATAAATGCCATTGTAATAATTACATGGAAATTGTTCTGAGTATTACACACTATATAATCAGTTTTGATAGAAGGATCAAAGGTGTAAATTGCATGACCATTCAGTGAAGGCTCTTAGCAACTTTACTGGGAAGAGAAGAAGTAGGAAGGGATAACAATTTATGGTAAAATAATTCCACTCAGCAATAATATTGGTCTATAGACTTTTTGAATATAGACTGTGTGCTTAATCCTCTTTTGAGAGAGCAATCATAATGATTTTAAAAACATGAAAGCCAAAAATCAAGCTCATTAAACTTATATTTTCCAGATAAAACAAAACTCAAAAATATGTTTCCTAAAGTTGCAGTATAGATGCTGATTGTGAGAAGCAATGACTTCTTATAAGTTGCCCATCAAGTAAAAGAGTTAATAGAAGAGTTCAGTTATTCTCCCCCAACTAACCCTTTTATTTTGTTAACTATAGAAACAATACTGTATAGGTGAATGTGGGAACTCACAGAGATATGAAGGACAACCTCAAAAATAGAGACAGCCCATTAAGTAACAATATTAATATATAACATAATGAAAACATATGAAACACATTGTTAAATCTTTTTTCTAAGTCAGATCTTCTTGAACTAGGTGAGATATTGACCCCTCATCCCTTAGGGAAGCCAGGGGTTGTCCGTTGATACCTTTATACATTTATATTATGTGTTTCATGGCATTGCACATGGTAAAAAATATTGGCTTAGACAATAAATTTTATAGGGAGTCTAAAAAGGGAAACATCATTATAGATTTCAGGGAACACAAAAGATGGGAGAGGTGGTTGTCAGGACACTTACAGTATTCATGAGATGTATCTGCTCTCTTTCAAGTTTAGAATGCTTAACTCAAAAGAGACATGGCTGTCTGACATCCTGTCTGGCTTCTCAAGCTATACTGTCTGGCTGCTTGTGTATATTTGGGCATAAACAGGAGGTTTCAAAGGAGGATAGTGTGAGAGGAAGCCAAGGTGATTTTAGAGCACTTCAATTGATTTGTCAATTCACGAGTCCTACAGAACTCAAGGTCAGTCTAACTCTGAAGCAGAAAACCCAGATCAATTTTGCAGTGACTGAATGCTTGCCACAGCCCAGGCATGTCTAAACTCATGTGGGAGAATCTGTTAGATAACTAAGTTTAGTTTATGAAACAAGCATGACTTATATCTGTCCTTTAATGGAGTAAGAAATAATATTTTTAGTATCCCCCAAAGTGATAAAATATGGTTTAAAAGACTCAAAATAGAGGTACTTCTCAGTAACTATTCAAAAATAGAATCAGACAAAAGACCATTGATCTTTCCATGCAAAGATTTCTGCAACCTTATGTATTATCTTTTATCAAAACTTTAATCTTACTACATTTATAAAAATGAAGTCAGCCAATGTATTTCTAGAACATCTCTTAAGAAATTCACATGCAATTTTAGATGATCTAGCCAAATTTATTTTAACTGTGAGAAACATGTATAGGTAAAAGTTATGCTTCTTTTTGTTAGGTAGAACTCATAGCTAGTTCATCTTGCAATTACCTTTACAGCATAATGAGTTTTTTCCCAAATAATGTTTACCTATTTATTCGAGAATAAATCAAATTTATGGAAATGCTTTCAGGAAAAAAGGCTTTGGTGTCTTTTTATTTTAATAAAATTGGTAAAGCAATGAAATGTTATTTGAAGTAAGGTTAAGAAATATGAAATTTATTATCATGCTATCTGATGTGCAAAGTGCCTATACACATTTTACAGGCATCTTTTATATTTAAAACCCTTTTATTTCTCTGAGGACACTATTCAAATGGGTGACAGGGGATAATTTGTTTTGTTCAGTGAATTCTTGATTGTTGTACAAGGAAAAGTTCTCTCACCTTTCATTCAACAATTCATCTTCCTGTAGTGATTTATGTTACTATTTCCAGACATGCTTTATTACCCATAGATTTGGCATGTACTTTTTGTTTGTTTTTTCTTTCTTTCTGGAAAATAACTGAGCACTAACTGGCATGCACATTATAACAAGTTAAAAACTCCCTACATTTTACATTATTGCAAACAATTCTATTGTCTTATTTTGTACAATTTACAAACATGCCTATATGTTGTATAAAACAGAAAAACATTGAGATGTAGCTATATATAGATTATTTAGGATTACTTTTGATAAACAAGATAAAATTGTATTATATATTAGGGGGCAAAATAAAAGGTGAAAGAGTATTTGGGGTTGGAAATATTTGTTGCTATGCCATGAAGGTATATCTTCATTCTTTTAGGTACAGAAAGGCTCTAAGAAGCAAGTGGCATTTATAAGAGAAAGAATGAGAAAGAGAGAGATTACATTATAGATTTATATGTCAATGATACTGTATTTATCATGATCTAGTAAAAGAGAAAAAATAAACACTGTTCAATAACTGATTAATGAAATTTAAAAAAATGAAATAGGACCCAGAGCATATAAACTCCGGGCTTATCAGGGTCAGTGTGGCATTGGCAAAGTTGTGTTCCCCAATTTTATTCTCCATAAAATGATCCCTCCAGCTGTGAAATTCCATAATTCTCTGCCATAGGAATTTGGTTCTGTATATTGGGATTTCTTCAACTCTTTCTTTCACTTTATTCATATATAGATGCAACATATCTTGGTTTATTAAATAAATAGTTGGATGTCTAGGAACAACTTTTATTTTACTAACTACTCTTACTTTGGATTGTGTTCTGTATATGGACCTGCTTATAAGGTCAAACTGTGTCTGTGTTTGAAAATGCAAAAGTTAGATAATGAAGAATTACATTAGAGGTCAGCTGATTGCTTTTGTACACTGGTTCAATCTATGTTTATCAGAAGATCCTTTGAAAGGATATTCTATAAAATAGAGCTGTACTTTTGAAACGTGATAGAAAGCTTGTGCAAAATCTCATCAAAACGTTCAATAAGAGTAAAAACGTGAAAAATTTCCCTGCTTTGGCCCAACAATTAATTTTAGGTAAAAAAAAAAAAAAGATACATTGGCTCCCCTTTGTTAAAGAGGTTACTGCTAATGTTTTTTTTTTTTTTTTGTTATTGTTGTTTGTTTGTTTGTTTGTTATACCAGTCTTTAACATTCCCTTCTTAATAATTTGGATCAGTTTTTCTTTCAATGTGATTTATAAGCAATATATGCCAGTTCCCATACAAGGGGTTTTGAGTTGGAGAATTCCATCATGAAACTGAATAACACTATCTCAAATTCTGCCAAACAAAAGGCAGAAATGTAGAGTCATGGCCATATGAATAGTTGCTGAAACTAGGAAAGTGGGCAAAATCAGAGTGAGAAAGACAGATAAACAGCAAATGCACACCAACTAAGGAAGAATATTCTGATTGGAAAAAGGAAAGGAAGATAGCATGGTATTTTGAAAGATAAGTAATGTGATAGTTTTGGTAATTAAGAATTGGTCTGTAATGCCAAATGCTGCGGAATTCAATTAGGATGAGGGCTGAGTCATTCACATTGAGATTAAGCAACTAGAAGACTGATGTCCTTGATGAAGGTGGATTGAGTACACTTGCAACGGAAGCAATGAAGTGTTCTTAGTTAAAGAATATATGTGAATATGAGGAAAAGTTAATTAGTAAGTTTAAAAGATTCTGAAAAGATCAGCTGTGTAAGAATGTAGAGCTAAATTATGGTAACTGAAAATGATTCAGATGGAAAGATGTAATTTTATTTTGTTTGGTTTGGAAGGATGTACTAAGATGGGAGATTTGTGAACAGATTTAATGATCAAGAGATAGAGTTGACAGGGAGCGAGAGGTTAAAGATACACAAGAATAAAGAAAGCATTTCAGTCAGAAAAGCAACACTATAGAAGGAAAAAGACACAAATATGAGGCAAGGAAAATGAGGGTGGGTGTGTTTATATAGAAAAATGAACATACATGATTGGACATAGAAGTTGAGAGACCTCATTTTTAATACATTTTCTTTATATAGTGAAATTAGAAGTTTTTTCAAGACCTAAATTAAGGCCGGGCATGGTGGCTCATGCCTGTAATCCTATCACTCTGGGAGGAGTTAGAGACCAAACTGAATAAAAGTAAGACCCTATTTCTACTAAAAATAGAAAAATTAGTTGTGGCATGTGCCTATAGTCCTAGCTACTCAGGGGACTGAGACAGGAGGATTGCTTGGGCCCAGGAGTCTAAGGTTGCCATGAGATAGGCTGATGCCACAGCACTCTAGCCTGGGCAACAGAGGAAGACTCTGCCTCAAAAATAAATAAATAAATAAATAAATGACCTAAATTCACTTTATACATAAAGACTATGTACTTTTAATGTTAATATATTAAGTTATAATTAAAGTACAAAAAGCCATGCTTTGTTTCTTCTTCCTCTTCAATATCTAATGATACTTGTAATCTTATATTTAGTAGCATGCTCCATCTTATGCATATTAATAAAGAAATTAGTTTCCATTATAGAGGTACATGCCATATATCCTCCTAACTAGAGAAAGAGAATCTCTGAAAACTGACAGATTATTACAATTTTATTGTACAAATAATATTATCTTATTCAAATACGTTATTAAAACCTCTTATAAAAAGCCTTTGAGGTTTGTTAATTCAGATCCACTGCTACAGCTGTTATGTGAATAGTATGATTGGGATTTGTAGCAATGATTTTTGCGACTTGAGGCTCACAGGATCCTTCCCCTATTCTGCTTAACACAAGATTGCCCTTTCCAATAGCTAATTTCAATTGTTTTGAATTTACAGAAGAATTTCAGAGACCAGATCTAAAAATGAGCTCTAATTTTGTGTGTTAAGGAACAACAAGGAGTGCTAATTACCCAGCTGCAAGCCTAGTGCTTCCCTTATTTCCTACATGAAAATATTAATAAAATAATATAAAAACATTCTAAAATTTGTGACATATATTCTATGTCATCTTCATACTCATATAAATGAATACATAAATACTTTCTTTAAACCATAGAATCATCTCATCTTTTAACTACTTATATGTATGTAAATTATATACATACATATCTTCCAAGTTATATAAGAGAGAGACAGAGAGAAAGACAGCGAGACAGCAAGAGAGGAAAATTCCTATAAAATAATTTTTCTTTCTCACATTTTTAGTTGAAAAATAATTAATTATTAGGAATACTTTCATCAATTTCTACTCAATGTAACTCTTCAACAATACTAGTCTTGACTGGAATCACAAAGTAAATTTCCCAAGTATTTCAAAATTTATCTTTCTCCTTTAGTTATTTTTTTAAAAAATCACTGTACTAACCAGGCCTGACCCTGCTTAGCTTTCAAGATCAGACATGTACTCATCATCAAATTGGTATTAACTGATCAACACTTAAGGACACATATAGTAGTAACATTCATCCGGTGTCAGGCATATGAGAGGGAGGAGGAAGGGATGGTTATATTCACATCTAATGGGTGCGGTGCGCACCGTCTGGGGGATGGAGACACTTGAAGCTCTGACTCATGTGGGGCAAAGGCAATATATGTAACCTAAACATTTTTACCTTCGTAATATGCTGAAATACAAATAAATAAATAAATACAAAAATCACTATACTCAACATACTTGACATGCATAAGGATAACAAAATAAATAGAATATAAATTTCTATACTTCACTGGAGACATTATTAGCACTCATTTTACCTGGAAGAAAATGGTCTGCATCCCTCTTTCATCTAAAAAGCACTATATTTTCAAGGCCATTAAGTGTTTTTGTTTTTGATTTTTTATTTAAAATTTCTGAAGCATTCAAACAGCCATCGGTCTCACTTATGTTCATAAAATGAGAACAATAACAATAATTTGTGGATTTGCAGATGAGAATATAGCGTATATACACATATTTAGGGGAGGGAAATTGAAATGTTCTGCTTAATAAGATAACTAAAGTTTGGGCTGGAGCTTAGCAGAGGAAAAGGAAAGGTCCCAGCTACATGGCAAAGGGCTAGAGCCTGAGAAAACAAATAGGCAGTGAAAAATTGTCCTCCTTAGGAAATGTATGAGGGATTTCTAGAAAGAGTGATGTCTAACACTGGATTTACAGTTATTTCTAACACTATGTGGTAATTGTTTTCTGCTCCTACTTAACCTTTAGAAACGTCTGCCACATAAAACCACCTGGTGACAGGGTAAATTGGTGGGAATGAAAAATATGTGATGAAATCTAGCAAAGGACAACACTATATGAGCAAGTTAAAGCAGAAAAGAAAGCAGCTATATAGGCTCACTCATCAATAAAAATGATAGAAACCACTTGTCATACATATATAGTAATAGAAGAATTTAACCTTTGGGGTGGAGGGCAGATGTTGGGATGCTACATGAAATTTGTAGAAAATAAGGGGGGAGGGGGCATGGGCAATATACATAACCATAATATTTGTACCCCCATAATATGCTGAAATAAAAAAATAAAATAAAATAAATTTGTAGAAAATACTAACAATGCTCAATTTGCCTAATGGTCAGAGAAGCCTGATACATAATTGAAATAGCAAAACAGAGACAGCATAGACTCTTTGTGACCTTCTGTATTTCCCTGATGTCTTCTAAGTTTGAAAAGCATTAAAACTAACATGCAAAGAGTTTAAATTAATCAACTCTAAGCAAACCGCAATAAAAATGTAAATACACTTACAACGTGTTAATAGGGTAAGAAGATGAGTAATGAAAAGTTTAAGCAGTGTTCCCTTTCAAGAAGAAGGGGAAAACTTTGGAAGGGAGTGGTATTGAAAAAAGAAAAGGACTGAGAAGAGATCGCTTCCTGGGCAAGAACAATATGTTCCAAAGCTAACGAGGACATAAGAGAGGGTGAGTTATTAATCTATGCTTTCTAACAATTTGCTTGTATTCTAAGAAACATACAATATATAAAACAAAAGCTTTCTTTCTATCATAAATATTTAAAGTATAGGTATTAGAGACATATTTTAGTAGGCAAGAAAGACTCTGAGAGGCATCACAACTTTCTTGTAAATTTCATGATGGAACAATTTGGTAAAAATCCTATCCATTAATTCACTTGAATTTTTACTATATACTATTTGCCAAATATTGGAGAAGCAGTTGTGAATAAGACATATTATATTTTTGCCTTTATGGAGCCTATTTTTATTCTGGACAAGCAGAAATACAGTAAGAATGCCTGTTACTCTGTACTCTATGACTACTTAACCAATTACACCAAAACTGAGTAGCTTAAAACTACAACAAACATCAATCTACCATTTATGCAGAACTGAAATGGTATGAAGTTTTGAGATTGAAATCATCTGAGGGCTCATTTATTTACAAGTCTAATGTTTAATGCTGGCTATCATTTGAAACTTTTCTGAAACTTTCAGATGAAAGAACTATACACAGCCTTGTAACATCATGGGCTTCCTCAGAATATGATGTGTGGGCTCCAAGCACTAGAAACCAAACAGAGAGAGAAGGAGAGAGAGAAAATCTGTTTGGTGTTTTTTGACTTGGCCTTGGAAATCACATAGCATTATCTGTTTCAGCACATTCTATTCATTGGAACAGTCATAATGTCCCACCCAGATGAAAAAGAAGGAGAAATAAGAGACTCTACCACTTAACATATAAAGTGGAGTAACAAGGGTCTAAAAGATAATTTGTAATCTCAAATATGGCTGTGGTCATTTTAGGAATATGTAACACAACTGCCACATTCTGTTATTTCAGTTTCTAGTTTAATAAACAAAAATTTGAATAGAATATTCATAAAATATATTTATTTATTTAAATATTTTATATTAAATTTATTTATGCCTCTTTAGAGTTTTATTACTGCTATTACTATTATCATTATTAACTTGTAAGCTTCCAAATCCCACTGTACTTCAAGTTTTTCTCTGCTGTAACCTAATAATTCGAATGTCACATCAAAAGTTGATATTGTTGAGAATCTAGTGAAAAATACTAGATTAAACTTATTAGTTCATAATATTTAATTTGAAATTTTCATTTAAAAGAATATAATATTTTATCAAGTTATTTTTAGGATGACCTTACGATTTGCATTAACTTGTAGGATGAGCTTATGATTTGCATTAACTTATTTAAGAAAAAAAATCATAAATAGACTGTGTCTACTATCCCCAGCTCATTCTGATAAGAAGTATCTTTTTACTTTATTTTATGATCATCTAATATAAAACAACTTATTGATTTGGTATAATGTAAATAAAGCTTTATCACAAGTAAGTATTCTACGGCATATAATATTTTTCTAACACATTCAATGTATTATAATCCATGGTAGAAATTGTTTCTTCCTTAAAAAATGTTAGAGACAGCTCCAGGTGAAGGATACAATGAAAAAATATAATTGTGAAAAAAATTATGTAAAAATTGTATTAGAAAAATGCAAAGAACATGCCACTTTTGTTCGTATTAAAGGTAAGAGTACATTGAAGTAAAAAGGGTCACTGCTGAAATGATTACACTAGTCAAAATGACATCATCAAGCCTGCACTTCATCATTTTTTTTAAAGGTTAGTAGGCAAAAGATTATCTCTGCTCTTTGAAAATGTCAAATAAAATGTTACTTTTCCAAAGTGTGAAGCATTGTTAATCTAAACATTTCAAGGACAAATGATAGTAGGGAAATAAATTTAATAAATAGTATTAATCACAAATTATCATATATTTCTAGAATGTTAGGATCTACTCAAAGAAAGTTTGAAGTAGATTGAAAACATACATTTATTATTCTTAGATGCATTAACTATAACCTAAGGACACTAGAAGAGAAAAAATAAATAAAGGCTTATAAATGCAAGTTAAGCAATGGAACTCAAAGAAGCAAAGAGTAGAATGGTAGTTACCAGAGGATGGAGCAGTGGGGGAAATGGGGAGATCATGGTCAAAGAGTAAAAAACCTCAATTAGACAGGAGAAATTCATTTTTTTTAACTTTGAAATATATTGCACTGTGTGATGAGTATGTAAATAATGTGCATTTCAAAATCACTGAGAGTAAATTTCAAAAGTTCTCAGCTGTTTACCAGAATGAACTAATTTAATAACAAGACAAACTTATTTAGATATTGTTGAATGAAAAACTGGAATAAAGGATGAAATGTATTAATAACTGTTCTTTATGGTTTTTAAAAGGAAAAAAAGAGTATACAACTTCTACTCTCCAGAGATAAAGGCCAGAAAGAAGGGAATTTGGGAAAAGAGGGGAGAGAATGCACCAGGTACCCTAAAAACATCTTCATCATAATTTTCCATTTTACTGGCTGTGATAGGGTCCTGTAAATATGATAGAGAAAGAGATTATTGAAGCTAGAATGGAAATTTTTTAAGGAAATCTATGTCCAAGTGACATATTGTTCAATTTTTGCTGCATGAATGTTTGTAGATTTCTCACTGCTAATAACTTACAACTGATACAGTGCTTATACCTTATAGTGCTTTTAACTGCTACAGTGTCCCAAACTTACATTTGCCTGAAGATAAAAGATCTTAAAAAGTAAACTTTATACTGTTATTTCCTTTCAGCTTCTATTTGAGGATTAATTTTGGTAATAACTCCTACAATTTGCCTATCAGATGGTTATCATATGTAGACATAGGGATGAGGCTAACTCAAGATTTAAAAAAATACAAAAGACATGCACAAAATTGAACAGCATTATCCATGAAATCAATGTTTATAAAGTACTCATGGATATTATCTAATGGTTTCTTATACTATTGCTGTTGCAACAACATCTGGTCAGTGAAAAGTGAACCATAAAAGAGAGAAAAGTAATACCAAGTTATCTCCATTGGTGGCAGTTTCTGTGCTATGCCCAAGGATGTGTCATCTTTAGTGACATTTAAGAGGCATATATAAAAAGCACTTAATGTGTTTGGGTTAGTGTTGATGATGGATTGCCATATAAGTCTATCTTCTGTGTAATTTCTCCTCCAAGTACATGTTCTTAAAAGGCAGATGCTTCAGGTATTTTAGGACTTACAAATTTAATGGGTTATTTTTTTGTTGCAAATGGTGTTTTCAGAATGACGTGTAAGTGTTCAGCATAGCTAATGTGATGGAAGTCTCTCAAATGATAATTATGTGCCTTGATTTTGTTTATAAAGAAATGAATTGGGTGGCATCAGTTTCTTAAAATAGGCAAAATGTCACAGGACTCTAGTGATACTTGTTTGGAAATACAAATAGTAGGACTTAGAATGAGTTGCTTATAGTCAGAAAAACTGAATAACTTCATGATCTGTTACTGATGGCAATTACTATTTGTCTCTGTGTTTGTTTTACCTATATGTAATTAATCATAAAATCACAAGGACTAGTGGTATTTAAGACCTCAACTGGTATTTATTAAAATGAGTCCTTTTATTGACACCTTAACTTGCCACATTACATAAAATTATTTTTAATTTCTCTTTTGAATGTCATATTTATTTAAATTTTAAGTATTTTTTCCTTATAGTTTGCTCTTTCAACACTCCATTCCCACTCATATGCTAGCAAAGATTTAATCATCATTTGGGTCTCCACTTAGATTTATGCTTATTCCAGAAATCTTTTCTCTCCACCAAAGTTGGATTAGGTGACCTTTTTTGAATTCCATGCCATAATTCCTCTGATATATCACTTTATAAATTTAAGTGTTTATCTCTTTGAAGTCAGTGTTCAAAACCCTCTCTATCATCATTGTATTCTTACCACACAATATAAAAATTCAGTACTTTAATTATTTGAAAGACTTTAGAAAGTGATGGGTTTTTTTATCATTGAGTAAGAGAAAAGATTTACTTCTAGCAAGAGTTATTACTCGATTTTCTCTGTATATAGTTTTAAACTATCTGACTGCATTTGTATTGCATATCTACCATAATAAATTACCACAAAGTTAGTGTCATCACAAATTTATTATCTTATAGTTCTTTCAGGCAGGAACCTTAAGGTCAGATGATTAGCAACCTTAGCTCCATCTGCAAACTTCATTAACTTTAAAAAAATGTTAATTGACACATAACATTGTATATTTTTATGTATAACATGATGATTTAAAGTATATCTACATTATGGAATGGTTGAATATAGCTAATTAACAAATGCATTATACTAACATTTATCATTTTTGTGGTGAGAGCACATAATATCCATTCTCTTTACATTTTTCCAGAATATCATTGAAAACTATCAGAGGCTTTGGTGATTAGCAGGGAAGAGGCAATGGGAAGATCAGAAGGTACATGGTTCCAATTATATAGAAGGAATAAATTTCAAGAGAACTATTGTACAGCAAGGTGACTATAGTTAATGGTGCTATATTGCATTCTTCATTAACTTTTGACATTGTTATTGATCATACAGGTTTTAAGGATTAAGAAGGGTGCTCTCCTTTGGGAGAGACGTTATTCTGTCAACCACACTGGTTAATTTTGCTTCCTTCAATTTGTTTAGCTTTGTATTTGTTTTTCCAGTTGAGACTTCCATAAATGTTTACTATGTGTAGAAATTAAAAACAATATTTTCTCAATTGCAATAAAATCAATCATATTTAAGTCCTTACAGTGGGATTTCAATGTCAATTTACTGGGTCTATAAATTACTTTTAAATTTTTTTAATTATTTTTAAAATATCTAGAAATTACTTATCTCCATTCCAAATGGGAGTGTTTTTCCCTCTATTATAAATATTCGAGAAATTTTAAAAACAAATGTTAACTAGATGTCTTAGTTGCAACTATAGAAATTCAATGTATCTATCCTTTAATACATCCTAGGATATTTTATTAAATATAAATATAATAAGGAATAACACTGTAGCTGAAATTTCACAGAGACAGCTAATCCTCAGAACAACTGGAACCAGAAACATGAGCAAAACTAAGACTTTATATCCCTCAACTCTAATTTTCTCTTTGAATTCAATTCATTGCTTTTAGTCACTCAGACTTTCTCCTTACAATGAAAAATTTGTCCCTTGAAAATGTTTAAATTTTGTATCTTACAAGTTGAACTGATGGTAAGAGCTTTACTATATACTCTTTGGACAAATAAGAGTAATTATTTTTTCTCCTTTTCAAATAAATTTTAAGTAAAAAGCTCAAAATAGAATACTTTATTCTTTGAACAGTCTTATAAATCAAATAAAAATGTCTTTACACTCACTTTGCCTGGCTCCAGAGCTTGTGAAAAATCCCCTTAATTTCTGGTGGTATATTCATCCCCGGTAAAGAACCTTAGCTGTCTATATTTAGGTGATATAACACAAATAGGAAGTGATTGCATAACTTCTGGGTTTTTGCTGTCTGTCAAAAAAGAGGGATTTATGAGTAAAGGCAAATGACAAATGTAAAAATAAAAACAGTTGCCATTTACATAATAATATTATCTTATAAAGCACTTCTGGGCATCTTACTCTTCACAACCACTGACATTACAATACCCTTTTTAAATATAACTCAGAAACTCAAAGTAATTTTTTAAGGTCAGGGGTTCATTCTTAATAGTATAAATTTTTTAGAATGTTGTATACTCATCTGTTTTTTTCTTGTTACTTGCTTGTAAATGTCTATGTAAAAATAAATGTCACATGTGTGTTCACACTTTACTTATTGGTAATAAATATGACTATATTTCATAATTTCTCAATTTTCACTAATATACAAGGGAAAAATTATGTTTAATAAGAAATTATCTTTATTGTCCATATAAGTAAGATGGGGGAAAATAATAGGTGAACAAGAAGTGACAAATAGAAAGTGACCTGGACTACAACCTCTTGACTTGTTTCTTAATATTACTCAACTCTTTACAAGTAGTTACTTCTAAAGTTCATATAAACAAATGTGATAATCTTTGAATTTCATTTTTAACAGTAAATTTCATAAAAGATGAAACTGCTTATAAATATTATGCTAAGTTCTTACTGATTATGAAATTAAACTTAGCAGTTACCCTTGATTTACAAATACAAGAAAATCTCTTATATCAGTGGTAATAAGAATCATGTAATATTCTTACCCAAACATAAATATGTGTGGTTTTTTTGGATGATATTCAAGCAGACTATGAAAAAACGTACCGTTCGAGATCGTTTGAACAAAACGCTGAATTAGATAACTTACAGATTGTGGCATTATTTATGGGAGAAAACAGTTATAGTTGGTAGGAATAATAACTCAATTTTAAAAAATAACTATCACTCACAGAAAATGGCAAAATTCCCTAGAGAACACTGAAAAAAGTCATTTAGCAAGACCCCCTTGGGGTTAATACTCAAGAAGTATTTGTTATCCTGTATTTAGCTCCATTCATGTAAATGCTACAGAGAATTAAAAGGAATGACACAAAGGCATATCCAAATCAAGTTACCAACGAAACTAATAATACACTGACTTAAATTGTGATTAACAATAAAATGTCTTTGAGGAGGCAATCAGACAGCTCACTCAGCAGGAGTATATCACGGCTGCAAGCAGATTTGGGACTCAAGCTGCATTGTAATTGCACATCTGAGAATCAGAAGAGCTGTTTTCCATGTCATCAAATAGTCCAGAATATTGAAGCAATGGATTGTTTACTGATGATAGGCACTCTCCCTAACTTACTAAAATAATTTATTTTAAAGCCAGGCCTTACAAGTAAAATGTTACTATTTCATTATATTTTAGAGAGGACAAAAGAGATATGTGCATTTGCAAATTATTTTCGATATGATTAGGTGAACTCTTGACATACAAATATCTGCAAATTCTTTTCAACAAAAAATAAATGTGCATTTTAAATCCCTTCAAACCCTTGAGATTTAAGAGTGATTAGATAACTGGAGACACACGTGCCTCCAATGCTTCCATTGGGAAACCAGGAATCTATTTACATCAAACAGAATTCTACTGAGTCTAAAGTGAATTTTTATAACTTAGCCCTTATCTAAATAGAAACAATACAAGTAAAGTGTCATTTTTGAAAGAGACAAGGTTGATATAGCATCTGAAATTTATCTTTATAGATCTTTCTACACCAAGGCTCCCTGTTTTTTATCTGTAATTTCTGTGCCTTAAGAACTCTTCCTCCTTCATATCACTTTTTTTGGTCTTCCATCTGTGTGCCCAGTCTAACATCTTGACAATTTTATATATAACTTAAAACATTATTTGAATAGCTGTTATCCAGTAACCACTAGCTATCCTATGCAGAGTGTCATAGGTATCAAGCCACATAAATATGATTCCTGCCCTCCCAAAGAGCTAACTCTTGATAATGGGAATCAATATTGCAAAGATTTACAAAAGTATAAAAAGAAACTGTATTTGGGATACCAATATGGTTATTATTAAGCTTATCTTATCAAGTTTATTCTAAGTTTATTAAATAGAATGTACATTACTTGAGTTTAATTACAATAGGAAAAGATATTCAAAATATGTTCAGTGAATCACTTTTTAAAACACACTTGTTGATTATGGAATAGCATTCTTTATGCTATATTAAAATCACCACATCATATTTCAATCTTCCTGAGAACATGTACAGTGTCTTTTTATCTCTCTACCACCAACATTTTCTTGGTCCAGGTTAAATAGCCATATAATAAATGTTGTTTGTTTAGATTAATTAATTATTGAACATATGATTTTTAAAAAGCATACTTAGAGTGACATTCAATAGCATGGCAAGGCATTGAAATAGAAACACTTTAATAAGTTCTCTTAAGAAATATTTACAATGATTTTGAAAAATTAATTATAGAGACACTTAAGCATTCAATGATGTACATTTCAATTTTGATACAAGTTATTTTTAAACATTTATTTGCATTTTATTTTAAATATCCCAACTTTAAATATTTTATTTATTTTAATTTCATAAGCTTAAAAAATAAGAGAATTAACTTCATTAAATATTTCATACTATAAAAATAAGAGTTTGTCTTAGTCTATTAGGGCTGCTATAACAAAATACTTGAGTGTATAACAAAATACTAGAGTGGGTAACCTATAAATAATAGAATGCATTGCTCATAGTTCTGGAGGCTTGGAATTCCAAGATTAAGGCCCTAGCAGATTCAGTGCCTGGTGAGAGGCCAACTCATCATAGATGGCATCTTCTCTGTGTCTTCACACGGTGGAAGGGCAGTCTCTCTCAAGACTCATTTATAAGGAACCTGATCACGTCCCAAAGGCACCATCTCTTAACATCATCCCTTGGGGTCTAGTTTCAACATATGAATATTTTGGGGTGAGGAGGCACTAACATTCAGATGAAAGCACAATTATTATCAAGTTAATTTTACAACCACCAATTTAACAACTGATAGCAGAAACAATTGATAATGTATGTCAAAGTCATATGGTGAAAATTTGATGAAGATAGAACCAAGTCTAAAAATATTATCTTAAAAATTAGTTATGAATTACAGAAGTGAAATATACCTGTGCAATAAAAAGACATAATAGATGTCATCTTTTCCAAATGCTAATGTTAGAATAACAACAATGGAAGAAACTGACATTGCACAATTCTTGCTATATTTCAATGGTGAATATACAACATTAACTATGTAGCATTCATGTGAAAATATATTACCTAGATTTAATCATTAGGGGACAATCTGACGAATCCAGAATATGGGACATCTGGATTAGCCTGGATTATTGACAAATATTCCTGATTTAAATGACACACATTCATGTGAACACAAACACACACACGGAGCAGGGGCACTCTTCTACAACAAAAGAAACTCAAATACAAAAATAAAATAAAATAAAACGTGTGATTCTTGATGAATCTCAAACAGAGTTTCAACTAAGGAAAAAGAATAAGTTCTGGAGATAGATGTTGGTGATGGTTGCTCAATGATGTTCACGCACTTAATGCCATTGAACTATACACTTAAAAATGCTTAAAATGATAAATTTTATTTAATGTATATTTTGCAACAATAAAATAATAAAATAAAATAAAGTTGAAGAAGCAGATTATTTAAATATGGCATTAACCTGTCTGCTTCCTTGTTATAACTTATAGCACTTCTTTTGACACTAAAAGTTAGATGCAGTTAATAAGTTTTTCAAATTTTAAATCAAGGAATTGTTTCAGTCTTGAGTCCCCAGAGAAGACACAGTAAGTAAATACACAGAGCAACCAAAGAACCATAGGATGACGCAGGTAGACATAACTAGACTTCATTAGATCCAAATCTTTCAACTATGAGAAATAAAAGATAGATTTAGAGGAGGAGAGTTGTCACTTTATTGAAATTAACCACAATTAGCCATTCAGATCTTCTAATAGTAAATATCGATATGGTTGGGTGAATTTACACATTTTACTAGAATGCCACAGAGTTGACAAATAGCGAGGAAATTTTGCTTTAAAATGTAGCACATAAGACATTTACTTCACAAACTTTAGTATTTAAAAAGGATCATGTTACTTTAAAAAATCACATAATATCAGACGATAAAACTTTCTTCACAATATCTTAGTTACAATTCAATCTATATATTATTGGACCCACCTGCCAATTGCCACATCCAGTGTGCATTTGGGTTAATGAGATTTACACAGAGTCAAACCTCTTGGGGAAGTCTACTGTGGCTCACTCTAGGGTTTAGTCTCTACAGACACCCCAAGCACCTTTACTCTACACTCCATTGTTAATGTCTTAAGATCTTGATAACTTCCTGAATCGGGAGCCCAGTTTAAGTCAGTATTTCTAATTTGTATACCTAGTCCAATATATTTTACTGATCTTTTTGTATTTAAATAGCTTCTCTTTATATAACTATTATAGTATGAAGAAAATATTTTCATGTTGACTTATTTCATGTTGACTTATTTAACAAACATCTAGTAGATGCTTTCTATATAAAGGATTCCAAAAATGAACAAGCGACACATTTATATTCTCAAGGAATTTTCAGTTTAGTTAAAAAAAAAACAACCCATAGTTAAATTAGTAGATTACTGTGCTACAGTTTTTGTGACTAGCCTACACTGAGAGTGAGATAAGGCTTTCTGGAAGATGTGCTACCCTCACTTGTAAAAATTTTTCAATGATTTGCTACATTCAACAGCCCCATGCATTTTTTTCAGGCTTACAACTATAATATCTGGTTTTTAAATCTGTATAAAATTTAATTAGTAATATTATCTAATAATAGGTACTAATTACTTAGAATAACTTTGAGGACATTGACAGATAAAAGTGAATATTACTTTTATCTCAAGAAGATTGGGATTTATAGGTGTGGAGACATGAGAAGCTGTGCATATATGCAATTCAAAAGCTTAAGAGTTGAGATTTGTTGCCATTTCAGAATGATTGGTGATAGAATAATGTAGATACTTGAGAAGAAAGAAACAACCCTGTTTTGTTTTCCTTTATTTGTGATTGATCAAAGTATTTGAAGTCAGCATTGGCTTGAATATAAATTCATCTGAGTGGAAAGATATATTTGGCAATACAATGACATCACAGGAATTTGAATAATCTGATTGCTTCCTTGACTACAATATAATTTAATCATATTCAACTCTTCTGATTTAATTTATTCTGAACACTAACCTTAGTATAAAATAAAAACAAAATACCTGCTATTCAGAGGAAAACTGAAAGTAATTGCCTAGATTCATACTGCCTAACTGCAAGTGAAAGGCTACCTCCAACTTACTGTGAGTAATTTATTGACAACAATAAAGGCTCATCAAATTCAAATGAGAGACTATGCTAAAATTTAAACTGTCAATTTACAGAGCTGAAATCTTTCTAAAGGAAAGCTTTAGAGAAATACTTAACAATTTGGTTGATTTTTCACTTCTGATTTTGAAAAGATGTAACTTGGAATATCATGTATATCAACATTCTAGACTTTGGGTTATTTTTTTCCTTTTCCTTTATGGATGATAAAAAACTATTTCAGCCAATCTCACCTGAATCAATCAGCCAAGGTCTACACACATGGTGGCACAATCAGCAGAGATTTGCAGTGCTAGAATGTTCAGTTCCTCCAACACAGAGACAGACTGCTGTTGAAAATTATGGACAAAACTGTTATTGAAAGTCAACATGAGTTCTAGAAACTGATTATCATCACTCAGTGATTAAGAAACCTTAAATTGGACCAAGCTTGGTTTCACCTCCCTCCCACCAATCACTGTCTCCATTTTTAGACTTATAAAGCTAAAAAAGCATAGTGATTTGGGGAGTAATTTGCATATCACATGTGGCTATTTTGTAAATTGATGTTTATTTTGTTCCAAACAACATCCAAATCCAATGGGAACTGTCTGTTGAATATTAATAAATGTTGATATAATTTTGTGTGTAATGATACTTTTGATGTGATTGGAGTTCAGTAATATTTATAATAATAAAATAATGTTTGATAATGGCCATAACCTCATAAAAGTAAAACTATATGGAAAGAACAAGTGGTTGCTACTGACTGTGATTGGGGACAAGGTTTAACAACAAAAGGCTCCTTGTTACTTTTTGAGGAGATGGAACTGTTCTTTATTTTGATGATGGTAATGGTTGCATAATTATATGTATTTGTATTGTCTTAGATTTATATTATACATCAAAAGTTATAGAACTGATGATTTTTTTCTATATTTGAATTATATCTCAATGCATCTGACTTTAAACATAAAATCTCTGAATATCATACAGGCTACATTATTTCAAAATTAAATATTTTAAAGAATTTATAC
This sequence comes from Cheirogaleus medius, assembly GCA_008086735.1. Lineage (NCBI taxonomy): Eukaryota > Metazoa > Chordata > Mammalia > Primates > Cheirogaleidae > Cheirogaleus > Cheirogaleus medius. The sequence continues at coordinate 51,776,533 of VBSM01001124.1, read as the reverse complement.
AAAAGATGTCATGCAAGTACTTAAAATGTACATTTACACCAAAATACCTATTAACTTCTACATACATGTATTTTATCTCATGTTTCATATGGAAATTCCATGAGGCAATGAGATCTCTACTTTTCTTGTAGCTACAGCTCTGCTGGCTGGAAGAACAGTAATCTGGAGGGAAGTAGAACTTCAATAAGAGTTCTTTATAAGGACAACAACAAAAACCTACCTCAGTTCACCACAAGTTGAAATCTTAGTGTATACTTTAAGGAACTCAGAAAACAAAACATAAGGCTTGAATTATGGTGCCACTCAAGATATAAAATGTTTTCCTTGCTAGGCATTTCTTCTTCTATTTGCCCTGATTCATGCTATGGAAAACCCTCACAATCAGGAAGACTCTGACATGTGCCATAGATCTAAGAAAAAAATATAACAGCACTATGACAGATCCAGTTTCCGATTTAAACTCTAAATCTTTTGCCATCCATATTTGCTTCACATTAAGAAGGTTCACCTTCCCTTCTTCACTCATCCTCACTGCTTGGCATTACAGGCAAGCCTCATTTTATTGTTATTACTTCATAGCACTTAGCAGATATTGTACTTTTTACAAATTGAAGATTTGTGGCAACCCTGTGTTGACAAAGTCTATTGGCATCATTTTCCAGCAGCATGTGCTCACTTCGTATCTTTGTCACATTGTAATAATTCTCAAATATTTCAAATTTTCTGATTATTATTACATCATTATAGTGATGTGTAATCAGTGATCTTTGATGTTATTATTTTAATGGCTTTGTAGCTCCAGAAACCATGCCCATATAAGACAGCAAACTTAATAAGTATTTCATATGTTCTCACTGCTCCACAGACTGGCCATACGCCCATGTCTCTTCCAGTCCCAAGGCCTCCCTAGTCCCTGACATACAACAATATGGAAATTAGGTCACTCATATAAGCCTACAATGGCCTATAAGTGTTCAAGTGAAAGGAAGACTTATACAATTCTCACTTTAAATGAGAAACTAGACATGATTAAGCTTTGTGAAGAAAGCATGTTGAAAGTCGTACACCAAATAGTTAGACAAATTGTGAATCTAAAAAAAAAAAAAGGTCCTAAAGGAAATTAAAAGTGCTACTCCAGTGAGCAGTGAGCACATGAATGATAAGAATCAGCCTTATTGATAATATCGAGAAAGTTTTAGTGGTCTAAATAGATGATCAAAGTAACCATAACATTTCCTTAAGCCAAAGCCTAATCCAGAGTGAGGCCCTACTTTTCAATTCATGAAGGCTGAGTGAGGTGAGGAAGCTGCAGAAGAAAAGTTGGGAGCTAGCAGAAGTTGTTTCATAAAGGCTAAGGAAAGAAGGCTTTCCATAACATAAATATTCAAGTGTGAAGAAGCAAGTGCTAAAGGAGAAGCTGTAGCAAGCTATCCAGGAAATCTAGATAAAATTGTTGATAAAAGTGGCTACACTCAACAACAAATATTCAATGTAGATGAAATAGCCTTCTAGTGGAAGAAGATGCCATCTAGGACTTTCAAAGCTAGAAAGAAGAAGAAGAAGTTAGTGCTGCCCTAATATATTCAAAGAACAAACAAAGGAAATGATTGAAAAATATATGAAGGAAATATAATTATAAAAACAAATCAAACTAAACTCCTGAAAATGAAAAAATTCACTGAAGGAAATAAAAAAGCAGTAGAAAGCATTAAGAATAAACAAGATCGGGCTGAAGAAAGAAACTCAGAGCTTGAAGACAACACCTGTGAGTTAAACAAGTCAGTCATAGAGAAAGACCTGAGAAATAAGAGGAATGAACAAAACATATGAAAGATGGGATTTTGTAAAGAGGCCTAACATAGGAATCATAGGCATCATTCACACTGAGGGTGAAGAAGAAAACACAGAAGGGTTGGAAAACATATTTGAGGTAGTAATTGAGAAAAATTTTCCTGGCCTTGCTAGAAATCTAGATATCCAAGGTACAAGAAGCTCAAAGGACCCCTGGGTGGTTCATTGCAAAGAGTTAATCACCACAATAGTCATCAGGCTGGTCAAAGTAAACAGGAAAGGGACACTCATATGAGCTATACAATGAAAGCATCAGGTAATTTACAAAGGAAAATCCATCAGACTAATTGCAGACTTCAAATGAAACTTTACAAGCCAGAATACATTGAGACCCCATTCTCAGTCTTCTCAAACAGAATAATGGCCAGCCTAGAATTTTGTATCATGTAAAACTATGTTTCTTATTTGAGGGAAAAATAAAGATTTTCTCAGAAAAGCTAACACTGAAGGAATTCATCAAGACCAGACCTGCCCTGCAGACAGTATACAAAACCGCAAAATAAATGGATCAGCATAGTAGAAACTCACCACTGTAAAAGCAGCTGAAAGCTAAATGTCAGAGCCCAGATACTACAATGGCTCAAGAGGTAAAACAAGGCAATAAAATTCTACTGAACAGGATGAACAGAAATCTACTTCACCTATCAATTCTTTCAATAAATGTGAATGGCTTGAACTCCTCACTCAAGCAACATAGGATAGCTGAATGGATAAAAAATAGAAGCCAAGGATCATTTGTCTTCAGGAAACACATCTAATCCCCAAAGACTCATCCAGACTAATGGTGAAGGATGGAAAACAAATTCCATGCAAATGGAAACCAAAAGAAACCTGGTGTAGCTGTTCTCATATCAGATGACATAGACTTCAAATCAGAAAAAGTAAAGAAAGACAAAGATGGTCATTATATAAAGGTGAATGGAACAACTCAACAAGAAGGCATGACAATCCTAAATATTTATGTACTAAACATAGGTGCACCCAGATTTATAAACCAAATTCTACTTGATCTAAACAAAATGATAGACAGCAGCATTGTAATAACTGGGGACTTTAATACTCTGCTGACAGAACAAGACAGATCCTCCATGCAGAAAATAAGCAGAGAAACAATGGACTTAAATGGAACTCTAAAACAAATGGATATAACAGAGATTTACAGGACATTATATCCCTAAATCACTGAATAAACATCCTTCTCATGAGCTTATGGAATAGTCTCTAAGTTTGATCACATCCTAGGCCACAAAACATGTCTCAATAAATTTTAAACATTATAAATTATACCATGTATTATCTCAGACCACAGCAGAATAACATTAAAATTCAATTCCAACAGAAACAGTTAACTCTGTACAAACTCATGGTAATTAAACAACCTACTGTTGAATGTTTATTAGGTCAAGGAGGAAATTAAGATGGAAATCAAAAGATTCTTCAAACTAAATGACAAATGGGACACAAGCTATCAAAATCTGCAGGATTCAACAAAAGCAGTCATAAGAGGAAAATTTATAGCCTTAAATGCCTACATCCAAAAGACTGAAAGATCACAAATCAACAATCTAATGAATCCTCTCAAGGAATTGGAAAAGGAAGAGCAAATCAATCACAAACTCACCAGGAGAAAAGAAATTAATAAGGTCAGAGCAGCATAAAATGAAATCAGTTATAAAAGAATTATACAGAAAATTAATAAAACAAAAAGTTAGTACTTTGAAGAGATTAACAAAATAGATAAGCCTTTCACTAGATTAACCAGAAACAGAATAGAAAGGACCCTAATCTCAATTAGAAATGAAAAAGGAGATATTACAACTGATGCCATGGAAATACATAATATCATCTCTGGATACTATAAACATCTCTATGCATATAAACTTCAAAATTTTGAGGAAATGGACAAATTCTTGGAAACACACAACCTCCCTGGGCTCAATCAGGAAAAAATAGAACTCCTGAATTACCAATATCAAGTAACAAATTTGAAACAGCAAAAATATCTCCCAACAAAATGTCTCAAACTAAATGGTTTCACAACTGAATTTTATCAGACCTACAAAGAAGAACTGGTACCTCTACTGCAGAAATTATTTCATAACATACAGAATGAAGAAATCCTCTTCAACTCATTCTATGAAGTCATTATCACCTTGATATTAAAGCCAGAAAAGGACACTCACAAAAAAGAAAACAACAGACAATACCCTTTATGAATATAGAAGCCAAAATTCTCAATAAAATTCTAGCAAACCAAAATCAGTTGCACATCAAAAAATAATCCAGCACAATCAAGTGGGCCTCATCCCAATGATGTAAAGATGGTTCAACATATGCAAATCTATAAATGTAATTGGCCACATAAATAGAAGCAAAAGTTGTTATAAAAGCCATATAAGATAAACTCACAGCCAACATCATACTGAATGGGGAAAAACTGAAAGTATTCCTACTTAGAACTGGAACCAGACAAACTTGCCCTCTGATCACCACTTCTGTTCAACATAGTGCTGGAAATCCTAGACAAAGCAATCAGGGAAGAAAAAGAAATCAGGGGTACCCAAACAGGGAAGAAGAGGTCAAACTATTGCTCTTTTCTAACAATATGATCTTATATCTAAAAAACCTTAAAGATTCTGCCAAGAGACTCCTGGAATTAATAAATAAATTCAGCAAAGACTCAGGTTACAAAATAAATGTACATAAATCAGTAGCATTCTTATACACCAACAGTCAAGCTAATAATCAAATTAAAGACTCACTACTTTTCATAATAGCAACAAAGAAAATAAAATACCTAGGAATATATTTTACCAACGAGGTGAAACACAACTATAGGAAGAACTACAAAACTCTGAAGAAGGAAATCGCAGAGGATGAAACCAAATGGAAAAACATATCATACTCATGGATCAGCAAAATTAGCATTCTTATAATGTCTATGCTACCCAAACTGATTTACAGATTCAATGCAATCACTATTAAAATACCAGTGTCATTTTTTTGCAGATCTAGAAAAATTAATTCTACACTTCATATGAAATCAGAAAAGACCCTGCATAGTGAAAATAACCTTACACAAAAAAAATGAATTGGCAGGCATCTTACCATACTTTCAAGCTATACTATAAGACTATAGTAACCAAAAAATCATAGTACTGGCACAAGAACAGAACCCTAAACCAATGGATCAAAACAGAGACCACAGATATGAAAGCATCTGCATATCTCCATCTGATATTTGACAAAGCAGACAAAAACCTACAGTGTGGAAAATAATACCTATTCAGTAAATCGTGCTGGGAAAATTTGATAGCCACATGTAGATGACTAAAAACAGAATCCACACCTCTCACCACTCACAAAAGTTAATTCATGATGGGATAACAGACTTAAATTTTATGCATGAAACTGTAAGAATTCTGGAAGAAGAGGTTGGAAAAAAAATTTTTATAGATAAGTGCCTAGGAAAAGAATTTATGAAGAATACCCCAAAGGCAATCACAACAACAATAAAATAAATAAATGGGACCTGATCAAATTAAAAAGCTTCTGCACAGCCAAGGACACAATCAATAGAGAAAATAGTCTACCTACAGAATAGGAGAAAATATTTGTGTGCTATACATCTGATAAAGGGCAAAAATCCAGAATCAACAAAGAACTTAATCAAATCAACAAGAAATAAACAACCCCTAAAAATGTGGGCAGAAGACATGAACAGAAACTTGTCAAAAGTAAATAGACTAATAGTCAATAAACAATGAAAAAAAGCTCAACATCTCTAATCATCAGGGAGATGTAAATCAAAACCATAATAAGATATCATGTAACCACAGTGAGAATGGCTTTTATCAAAAAGTCCCTAAACAACTGATCCTGGTGTGGATGTGGAGAGAAAGGAGCTCTTACACACTGTTGACAGGACTGTAAACTAGTACAATCTCTGTGGAAAGTAGTATGGAGAGCCATCAAAGAACTAAAAGAAGACCTACAATTTCATCTAGCAATCCCACTACTGGGCATTTACCCAAAGGAAAAACAAAAGCTATTTTATCAAAAAGACAGGTGTTTTCAAATGTTTATTGCAGCATAATTCACAATCGCAAAATGTAGAAACAGCCCAAGTGCCCATAAATACATGAGTGGATTAGTAAAATTGGTATATATATATTATATATATAATATATATATAATGGAGCATTACTAAGCCATAAAAATATGATAAACTAAGGCATTTTTAACAACCTGTATGGAACTGGGGATCATCCTCTAAGTGAAGTATTGCAAGAATAGTAAATAAAAACACCGCATGTACTCACTATTAAATTGGAACTAATTGATCAACACTCATGGCTACATATGGTAGTAAAATTCAACAGAATTAAAACAGGTGGGAGACGGGAAAAGGGGGTGGGTATATTCACTCCTAATGGGTGAATGCACTATCTGGGTGATGGGCAGACTTATAATTTTAAGTCAAATAGTATAAAACAAACTTATGTAACCCAAATGTTGCTATTCCTGGCATATATAGTGATTCCTCTAATGAATCTAAACAAAATTAATTGAAAACTTTCTGGAAAGTAGTCACCATTTTAGATACTATTAAAAACATTCATGATTCATGGGAAGAGGTCAAAATAGCAAAATTAACAGGAATTTGGAAGAAATTGATTCCAACCCCCACAGTTGACTTAAAGGGGTACAAAACTTCAGTGGAGGAAGTAACTGAAGATAGGGGCAGGAAATATCAAGAAAATATTAGAATTAGAATTAGAAGTGGATCCTGCAGATGTCACTGAATTGCTGCAATCTTGATAAAAACTTTAGCAACTAAGGAGCTGCTTCTTATGGATGAGCTAAGAATTTGGTTTCTTGAGATGCAATTTACTCTGGTAAAGATCCTATGTATATTGTTGGAATGACAACAAAGGATTTAGACTATTACATAACCTTAGTTGGAAAGTATTAACAGTGTTTGAGAGGATTGGCCCCAATTTTGAAAGAAGTTCTATTGTGAGTAAAATGCTATCAAACAGTATTGCATGCTATAGAAAAATCTTTTATGAAAGAAGAAGTCAATTGACATGGCAAACTTCATTGTTGCCTTATTTTGAGAAATTGCCACAGCCACCCCAATCTTTAGCAGTAACCCCCCTGATTAGTCAGCAGCCATCAACATTAAGGCAATACCTTCCCCTAGCAGGAAGATTAGGACTCACTGAAAGCTTAGATAGATGATCTTTAGCATTTTTTAGTAATAAAGTATTTTAATTAACATATGTACATTGTTTTTAGACATAATGCTACTGAACATTTAATAGACTACAGTATAGTGGAAACATAATTTTATATGGACTGAAAAGACAAAGAATTTGTGTGAGCGCTTTTATTCCAATATTCACTTTATTGTGGTAGACTGCAATTGAGCCCACAGTATCTCCAAGGGAGGCCCGCATTTTTCGTTGCTTTTCCCTTGGTGGTTTGAACTTATCTTGAAGAACAAACATTTATTTTCAAAACTACCTGTGCTGCTCACCTCTCCCAAATATATAAAAATTCCAACTTTAGTATCTTAGAACTTAACGCAGTTTTTAAAAATAACAGGTTCTAAGTAAATTTTTTGTTAGGTAAGGTAAAGTAAATCATTGGTGGGTATATTTTACTGTTGCTTTTTTTCATTCATTTTTAGTATTCCAAAACATAATTCTGAGACTGATTTGATTAGGAGAAAATGTCTCTTCTTACATAAGACAAGCAATTCACTTAGAGATATTACCAATTTTATATTTTATATTGATTTATCTAGATACTCCTTCACATTATATTGCTTAAAAATTCTAACATGATTTTTAAATTACAGATACCAATACAATTCACTCTGCAATTCCTATAGATGTCATTATCTGTACGGAGTTTACACCAGAGTATTCCACGGAAACACTCTGGTTTAATTATTTCTTAATTAGTCACGTCAGTAGTGGGTTTTTTAAATTGGTTTATTTCTTGGTTATATTATATTTGTGATATTATCAAATTTAAATTAATAGAATTTTTCACCTTTATCAGTAGGAGGAACTAGATGTGGTTATATCTAGAGCCCTTTTACTAGAATACAGCTAGCTCCAAGACAAATTATAATGTAACTCACTTGAAAGATAGAGAAATATTCAACTCCTGGACTAACATGGGCATTAATTGAAGCCTAGGGCAATCTATGGCACATAGGCTGTTCAATAAATATCTGTGGTAGGTATAATGCTATTGTTGCCCTGTCAGCAATTGCCAACAAAGGACATGAAAAAAAGGAGGGATTATTTTTACAATATTGAGAGAAAATAACTATCAACCTAGGATTTTGAATGAAAGTAAATGTACCTTTTCAAGTACAGAAAAATGAACAGCATTTACAACCATGGGTATCACTAAATAAGTTTCTTAAAAATGTATAAATAGTTCTGGAGGAAATAAAGTGAGCTCAGAATGAAATTCTGAGATTAAAAATGAAAAAAAAAGTGATTAAAAATATGCAGTTAAATCTAAACAAATGTTACACGAATAAAATAATAATAATTTTAAAGTATGAGGTTAAAAAAAGAAAAAAAGACAGAACTAAATTGGACAATAAGAGGATGTTAGTTAGGAGAAAGTTAAAGCTCATGGTTTTTGTATTATTTGCAAAAGGTATAAGACATAGATTACTAAGATATTCATGTTGCAAACTTAAGCAACAACTATTCCTGATTAAATATTAATGGACATTGTGTTAGCAATCATGAAAAAAATCATTAATATCCTTGCACATATCCATCAGAGCTATTGGAGGATTAGATGCATTGTCAATAAGCATTAGAATTTGAAAGAAATCTTTTTTCTTAGCAGTAGATCTCAACAGTGCACTTAAAACATTAATTAAATCATGTACTCAACAGATGGGCTGTCATCTGGGCTTTGTTGTTCCATTTCTAGAGAGTAAGCAAAGTAGATTTAGCATAATTCTTAAGGACTCTAGGATATTCAAAATAACAAATGAACATTAGTTTCAACTATAAGTCACCAGTTGCATTCACCTCTAACAAACGAGTCAACCTGTCCTTTGAAGCTTTTTTTTTTTCATTCCAGAATATTATGGGGGTATAAACATTTTGGTTACATAAATTGGTTTTATACAGTTAAAGTCAAAGTTATAAGTGTGTCCATCCCCCAGACAGTACCCATTAGGAGTGAATATACCCATCCCCTTTCTCTCTCTCCCAACTGCTTGAATTCTGTTGTATTTTGCTACCATATGTGAGCATGAGTGTTGATCAATTAGTTTTAATTTAATAGTGACTATCTGTGATGTTTGTTTTTCCATTCTTGCAATACTTCACTTAGAAGGATGGTCTCCAGTTCCATACAGGACGTTATAAAATGCCTTAGTTCATCATATTTTTATGGCTGAGTAAAACTCCATGGTATACATATACCAAATTTTATTAATCCACTCATGTATAGATGGGCACTTGGGCTGTTTCTACATTTTTGCAATTGTTAATTATGCTGCAATAAACATTCCAGAGCAACTGTCTTTTTGATAAAATACTGAGTAAATACTGAGTTAAGAACCTCACTAACACCACTGTGTCAGATCATCACAAATCGATCTATAAATATAATTGAATAATCCTAAAAATTGACACAAGATTTTAAGTAATATTCTAAAATTTATAAGCAGAGCAAATTATTAGGAATAGCCAAGGCATTATGGAAAAGGGTGAAAGAGAGAAGGCAGAACATTAATAGTTGTTTAAAGCTATGTTAATTTTACAGTATATTGTTGACACAAGGAAAGACAATTTAACTTGTGAAACAGAAAAGAAAAATCAGAAGTAGATATATGCAAATAGAGAAACATGATATATATGGCACATCTAATATTTTGGAGCAGTGGGTAAATGATGAACATTTAATAAATGGTGCTGGAACAATTGCTTATCCCTCTGGTCAAAGTGAAATTTAATATCAAAATCATACCGAACTGAAATATCAATTCCAAATCATTTAGAAAATAAAATGTGAAATGCAAAATTTTAAGGTAATCCTAAGAAAATATGGAATACCTTTATGATCTTTGGCCTATAAAATGTTTTATAAAATGTTTAAGATGATGTAAAAAGAGCTGACCGTGAAGAGATAAATTAATTTGATAATAATAAATTCAGAATTTTTATTTAAAATATGTGAAAAGACAAACTACAAAGAAAATATTTGCAGCTCATTTAAACAACAAAATAATAATTTAAATGGCATTACAAACTCCTACGATTCAATTAACAAAGAAAAAGATTAATAGTTAAATTTAAAAATTTCTTTGAAGTCTTCCTGTTTTGGGGGATATAGGAATTGATTGCTACAAACTTCTCTATTAGTGCTGCTTTTTCTGTATCCCATAGGTTCTGGTATGTTGTGTTTCAATTTTCATTTGTTTGAAGAAATTTTTTATATTTTCCTTTTAATTTCTTCATTGACCAATTGGTCATTCAGGAGTATGTGCCTAAATTTCCATGTGTTTGTACAATCCCCAAAGTTCCTCTTTAATTGATTCTTAGTTTTATTCCACTGTGATTGAGAAAAAGATGCTTGATATAATTGCAACATTTTTTAATTTTGGGGGAATTTTGTAGCTTAACAAGTAGTTTATCCTTGAGAATGTTCCATATGCTGATGAGAAGAATGTGTATTCTGCAGAAGTTGGATGAAATCATAGTTAAAAATAATTTATTATATAGTTCAAAATAGCTAGAAGGGAAGAATTATAATGTTCTCAACATAAAGAAAAGATAAATGTCAGAGGTGCTAATTATACTGATTTGATCATTACTCATTGTACATAGATATCAAAATATCACATGTACCCCCAAAATATGTACAACTATCATATTTAATATTTAAATAAAAATATCCATGAAATACTTGAATAAACTTTTCCCCAAGAAGAATAATCAATGGCTACCAAAAAAATAAAAATATGCTTTTTCTCTTTTATAATGTGGGAAAGAAAATTTATCTCCCTGAATTGACATTCCATACCAACTACATTTGCAAACATTTTAAAAAGTCTCATAATTCTAAGAATTGTTACATATGTGAAGCAATAGGAATTTATACATTGCTGTTGTAATTGGGTGTATACAAGTACATGGAAAGGCAAATTATCATTATTTAGTAGAATATGAATGAGTTATGGCCCATAAATTCTCCTCATGGTTATACACCTTTGATAATTTTTTGTGAGTATATATCAAGAAACATATAACAGAAAATAAACAACCATGTACTTTCTAATGTAGCTTGAAATTATAAAAATACCTATTGGCATAAAATTAATCAATGATGCTCTGTTTATACAATGTAATATTATAAATAGCAAAAATGAATTGGTCATTGCTATATATATCAGGTATGAGTCTTAGAAACATAATGTTAAGTGAATAAATTAAGTCACAGAAAATCACATATAATGTGAATTCAATTTTATATTGCACAAAACTAAGCAAAATTAAACAAAATATTTCTTAAGGACACATACATGGTTGCATATACACCTCTAAATATGAAGAAGCTAAGTGATAAATAAATGTGTATATTTATGTACATGTACATACATGAACAAAGCAAGGGAATGATAAACAAAAACTTTAAGACAGTTTTTAACTTCAGTAGGAGAGGTAGGGAGTGCAAGTAGGGAAATTAAACAGTGTTGGTAATATTCTAATTCGTTGTTTGGCTGGTCAATTCACAGTATTTATTTTGTAAGGATGTTCCTCAGCTTAGGTTTAGGATAGACATATTCTTTTCTATGTATCAAATGAAAATATAGTAATGAATTAAAAATTTTGAGTTGGTATCCCTTAGCTGTTCTTTCAGAGGCTTTGGCATGTCTTTGCCTACTCAAGAAAAGAGATTGTGAGGAGGGACTTATTAGGGCAGTGTATATTCATGAAAGAAAAAAGTCCAAATACATAATTCTGTTTGGGCTTCACATTTGATGTGTTTTCATCTTTGTGACAAAACCACACACCTTAAAATTTTGGAAGGGGTTATAAGGCCTGCCATAGAGCCACCCACCTGCTCATTTTCTCTTTAAACCAAGGAAGAGACTTGAAAGCATCTATTTGATTTCAAACTAGTATATATAAGTTGTTTAAAAAGCAGAACCTTGTTTCTACCTAAAGAAAGTCTTTTCCTGATGTAGGTATCAGGGATCTGCATTTTTAACTAACATCTCCAGAAGAAATGAATGAAGTGGGCTTCTGATGATATTTTGAGAATCCATTTTACGGCAATGGACTTGTACATTAACAGTGAAGAATGATTATTGCTCATTTCATTTTCCACAAATCTCATTATACTGTAACTTTGACATCTGTGAGGAAAACATTGAGCCCCGGTAATCATGATTTCAAATATAAAAAGAGAGTAAGTCATTCTTCACTATAAAAAAAATTGTTAGAATTCCAAATGTATTTTACATAGCTATGCCAAGCTCAAGGATGTTTCATCAGGTCTGTAATAATATGTAGAAAGAGATTTTGTGTTTCTTTCTATGTTTTATTACTGAGGGAATTATGAACATGTGCATCTGGAGCAGAAATCTTGTATTTGTTATAGCTATAAATCATAGGGTTTATTCTAATTGCCATCTTCCAATAACCGTGCGATCTTAATTTAAGTAGAAAAAAAAAGAAACATTGATTTTGGCTTGTGAGTAAAGCTTTCAGTGACAGCAATTAATCTTATTTTGCTTTTTAAAACTGCACATTTTGTGTGACAATTATCAAAGATTAATGATATGGAGAACCACAATACTGTTTTCTAATTATAATTATAGTACGATATTTGGTGAACACTAGTTTCAGAAAAACTTCTCAGAATCTCTTAGCAAATGCTGTCATGACTGTCATGGTGTGTGATGGTCTAACACAACTTGAATGTCTATCTAGAAATTCTTGTTACAATTTAGCTTTTGTGTTTGCTGTCTGATGGGTGTCCTACAAACTAATGATCTTATTTTGCATGGCTGTCCATGTTGATGACTTTTTGCCCTTAGCTAAGAATTAAAGTAATAATTCAGACATTTTAAACTTATTCTTTATATTGCTACCTTAACAATTTGAAAAACATCCACACCTGAGACTATTTCTGATATAACTAATATCTGTCCGTAAATACAAGAAATTCATTCAAAAAGTTTCCCCTCCAATTAGAATGGGATACACATTCACTTTGCCCTAAAAGGAAGAAAACACAGAATATGCCATCATTTCTATTTCAATACTAATCACAATGTTTCAGTAAATCAATTGGAAAGAAAAGATCACACATGTTATTTATCTTGGTAAAGCAAGGTTTTTATTTTTATTTTTTTTAACAGAAAATGTTTTTTAAATCTTACCTACACTAAGCAGCCTAGACATGACCCAGAATTGCAATCATTTCCAATGCAGAAAAGTAATTGGACAGGGTCAAGTTTGGAGCCACATTTTTAAAATTTATGAGAATCTTGACTCCAGTCTTACACACTGTCAAGGAATCTGACTGTCAAAACTTAAATCTTAGGAGTCTCAATAGAGAACTATTTGGCAAGATTTTATGGGGACTAAGACAAGATTCTTCTTCATTAAAGTTTAAGGGAAACTGTCCTACCATTCATTTCCAATATTGCAATGAAAATGAAAATGCAAACCAAAGAGCCAATCTTAGCCCATTTTGGAAAATATTTTTAAAAATTCAACTTATCACTGAGTAATACTCCATGGGAGACCATCCTTTTAAGTAAAGTATCACAAGAATGGAAAAACAAAAACCACATTTACTCACTACTAAATTGAAACTTAGAGATCAACACTCATGTGCACATATGGTAGTAAAATTCAATGTAAATCAAGCAGGTGGGAGGGAGTAGGGGATGTGTAAATTCACACCTAACAGGTACAATTGACACTATGTGGGAGTTGGATACACTTACAACTTTGACTCAAACTGTACAAAAGCAATTCAAGTAACCAAAATGTTTATACCCCCATAATATTCTGAAATTTTAAAAAACCCTCAACTTATAGAAATCTGTAATGTCTCTAGTGTTATTAGTTTAGTTTCATTTTTACTATGCACACACACACACACACACACGAGCTTTAAAAAGTGCATTGCTGCCCATTTAGCACACTAGAAAATTTATTCTACAGTAAAATAAACGTCCATTTTATCCAACTTGGCCTAATTTTGCTTACATGTCATGAAACAATTTATTATCTGTGGTATGCTGTTTTTATTACGCCTGGATTCTTTCTCTTTTAAACTTGGAGAAATGAAAGCATCATGTCTTCAGATGTATGAAACAATTAAATCAATAAAAAGAAAAATCTCCCAGTTCTTACATATGACCATATCTATATGTCATGGTAAAGAGAAATTTGAATTTAGAAAATATGAACAACTAATTATGGAACACTTTCTCAGTGGTATATTATACTATTATTTAATCAAAAATATAAGCAGAACAAAAAGACAAACTTGTTAAGACAAAACTATATAATACTTTTTTATCAATGAACAAAGTCTGGAAGAAAGCATGGAAAGCATACATAATTAATTTTTAAATTTCAATTGTATCATATTCATTGATTTTTAATCTGGCTTTATTTTTGATATTTTCTTTTATTTCAAAGTATTAAGGGTAAAAGTAAAATGGTTTTGGTCACATAGTTCGCTTTTGTAATGCTTGAGCCACAGCTATAAGTGTGTCCATATCCCAAATAGTGTTCATTGTATCCATTAGGTGGCCCTTTTCCCCTCCCCTCCACCCCTTCCCACTGCTTGATTCCCACTAAATTTTACATTCTTCTGTGCACGTGTGCTCATCGGTAGTTGTAGTTTAATAGCTAGTACATGTGGTGTTTATTTTTTCCATTTCTGTGATACTTCACTTAGGATAATGGTCTCCAATAACATCCAAATTGTTGCAAAAGGCATTAATCCATCCCTTTCTGTGGATGAGTAGTACTCCATTGTATACATATAACACATTTTTGTTAATCTACTCAAGAATCGATGAGCATTTGGGTTGATTCCACACCTTTGTAACTGTGAATTGTGCTGCAATAAATATTTGAGTGCAGGTATATTTTTAATAAAATGTCTTTTTTTCCTTTGGGTGTATACCCAGTAGTGGGATTGCTGGTTGAAATAGTAGGTTTGTTCTCAGTTCTTTGAGGAATCTCCATACTGTTTTCCATAGAGGTCGTACTAATTTGCAGTCCCACAAACAGTTTACAAACATTCTTTTTTCTCTGCATCCACATCTGTTGCTTTTAGACTTTTTTTCTCCTTTCTTTCATATATTATTTCTTTTGTTTTTAATTTTTTAATTTCAGAATATTATGGGGTACAAATGTTTTGGTTACATGGATTGCTTTTGTACTGCTTGTGTCAAAGTTATGTGTGTATAAAAGCCATTCTAACAGGGGTAAAGTGATATCTCACTGGGGTTTTAATTTGCATTTCCTGATGATAGTGACATTGGACATTTTTTCATATATTTATTGGCCATTTGTCTATCTTTTTTTGAAAAACTTCTGTTCATGTATTTTTCCCACTTTTTAAGGGGTTGTTTAGTTTTTCTTACTGATTTGCTTGAGTTCTTTGTAGATTCTAGATATTAGCCCTTTATCAGAGGTATAGCTTGCAAATATTTCCCCCATACTGTAGGTTGTCTATTTGCTCTGTTAATTATTTCCTTAGCTGTGAAGCTTTTTAGTTTAATTAAATACCATTTTTTATTTATTGTTGCTGTGATTGCCATTGTGGTGCTAGTCATAAATTCTTTGCCTAAGCTGATATATAGGAGAGCTTATTTCTACATTTTTCTGTAGAATTCTTATGGTTCTGTGCCTTATATTTAAGTCTTTTATCCATCTTGAATTAATTTTTGTGAGGGGTGACAGACATGGGTCCTGTTTTATTTTTTTGCATGTGGATATCCTCTTTTCCCAGCACCACTTATTGAACAGGGCTTCTTTTCTCCAGTGTGCATCGTTGTCTGCTTTGTCAAAGATCAGTTGAGATCGTTGGCTGTAAGTGGATAGTTTTATATCCAGGTTTTCTATCCTGTTCCATTGGAAGAAAGAAGTTGCTAGACCTCAGAATGTAAAAAAAAGATTAACAGATTATATAATCACTGATAAGCCTAACATTCTATAATTATTTCTATTTTACAATTAATTTTTAAAATGAACAAGACACCTGTGATAATTTAATATGAACTTCACTTTTTATGTTGGGCTCAGTAGGAGCAAAACCTAAGCTGGATATTCTCATTCAAAAGAGTTAATGCAAAAGTGCTCTCAAGTCAAACCTATATGGGAGTGAGGCATGAAGGACAGAGCACAAATAGAAACTCTACAAGGATGTTCATTCAGCGGAAGCCTGTATTCAGTTTACTTGCTCATAGCATAATACCTGGTATTAATATATAGCAGATACTCCTAAGTGTCTTCAAATAAATACACCATAATAGACCAGTTTGAATTCAAAGGACTGAGGTAGTTAGCCATGTGTTGCCTCCAGAAGTGAAAAGCTCACAGACATGTCCAGGTGAGTAACATAGATCTATTAGCATCAGCTGGGTTTGGGTCCAAAAGTCCTGTAAAGTGTGTTTAGGCAGAGCACCAACAGAATGTAAACAAAGGTAGCGATTTATAGTTTAAGTCCTTGAAATGGATATTCCACATCTTTGCAGAATAGATTCAAGCTATCTTCTAGCAAATCACGTAATTGCCTTAGTGGAGGCATTCCACCAGTGGCAGAGTAGGTCAGTGTGTTACTCGGAGTAACACTAGCTGCTGTAACAGAGATCCACCCCCCCATGTGCACCTTTTTAAAGAAAATATATAAATATTTCTCAAGTGTGAAAATTTCAGCATCTTGGATAACTTTGTTCCAGGGTTCCTGGTTCTTTCCATCCTATTCCTTTGTCATCTGATAGGGTATTGTTCTCATATGCACCTAAAAATCAAGTCAGGGAAGTTTCTGTACTTATACTTGGAAGAAGGGGAAGGAGAGAACGCTCAGGTAAGAGACACATCACATCAACTCTTATTTCATTGGAGAAAACTTAGTCACATATTTATGCTTAGCTGCAAGAGAGTTTAGGAAATATAGTCTAACTATATTCATATTATAATTATATTACAAACAAAAAAGAATAATGAATTTTAATAGACATCTAGCAGTACCCACTATGGGCTTCAATGTGGTTAGCTGTTTTTCTATCTATGAAGAACCCTAAAACATTCCTGACTGAAAATCAAGGTGATAGTTACAAGTCCCCACATTTAACTCTGTGTTTACTGAGAAAGAAAAAATGGTCTCACTTTGTTAGAAGAGAACACCCCTGAGTGTAAGGTACAAATTATCTTCGCTAGCAGTTATCAATATCTTCAAAGTATTTTTGCAAAATCTGAGTGCAAGTTACTCCGTGCAACTACTAGTCCTAACTCCAAATCTGAAGACCAGCTAGCAGGCAAGCACCTAAAGTCATCTCTGGCAAGCTAAAATTCCAAAAGAGAATGATTTATGTTAACAGTGAACAAGTGATTTTGTCTTAGTACAAATATTAAAATTATTTAATATACCCTCTAAGAAATTGGTTCATATAATTGCAATAATAAATGGAGATTAAAAGACAGAAAAACTCAAAGGATTTGCTAACTTGCATAAGACAATTATTAAGCCAAACTTTGTGAGAATGCTCTTATTAGATATTAGATATTTCTATTCTTATTTAGATATTTCTTAGATATTTCTTATTAGATATTTCTCTTATTAAATATTTCTCTACATAAATACTGCAAATTATTAGTTCCATGCAGTTATGATTATAGATTAAATGTAACATAACAGTCAATTTTAGAAAAATTAAACTAGCATTTCCAATGTGCATACTAAGTTGAAGTATAAGAAATTGCCAATATTCAATTGTTCTTAATGTACTAAAGTAGCTAATCCATATGGTTCAACTTAATATTATAGCTTTTAATTAATACACTTAAAAAGATGTATGTGATTTTTTAAAGAAGCAATTTATTTCTATTAAATAAATATAGAGTGTTTAATATCTCAGTGGTATTATCTGATAAATTCATATTTATCTCATTTTTTATTTCAGCCTCACCTCTATAGGGCTATTTAACATCTGTATACTTATGCTATATATCTGTATAGTTCTTTACTATGTGTATAATATTATTACTGTAACATTTAATCCATAGAATAGCCCTTTGGAACAGTTAGGGTAGTTACTACATGCCTCGTTTTATAGGTAAAGAAATAGAAATCCATTTTTTAAAAGTCATGTTCTAACATAATCCCTTCTAAGAGATCGTTTTTTACTTAAATGTATAATATCTTTGGTCCTCCCTCATGTTTCCATGATACCAATGCATATCTAAATGACAGCACTTATTTTGGGCACTTTGAATGCTTGCTCAATTGGCTTATAAGCTCCTGCATACCTCTTCCTAAAATGACTCTCTGTCTCCAGCAGTCTGACACAAAGAAGACACTCAATAAATGTATGCCAATTAGCAAATTCTTTACTAGTAACAAGGTAACTCTCCTACGCGCATTCACACACACACAGCATTTGGGAGTACATTACAATATAAGAGATTTTAATGAAAATTGAGATGGGTTAATTGAGATATGGATTCCATCACAGAAATATAGACAACTTCACCCTAACTAGGAGATATTGCTTTTTTAAATACTTTGTGGATGTTGAGGTTTCTCAACCCCAGAGAACTTCTTATCATTCTCTATTCTCTTTCTTCTTCTCTTTTGTTCTTCTTCCCTTATTATCAGCACTTTCTCCATTGTAAATGGAAAAGAAAATTCCTCTTTTTATTATTCTCTCTCTTTCTCCTCCTCTTCAGATATCCATACTCTCCTGACTTTCTACTGAAAAAATTTATGATATAATTTTTCCAAACAAAGATAGTTTCCTCAATAGAGAATTCTAGTATCAGTTGTCAATGTTCTTTTAATATTCCTATATAAATATTGAGAAATCTCACATACCAAGCAAGAGAAAAGTGAAGAATTCCAACACATGACTATACTCCACCCTAAAAAAGAAGAACTAGATTCTGAGACAGGGAGATGCAGATTGTCAATGATTGACACTAAGGAAATTCCAAACTTATTCTAAAAACAAATATCGAAGACATTGAATTTTATAATTTAACATTTATATTTCAGTCTTTCAAATAACTTATGAAGTCTTGTTATTCAAGAAAAGAGTTAGTTGAAAAAATGCCATCTGGAGGACAAAAAGAGAAAAATTGTAGACAAGGCAGTTTGAAATGTCTGCAGCATTTAGATGTTTGACCCTTCAACTACTGATGTCAATTCTGATTGATTATCCCACTTATAAGCTTCTTGAAAATAATTAATAAGTGAATTTTGATACTGGCCCTATGTTAAGCACCCGTTAAGTGAGCATGTCTTAAAACCCAAGTGTCTGATCTCAGGGTTAGTGTGCTCACTGATCACTACAGCACATACCATACCTTTGTTTACTTGGAGGAATTTAAAGAGAATAAAGAGTTCAGTTTGTGCATGGCATATATAAAACTGCATTTCCATAGATTATACAGTTTTATACCATTTGTTCCTTACCTTACATATGGTATGGTATTTAGCCTTTCTCAAATTGTTTGAACTTAAGGGTTATGGTTTCTTTAGTCTCCATGGAAACACTGACAATATATTTGAGCATTGAAGGTTTTTTGTTATCCATGTTAGCTCAGCAAAATGTACAGTCATCTCAGATAAATTGAAAATACAGTCTGCTGAAGCAAGTATTTTAACATGAAGAGCCTTTTTTTTTTCTTTCATCTACTTTAAATAATAGCTTTGTACTAATACTGATTTTCAAGTTTAGAGTTATGTTCTAAGAAATCACATCACCTTAGCCTCACGTACTAAAAAGAGTAATTTTTTTCCCTATCCTTTTTCAGTACTTGAAATCAGTTTCCAAGTAGAGCATTATAAATGGTAAAAGAGTTCAGTACATAAACTCATTCCATCTATTTAACTGGGAAAATGATACATTTTTAACAGTATTACTGGGAGATTAATTCCCAACAGTTTGACAGATTTGAGTTTGAGGTCTAGTAGTATGTGTTAGCTATATCTCACCTCACAATTTTCAAGGGCAGCCTGAGGTCAATTTGCATTTTTGTAAAACCACTATAGTACAGAAGACAGTCAGGGCTGTCTGTGATGATTGCTGTGTCACTTTTCTTGAACTTCTAGACATTGATAAGCACAATCTGTCAACACATATATAAGCAGAAATGTTGTAACCCTGCACATTATTATTTATTTTGCACACTAGGCTGACAAAATTGAGCCTTGACAGCATTGCAAGATTTTTCAGTGTTGGTTCTTCTAAAAACTAATTCCAAAGCCATTGAATTTTGTAATTTAACATTTATATTTCATTCTTCCAAATAACCTGTGAGATCTTGCTATTGAAGGCAAGAGTTAGTGAAAATAATTTGGGTTGTTCCCTGTAGGGAATGATAAGCAATATCCAGTCAAGTCAATGGGATCTTTAGACAAAATGATTAAAAGGCAATTCTTATGTTTTCTGGGACCTGAATAATTTTTAAATTATTTAAAAATCCAAGCTTGTCTTACCTCAGTTCAAAGCTCTTCAGTAAATCACAATAAACAAATCAGAATTGTCATACTTCTTTGTTTAAATTCCATGTTTGAAGTATACTAGATACTTGACATTTTCCTTGAAAAGATAATTTCCTCAATCTTTATTTGGGGATATCAAACAAATTAGAAAAAAAAATAAACACTTTATTTATATTGCCACAGAAAACTAAACTGAACTTAATTTCCAAAAGTTCAGCATTTTCTCTGCATAAGAATCATAACAAGAAAGCAGTTCTCTTATAAGAACAGCTCAGCTCCCATGCCATTTTTGATGTTTTTCAGTTTCGTGTCTTTCAAGCCAGCTAGAAATGAATAGAGTAGAGGAAGATAAAGGTTTCCCTCTTTACAAAAAGAAATAAGAAGCAAAATAAATATGTTAAATTACACCCTAACTCAATGTTGAAGATAGAAAATTAACCTGCTATACAGTGTGAACGTAGAGGTATATAAGGTTTATTTTCCTGTAGGTTTGAACATATCAGTCCCACGACTTATATTTAATGTATTATTTAGAAAAAATGAAAAACTTATGCTTCTCCAATCCCCAAACACAATTATAGTCTGAAGACAAAGAGAGGAGTCAGTGATTTCATATTTCACTGCAGAAATTTTTAATTTAACATAACAATAAAAATAACATTTCATGTGGGTTATCCATCAACAAATTTATACATTTGTATTGATCCTTGCATACAATCAAGTCAGTCTCCATTGCTCTGAGCAAGGACTTTTCATTATAGAAATGTACCTCCCTGTATATAAAGGAAGGGAATTAGTGATAAGAAATTTGTTCAAGTTATACATCTATTCCATATGTAAAGTGACAATTATTAATATATTTTCTCATAATTTCAGCATGCCAGTCCCAAAATTAATAGGTCAAGCAAGAAAATAACCTTATTAACTAATTTATTCATTAATTTATTTATTTCTTATCATGGCTGTGCTAGACAGAGTCAAATAAGTGGGTCTGAAGTTACAAAATAAATAAGAAAGTGGATGTCATTAGCACTTAAGTGAGTGATGGAAATGAATGAAAATTCCATAGGAGAGAATGTAACTTGAGATGATTTTCAGAAACTTAATTCCAGAGAACATCAATTTGTAAAGAAACAAATTTTTATATAAAAGGAAGATCATGTCAGGGATTAAGGAAAAAATAATGAGAAAATATAACCTGAAAATCATTGTGTCATGAGAACCACAGGGAAAGGCTTTTCACAGAGAAGTACCATGTGTGAAGCCCTGTAGAGAGGTCAAATTAAAAAAGATGAATATGGTTCATTGTTTTAACAAAATATGAGATAATTTATGCATAGTGGCCAGCCACAGCACTTTTCATAGCTAGTAGGGAAATAAGCTAAATTTTAAATCTTTTTAGTAGATAATTTGAGAGAGAAAATTTGGCAACAAAAAAAATGAAGAATCTTGACTGCAAAGGGAAGCAAACAAATGTAATATTAATTAGAAAGAGATTAATTTATTGTTTGATGTTAAAAAAATAAACTAGAAGAGATGAACATGCTGAAAGAAATGAACTTGGGGTATAAGAAAATGGCTTAAGCGTGTTGAAATACTGGAGATGGCAAGAGAGTATAGACTCACATTCCAGGAGTGGAATTTCTTCTGGAGAAGAAAAGGAAGAGATCTTTCACTGAGATATGAAAGACAGAAGCAAAAAACAACACAGATCTAAGGCCACAAATGAGGGCCATTGAGTGAGGTTGAACCAATGATGATGGCTACAATACTCTGCTATGCAGCACACCAGACTATGGTCTTTGACTCATGCCTTCTTTCTGTAGCATTTTCTTCTTCCCATTTTCAACCATTACCTTTTGCACCTTGCCATCCTTGCCCTGCTTCAGTTCTATTCAGGTTCATCTCACTGTGGTGGCATTTGCTCTTTATCCTTTTAAAAGTCTGTTAACAAGATAAGCAAGACATTCACAAAACATTTACAACCTACACACTAAGTATTATGAAATACTCTATGTTCCAGGCATAAAGCCCATTATTTTGTGATGGTGAGTCATATGTTGTCCAGAAAGCAGATCCTGTTTATGAAAATAGGTGCTGAATCATTCCTGCTTTCATTATTCTTATACCAAACTTATGTATTTCAGATTTAAGAATGCAGAACTGATGTGGACCTCTGTTCAGTTTTCTACCAAGGTTTGACTTGAAGAATTATTCTTTCCTGTTTAAATTAACAGAATTGGGTGAAATCAATGAGTGAAATGAATAAGGGCATGGTACAAGTTCCAAGTTCTCTATCATATTTTGGATATATGTTTGTGAAAGTCACCATACTATTGAATTAACCTTATCAAATCTACTTTGAGCAGTCTCCATACATTATTGAAGAAGTGATCAAACATCAGAAACATGTAACTAAATTCCTTACTAGAAGGAAATCTCCTTTATTGTATAGCAAAATATGGAATCTTTCTTAATTTTCAGAATATCAGAATTCACCTTTGGAAAGAATAGCATGTTTGTGACATGTTTCCAATGTTTTTTCAACAGCTTTATTGAAGTATGATTGATATATGTAGAAACTGCACATATTTGACATATATAATTTGATGAATTTGGACCTATGCATTTAGCACTTATGATGCTGTCACCATCATCAAGGTAATAAACACATCTATCACCTGCAAAACTTTTTTGTGTTCCTTCGTGTGTGTGAATGTTCGGGGAGGGCTGTGTGTATGGTTAGAATGCTTAACATGAGATTTACCCTATTAACAAAATTTTAAGTGTACAATACCGTGTTGTCAACTATAGGAAATATGTTGTACAAAAGATCTCTAGAACTTATTAACCTTGCATAACTGAAAAATTATATCCAGTAAAAAATAATTCCCCATTTCCCTCTCTCCCCAGGCCCTGGAAACAATAAGTCTATTCTCTGCTTCCATGAGTTTGGCTATTTTAGCTACTCCATATAAGTGCAATAGTACAATATTTATCTTTCTGAGACTGGCTTATTTTACGTGGCATAACATCTTCCAGGTTCACCTATGTCGTTGCAAATAATATAATTTTCTTACTTTTTAAGGCTGAATAATATTCCATTGCATGTATATACCACATTTTTTAATCCACCCATCATTAGGTGGTCATTTAGGTTGTTTCCATATCTTGTATATTGTGAACAATGCTGCAATAAACATGGGATTGCAGATATCTCTTTGAGATATTGATTTTATTTACTTTGGATATATACCCACAAGTGAAATTGCTGGATCATTTGGTAATTTTATATATATATATATATACACACATATATATTTGTGTGTGTGTGTGTGTGGTACATTCATGTTATTGAAAGGTGCTCAATAAATGTATATAGGAAACACGCAATAAATGTTTGTTGAAGGAATGTGTAAGGAAATAAATATATTATAAGTCCCTACAGGACAGACATCCTATCTATTCAATATAAGCCCAGTGCCTAGCATAATGCCTAATGTGTATAGCATGTCCTCAACAAATATTTGTTGAATAAATGAATGAATGATGAATGTGGTCAGTTCAAGCGACTTCTCTCAGTGTGAGTCCTTAGTTTGTTTATTTTTTAAAGCTATCTATAAGTTTTTATTTTTTTTATTAAGATATTATAGGGGTACAAACAATTTGGTTACATGAAATGCATTTTCGTCGCTCAAGTCAGGGCCAAAAACATGTCCTTCCTCCATACAGTGCGCCCTGTCTCCATTAGCTGTGGGTTTACTCACCCCACCCGCTCTAGGCTCTAGCCCCCACTCCCTCAGCCCCCCTACCTGACTGGCACCCAGTGAGTATTAGTACAATGTGAGAACCTTAGTGTTGATCAGTTAGTACTAGTTTGAATGTTTTTCCACCCTTGTGATACCTCACTTCGAAGGATGGGCTGAATCTCTATTTAGGACAATAAAAAAGATGCTAGTTCACCATTGCTTTTGTAGTTGAGTTGTATTCCATGGTATACATATATCATATTTTATCAATCCACTCATGGATTGATGGGCACTTGAGTTGTTTCCACATCTTTGCAACTGTGAATTGTGCTGCTATAAACATTTGAGTGCAGATGTCTTTTATCTTTGAAGATTTTAATTACATATATATGGCATTGACTAATGTTGTTCCACAGCTGTTGGATAATTGATGCTTAAAAAAATTTTTGACCAAAGTAGGTATTCAATAAATCAGGATGATGATATAATTGAGGAAGAGAGCGTATGCAGAGGGTCTAAAACTATGCCTGGCATTCAGTAGATCAAGTAAATAAATGATAGTTTCAAAGAAAAACCATGCTTTTGTAAACTGTGTAGTATTGATATTTTACTTAGACTGAAATTTCTTGAAGCCAAGTCAATAGTTAAATAATTTCAGTGAGTCATCTTCATGACAGTTGCAAACTTCTCCCTATAATCATACCTTACTTAGTAAAAGAATGTGCAGCTAGAAGAGTTTTCCATTAAAGACTGACTGCCTGAAAGGGAGATCTACAAATCACTGGGAAAGTTCCTGGCACCATCACCTTAGTCTGGCCATTTACAAAATATCTATAAGTCTTCCACAAGGAAAGAATGAGTGTGTGAATTTTCCCCCCTGACATACTTGTTCTATAAAATATAAGGAAAAGTGGTGAAAGTTAAGAAAGGCCATAAGGAGGTCAGGTTACCCATGTGGAAGTGATTTCGTAGTACATTGCTCAGCTCTTCAGAGTGTATACAGGTGTGCAGCCTTCTGCTGTAGGAAGATAGGTGGTAGCTAAAGGAATAGAGTCCTTTCTGCTATCAACTTAAACACAAAAATAAAGAAGGGTGGGATAGAAAGCATAAAAGAGAAAGAGGAAGAAGGGGAAAGAAAAATAGGGAGTTGGAGGGGAGGAAAGGGAGGTCTTCTTTTTTTAATTTTTTTATTTCAGAGTATTACGGGGGTACAGATGCTTTGGTTACATAAATTGCCTTTGCACCACCCAAGTCAGAGCTACAAGGGTGCCCATCCTCCAGACAGCATGCACCACACCCATTAGGTGCAAGTTTACTTATCACCTCCTTCCATACGTGTGCATAAGTATTGATCGATTAGTATTAATTTAATGGTGAATATATATGGTGTTTCTTTTTCCATTCTCGTGATACTTCACTTAAAAGAATGGTCTCTAGTTCAGTCCAGGAACTGGTATTAGTTCACAATTTTTGTGAGAGGTATTAGTTCACAATTTTTTATGGCTGAGTAGTACTTCATGGTATACATATACCACATTTTATTAATCAACTCATGGATTGATAAGCACTTGGGTTGTCTTCACATCTTTGCAATTGCGAATTGTGCTGCTGTAAACATTTGAGTGTAGATGTTTTACGTTATGTCACTTAACTGTCATTCAAACTGCATGATTTCAGTATCTTCCTCCATTTTGCAGATGGAGAAATGGTGGCTCAGAGAGGTTAAATAACTTACCTATGTTTGTAAAACTGATAGTTACTAGACCTGTGATTTAAACCCAGCTCTAGTTCCAAAGCTTGCATTCTTAACCTGTCTCTTGCATGCTGCTTCTTTTCCCTCCACCGTCTATTATCTCTTGTTCCTTCTCTCTTTTGTCAATCTTTTTAAAATTATTATTTCTTTACCTTTCCCTCATAGTTATAGATTTTACTTCTTAGCATGGCAGATTTTATCTTTTGGGCTCAACCTTAACTTTTCCATCCTTGTCACACAATATTATACTTTCTCAAAGTTTAACTCTTTGGACTCCCTAAGCAAACATCGTCTTTGCTAACCAATTCCTATACCATTTTATTTACCTGAGACATTCTTGCCATTTCTTGTGGCTGCTCATATCTCATTGTCCTAGATCAGGGGTCCTCAAACTTTTTAAACAGGGGCCAGTTCACTGTCCCTCAGGTCGTTGGAGGGCCGGACTATAGTTAAAAAAACAAAACAAAACTATGAACAAATTCCTATGCACACCGCACATATCTTATTTTGAAGTAAAAAAAACAAAACAGGCAAAAACACCCGGCGGGCCAGATAAATGTCCTTGGCGGGCCGCATGTGGCCTGCGGGCCATAGTTTGAGGACCCTTGTCCTAGATAGTCTGTCCTTCAGAGGTAGGACTTTATCACTCTTATAATATGAGGATCCAGCATAGGGACTAGCACCTATGTAGTATGTTTGCAAAAAATATCTGATGACTGGCTGAATGAAAAAAAAATGAATACATGAATTCATCAAGGCTAAATCAAATACCACCCATTCCAAGAAGTTTTCCCAACCTCATGACTAGAAAAAAGTCCTTCCTCCTCACAACTCCTGAAGCAACATACAACAGGCAGGTTATGAATACAAGCTTTGTAACCAAAGCTGAGGTTGAATCACAGCTCTCCTCTTTATACTTTTCATATGTTATCCATGACATTCTCACTTGAATATGTACTTGTTCTATTTTCCTTACTGAAATATGCATTTCATTAAGGGCAGAGTTCCTATTTTACTCATCTGTGACTCTATCAAGAACAACTGATATTTGATGAATTAAGGAATATAGAACCAGAACCCTTCTGTAATGATAAAATTTACTCTAGTACTTGACCATGTTTATGAGATCTTGGATCTCTTTGAGTATCTAATAAAAGCTATAACTCCTTTCTCCACAAATATGCATGTTTTTGAAATTATACATCCTATTTTTATGGAACTTCTGGACTCCAAATAAAGATTCTGAACTTTAATGGGATCTGAGACCATCACTCAACACCACCCTACCCTCAGACCTTTGCTTACATAATTTTTCAATCTAGGATTTACTCTCTTAAAATTTATCCTATTTCCCCTACCTTCTAAGACCCAGTTGAAAATTAGTCTCTTCTAGAAAGTAAGAATATTTTCCATTTTAAATCTTCACTAACCTAGCTGGCATCTTCTAGTAAGCCATGATTCATTTATATTGGATTATGGTATAAATATTGATAAATGGCTTTAATATTAAAAATTACTTATTTTTTATTTTTTACTCTTTTTTTCTCCTATGTTACCAGTTGAATAATTTCTATTGACCTATTTGTAGATTTACATCTTTTTTCAGCTATATTAAGTCTACTGATAAGCCTGTCAGAGATATTCTTCAACTCCTTTAACACATATTTTATTTCTAATATTTCAATTTGATCCTTTTTTATAGATTCTGCCCTGTCAAAATGTCCCATCTGTGTTCACATATGTTGTCTGTCTTTATCACTTGAGACATTAATATATTTATCATAATTATTTTAATTTCCTTCTCAATCCTAACATTTGGATTAAACCTAAGCCTTAATCTGTTGATTGCTTTCTCTCTTGACAGTATGTTGGTTTTTTTCTCCCTGTTTTTCCCCATATTTTTCTGTGTTTCATAAGTATTTGTTGGGATTTAAACAACTTGTGTTTCACAATTATATCAATCAAGATTCAAGCACTGAAGTAAATTCAGTAGGAGATATATATCAAGACATTGAGTGCAAAAACTTTACCTATATGATTGTTCAAAATCCACAAGGCAGGCCTCAGGAGTATAGAATGGAACTCATGGACAAGGGCTAAACCTACTAACCATGAGCTAAATTTGTTCTTCTCTCAGGGAAGCCTCAACCCTACTTTTAAGGCCTTTCAAATGACTGACTCATATTTATCCAGATTACCTGGTATAATCTCCATCATTTGATGTCAATGATTATGTACTTTAATCACAATTACAAAATACCTTAACAACATCTAGATTTGTGTTTTTATTAAATAACTGGAAACTTCAACCTAGCCAAATTGGAATAATAAAAAGACCTGTACAATATAGAGAATAAAATAAAAAGTATTTATGCCTAGAAATGGGCTTTCCTTGAATTTCTCTAGGCCTTTAGTGTGTGTGTATGTGTGTGTGTGTGTGTGTGTGTGTGTGTTTTCAGGGGAGTGGGAGGTAGAGTCATTAAAGCCAGGGATTGAACTGTGCTTTGATTGTTGCTATGGTTACTCTAATTCACTATAGTCTTCTAATTTTTCTAGTAATATTTTATGTTTGATGTGGGGACTGATTTGCTGGAAAGTTTTTCTTAACATTTCAGCTTCATTCTTATCTATAACCTTTTTGCAAGCTTCTGTTCAAGATATTTTTTCACTCTCTCATTTTTCCTTCCCTCTGGAAACATAGCCTTGTTATTTGTTATTTAGCATACTCAAGATACAGTATAGAAGTGGGTATTCCTTGCTCTGTTTCAGCCTCCATTTTAGGCAGGGCCTATGTCCATGGGACTCTGGTTGTTGTCCCTTTCCTCCATATGACATGTGTCTTCACATATACCCTTAGGAAAGCAGTGTTTCCTGTCCTTCTCTAAGCAGCTTAAGGCTTTTCTTCCATAGAGCAGGTATCAAAGGAAGACTCAGAAGAAATTCCATGCCTTGTTTATAGTTGTTCCCCTATATAAGGGCTGCATCATACAAGTGAAGTTTGGTTCAGTGTACCTCATTCCCAGTCTTTCTGATGAGTGCACCTGAAGAGTCTACAGAGAAGAATGTGTGAGGGGATATGAATTCCTCTTCTTTTAGCAATTCCCAGGAGTTCAATAGTCGCCTGCCAAGATAAACTCAGCCTTTAGCAATTTGTTAACAAGTGAATTCTTCTTACCAGCTTCTATGATACATGGTGTCTTTCCTAGCAAAGCAAGTGCTAAATCTTATCTCTCTTTGGGGATGCCTGTCTTTCCTCAGATTCCAGGTTAGTCTTTGGCCTTAAACCTCAGTTTCTGAGGGGTTCAAGAAAGGTTATGATTTTATAGATATACAAATCCGACTTTTTATTGCTGTAAGTTTGGGAGTGATATTCTTTTCAGCTTTTATGTCTTAAGAGGAAGCTGGAAATTTCTTGCCACTTTTGGTCCAGAAAACTTGTAAAAATGGAAAAACAATGGAGAACATATGTGAACATCAATACACCTCTCTTCTCTACAGGATCATGCCTTTTTCACTATTCCCAATTGAATAAAAAATCTGGGTGTTTTTTTCAAATACTTCTTCATCTAATTTTAATAATTTTCTTATTGAGAAGTTTGTATGATACAAGCTACACTGTCATAGACAGAACACTTTGTAGTTATTCTGTTAAGAAGAGACTAAAAGAACAAACAGCAGAAGACAGAAGAATAGTTAAAAGGTTTACAAGAAAATTAAGAAGACAGATAAAATTGCAGATGAAAAAAGTGGATGTATTCTACATAGTAATTAAAGTACAGATGGCAGTATTTGTTAATGAATTAGATGTGGATTATGAAATGAAAAGTTAAACATAACTTCAAGATTTTTGTCCTAGTTCATGTGAAACATGGAGTATCCATTTACCATGATAAAATTGTGAAAGAAGTAAGTTAAATGGAGACTCACAGGAACTGAGTTTTTGCCATTTTTTGTGTGTGTGCTTATAATTTTGTTTCAAAGTAGAGATGCTAAATAATTGCACATAGAAGTCTGTACTATAAGGAAGATATTAGGTTTAAAGTGCTATAAAATTTATGTTCAATTTCATATCCAAATATATTTTAATTTTATAATTCATTCCTATAACACAAATTAGATCTTTAAACTGTCACTTTTGGAAGCTATTTAACACAGAGATCTCTAGAACTACTATTTCCCCAAGATAACTTGATCATTGCTAAAATCAGCTGACAATTTTTACTCTGTTCCTAGGTAATACCCTGCCTTAATCTGAGGAACAAAGTTTAAACACATGTTGGTGCATTCTGATTCTTAACATAGTGTAAAAGCTATTATTGATAAAATTGCATGCTGTGTTTCCAAACATCATAGTGAACTTTACATAATTCCAATAAAATTATTTTATATAGTAAAATTTCATATAGTCAGAAGAGTCTATTGTTAGCCCACATGTATACTTTAAATATATTATTTGACTAGAGAATCTTTTCAATAATATATGTATTTTCATGAAAGATACTTTTTTTCGTTGTTAGTCTCTCAGGACAAAATGTACTCAAATTATTTGCTGCAGAAATTGCAAGGATATTTTAATTTGTGATGAACATCTCCTTTACCCACTAAAACATACCAACATAATTTTAACATTTAAAAATTTAAAATATATATAATATTTTACCTAGTTAAGATTATAAATATAAATTTTGAAAGAGCATTTGCTAGAGTTTATTCCAAAATATTTTATAAGAAAAAAGCATAAAGATGTGATAATGTAACAGTATAGCCAGGATTACAAGTCATGCATCCCTAATAGATGTTTTAGTTTTCATCAATTATTTAACACAATTCAATACATTTTCCCAATTTATATATGAAACATTGACTCAAGGATTTCACACTTCATCTATTCATCTCAAAATTTTCAAGGGGAAAAATAACTAACTATGAGCTAGATGTTGAATATCCCTTTTTCTCTCAAATTGGAATATATTCTCCACTGGGAGTTAATTTTTTTAAAACAATCATTATTAAACTAGCTTAGAAAATATATAAGCACTTATTTATAGTAGTTCAGCAATGTTTTGAACCACTGACACTAATTTCACTGACAACTCAATAATTTTCACAATAACAAAAATCGTAAAATTGCAACAAATTAATCTCTGTGCAATATCATAATAAGATTAATATATGGATATACTGTAAATATTTAAAGGTGCTTTATCATACTAGATAATATATGAGCAGATAGTATTATCTAATCTGTGTCTTCTTTTTTGCCTCCAAACCAACACTGTCTTCCTAAGTGTTTATAATGCTAATTTTGTTTTAATCTCTTTGTCTTTTTTGACCCTTTAAAGATACGGGCACAAATTCTATATTTTTACTCATCTCAATGTACCCAAATACAAACAGACAAAGTATCAAATATAAACAAGGTAAAATTATACTATATATCAGCATTATTATTTAAGGATACTTGACTCTTATACCTATGCTTCATTGCAGCTGTGTTCATGACCTGATATTTGAGTCTCTTCTCCTATTCCATACCTGCTCTTCACTTTGCTTCCCTGGTTTTGGCCCATGGAGTTTAAGTGTCTGACAGATAAATACTCTATGTAACTTTCTCCAAAGATAAGTGGTAAAAGCCATATATAACAAACCCACAGCCAACATCATACTGAATAGGGAAAAATTGAAAGCATTCCCGCGTACAACTGGAACCAGACAAGGTTATCCTCTATCACCGCTTCTATTCAACTTACTGCTGGAAGTCCTAGCCAGAGCAATCAGAAAAGAGAAAAAAATCAAGGGCATAGAAATGGAGGCAGAATAGATCAAACTATCGCTCTTTACTGACGATATGATCTTATATCTAGAAAACACCAAAGATTCTGCCATGAGACTACTGGAATTGATGAACAAATTCAGCAAAGCCTCAGGTTACAAAATCAATGTACAAAACTCAGTAGCATTCCTATACACTGACAATAGTCAAACTAAGAACCAAATCAGAGACTCAATATCCTTCACAATATCAAAAAAAGAAAATAGAATATCTAGGAACATATTTAACTAAGGAGGTAAAAGACCTCTACAGGGAGAACTATAAAACACTGAAGAAGGAAATAGCAGAGGATGTGAACAGGTAGAAAATCATACCATGCTCGTGGGTCAGCAGAATCAACACTGTTAAAATGTCTGTTCTATCCAAAGTGACCTACAGATTCAATGCAATCACTATTAAAATACCAACATCATTTTTCACAGATCTAGAAAAAATAATTCTACGCTTCATATGGAACCAGAGAAGACCCCTTATATCAAAAGCCATCTTAAGCAAAAAAAAAAAAAAAAAAAAAAAAAAAAAAAAAAAAAAAAAAAAAAAAAAAAAAAAAAACAAATTGGGAGGCATCAATATACCAGACTTCAAGCTATACTACAAGGTAATAGTAACTAAAACAGAATGTGATTGGCACAAGAACAGAGACATAGACCAATGGAACAGAACTGAGAACCCAGATATAAAACCATCCTCATTAAACATCTAATCTTTGACAAAGCACACAAAAACATACACAGAAAGAATCCTTATTCAATAAGTAGTTCTGGGAAAATTGGATAGCCACATGTAGAAGACTGAAACACTTCTCCACACCTCTCACCTCTCACAAAAATCAACTCACAGTGGATAACAGACTTAAACCTAAGTCATGAAACTATAAGAATTCTAGAAGAAAATATTGGAAAAACTCTTATAGACATTGGCCTAGGAAAAGAATTTATGAAGAAGACCCCAAAGGCAATCACAGCAACCACAAAAATAAATGAATGGGACCTGATCAAATTAAAAAGCTTCTGCACAGCCAAGGAAACTGTCACGAAAGCAAATAGACAACCTACAGAATAGGAGAAAATATTTACATGTTACAAATCCAATAGAGGGCTGATAACTACAATCTATGTTGAATTCAAGAAAATCAGCAAGAAAAAAAATCAAACAACCCTATTACAAAGTGGACAAAGGATATGAACAGAAACTTTTCATAAAAAGACAGACTAATTTTCTACAAACCTATGAAAAAATGCTCAATATATCTAATCGTCAAGGAAATGCAAATCAAAACTACAATGAGATATCACTAATCTCCAGTGAGAATGGTCTTTATCAAAAAGTCCCAAAACAATAAATGTAGGCATGAGTGCAGAGAGACAGGAACACTCATACACTGCTAGTAGATTCTCTCTTGAAAGGAGGCCAGGTCAGAAGAGCACATGTGCATGGCTGCCACAAGAGAAAATGACTTTTTTTCCCCTGAAGCATCATAAAATCAAAAATACCAGTGAGTGTAATTACACTATTATCTTATATAACACTAAAGGGAATTTTTAAATCACTACCAATAAATCCATGACATGGTGCTTTCTTATTATTTAAAGTTCTTATTAAAATACTTAGTGTTCACAGTCTCTTTTGGAATCACTTTTTGCAGAATTTTCGGTGTTAGTATTTTTGCATAAAATGTCATCTTTTGTGCCATCCACAATGAACAATGTATGTTTTGGGGTTTTTTTGTTTGTTTGTTTTGTTCATCCATGGCTAGAATATAGAGGTCTGGAAAATAAAGAATAAGAGTGGAGAGATGTCTCTCCCTATTACACTTAATGACATATTGAGAAATTTTTTTATTTTGTTTCCCTTTTTTTCTTTGTTTTATATGACTATGATACCAAGCTGAGGGGCCCAAAGGAGATTTTAGTACTCAAAGGAGAAATACCTACAGAACAAGACAAGAATGGGCTCAATAAGTTGGTAGTTGAGCCGTTCATTTGACCTTTCTAAATTTCTCATTCCAAAGAACGAACCGGCAAGCACAAGGCTGCTGTGTAGCCTGAGGTGCATAATTGAATGGAAAATTGAGTTTAGCTATACAGTGAGAGCATATCTGAAGCCTGAAGAAATCCTCTGAAATGCCTTTTAATACTGGAATGTACAGTGGTAAAAGAATAAATTGGCCCAAAAGCTAATATAGGTTGGGCTAGCAAGGGCTCAACAGCCTGAGAAATAAAGGTTTGGGTCACTCCATCGGGTAAAGAGATCTGATAACACAAGGAGCTGGATGAAAGTGAAAAAATATGCATAATTTAGGAAGAAAGTTGTAAAGAAAAATTATCAGATTTTGGCCAGTTGCAAGAACAAGGGCCATAATAGATACTGTATTTTCTTCTTTGTT
The DNA here is from genome assembly GCA_008086735.1 of Cheirogaleus medius. Taxonomy (NCBI): domain Eukaryota; kingdom Metazoa; phylum Chordata; class Mammalia; order Primates; family Cheirogaleidae; genus Cheirogaleus; species Cheirogaleus medius. The sequence goes on along the minus strand of VBSM01001124.1, from coordinate 51,742,205 downwards.
TGGTTTGTATTTATACTATTTTTCATTATTTTCCATTAATTTTCCTCCACAATTTTATATGATGGGCTGAAGGTACTTATATTTACAATTTATTTTATAGGCAGTAGGCTATCAAGGTGAGATATTGATTGAACTAAAGAAAAAGTAAGCTTCACCCAGAGATGGATGCATTGCCTAATGAAATTTTGAAGTTCTGCTTGTGAGTAAATGGCAAGTGTTTTTTTGAATACACAGATAACTGTGGATAGGTGAAAACATGTTATTACTGTTAAGTATGAGAATTCAGGTATGTATGAGTAGACAAAACCATGGACTGTGCAGATGCTGTAAGTTAGTTCTGTGGATGGTCATTGAAACCCTTTTCTGGTCTCCTCCGTTCACTTGGGTTAACCCATTCCTTCTCAGGAATATTAAAAAAATAATAAATAAAAAATAAACCCTTTTTCTAACTAGTCTTCATTTGCTATAAAACCTGGAAATCTAAAACAATATTTCTTGTATTTCTTTGCAATAAAGCTTTATATATGACAAAGAGACCTCCAATGACAGATGTCCATGTGGGACTTGGAGGGAGACAAGAAACGTATGAAGTGGTAGCTGTACTTTTATCATTAGAAACATACCTGTCATTTTGTTTCCTCCTCTAAGGGTTCCCTCAGCTCCTCCCTTCAGTCTAGGTTAAGTGCTACAAGCTGTACTTTGAGCATCTATAATTTAACTCCATCAAAGCACCTATACTCAACTGTACTCCTATTACTAAAAGTAATGATGGTACTAACCATGTATTCATCTCTTAATGTCTGTAAATACTCAACTAAATGCTTTATATGCATTATCGCATTTCATAGTGCTTCAGACAGCTCTATGAAACTGGGTTTGAGATTATTAACATCAGTTTCCATGCTAGCTTCAGAACTCTTTGAGGGGAAGGACTGCAACTGCTATCACAATTCATAGCTTCCAGTGATATGAGAGAGTATTTGGAAATTCATACGCTGTCAATGAACATTTATTGAACGGATGAATAACTGTGCTAATATTTTCTTGCCTCTAGGGCAAGAGCTAACTATTTTAACAGTAGGAATGGATACCCTCAATATTGTATCACATTATACATGTTATGGTAAGCTCTGGTATGCCTGGAGTAAATATTTACCACACTCAAAAAACAATAATAGCACTGCCACATAATACATTTAAATGGGAGAAATATGGAAACATCAAAAGTATCAATCCTTGGCAAAGTAAGATATATTACTGAAGATAAGAAAAATGATCAATTTAAAGCAAAATTCAATTGCTAAAACATTTAAAAACCAATTTAAATGATAATGTCTATGAACCAATTTTGAGCAGAGTGATAGAATTTATCTTCTACAAGTAACATACATTTCTTAACTTTTTGATATAAGTATATTTGTAATATAAAATTTATAGATTTTTTACATCACTTCAATGTTTCAATGACATTTTTCGTTAATTTAAGAAGATATCCTAGATTTTTTAGATGCAAATAACTAATAAAAATTCAATATAAGTGACACTTAAATAAAAAAATACTTATGCAGGTAGAGTGTTGGGAAAATAAAATAGTTACATATCTAAATTATATAATTTGTATTCAAACAAAGTATGCATATATTATAATTATCTATTTTATTATGAGATTCAAACCAATTTATATACGTATATATCCTTTGATAATATTTACTTACCATGTATAAAACAGCAGTGATAAGTTTTTATATTTATTTATTTTATCCTGATATCTTTATAATAAACATGTGGTTCTAGATGACAGGAAATTTTGCTTACCTAACAATCTTAAACTGTTTCCTCGTGCCACATTTCCCACAGTAGGGGAGACACTTGGAGAGCCAGATGACCCTCAACATCCAGGGGAGTCTGTAGTTTGGGAAAAAACACCCAAAGTTATGAATCTCAGAACTCTGGATGTAGATAAAGCTGCAAGAGTACCTGCCTGTCCTCTCTTCAGAGAAGGAGAGGGGAAGATATACTATGTAATAGAAGTATATTCTCTTTGGGAAGAGGAGGGAAAGATCCCCAGGATTTTTTTTACACCTCTTTTGAATGCAAATAAATGACTTCAGGTAAGATAAACCTATAAAACTTTGCAGAGTAATTTATTATCTCTAACTTCCAAAGCATGATTACTATTCAATAATTTTTTAAGTCAGGTTGCCAATAATTTATTTTTCCTTTTTTTTCCTTTTTTTTGTTTTTGGTCAGAAAACACTGACCATGCAGAAACATGAAAATATTCATTTATGGAGCATTACTTTCAAACAACTAGGCTATTGATGAGAGAAAAAATGACAATCCAAAGAATTAAAAATTCATAGTTGCTTAACTCATGAGATTTTGCATTTAAGATAGAAGACAAATTTTAATCAAATAAACATAAAAATAATAATAAAATCTCAATTGTGGCAAGTTCTATGAATGAGAGATACATGGTGCAATTAAAAGTATATACAGTCATCCCTTGAACAACACAGGTCTGAACTATATGGGTCCACTTATCATGTACTTTTTTCAATAAATATATTGGAAAAATTATTGAAGATTTGCAACAATTTGAAAAACATTGTAAACAAATTGTGTAGCCTAGACATTAAAAAAATTAGGAAAAATTAGGTATGTCATGAATACATAAAATCTATGTAGATGCCAGTCTATTTTATCATTTACTATCATAAAATATACATAAATCTATTATAAAAAGTAAAATTTATCAAAACTTAAACACACATTTACGGACAGTACATGGAACCACCTGCAGTCCAAAGAAATGTAAACAAATGTAAAGATGCCATATTAAACCATAACTGCATGATATTAACTATAGTACATAGTGTACTATAGTAATAATTTAATTGCTACCTCCAGTTGCTATTGTAGTGAGCTCAGGTGTTGGGAGTATCCCCTTAAAACACTATGTGATGCTAATCATGTCCACGTGAGTAGTTCATATCTCCAGTAAATTGTATATCACAGTAAAAAATGATCTCTCTTGGTTCTCACATATATTGTATCATGTTTAGTGCAAAATCATAAACCTTGAATAACATTATAGTACCTAAATGAATTGCCACTAGTAATTCTGGAAACATTCCCAAGAAGCACAGAAAAGTCATGACATTACAAGAAAAACTTGAATTGCTTGATTCACACTGTAGATTGAGGTTTGTAGCTGCAGTTGCCCACCATTTCAGATAGATGATTCATTTTTTAGATAGGTGATATAAACTTACAATATTGATGAACACATTACAGTACAGTAAATGTATTTTCTCTTCCTTGTGATTTTCTTAATAACATTTTCTTTTCTCTAGCTTACTTTATTGTAAGAATACAATATATATTGTATTTACAAAAAATGTAACTTACAAAAGAATATGTCAATGAACTGTGTATGTTATCAGTTAGGGCTTCTGGTCAGCAGTAAGTTAAGCTTTGGGGGAGTCAAATGTTATACTGTATTCCAACTGTGTAGGGGGTCAGGACAACTAACATGCACGTTGTTCAAGGGTCGACTGTAATTGAATGATGCATTCTGTTCAGAAATAACAAGAAAGTCCTTTGTGAGTAATGAGAATTGACTTGAAATAGTAAAAGTCAAGACAAGATACTGATGCAATTTGCTTTTGGGTCAGGTCACTCTGACTAAAGTTCAGTGAAAGAATACAAGTAGGAAAGAAAAGATGTTTAAAGCCAATTGGGGAGTTAGGGTATTGAAATTTTGAGGCATAGTATGGAAGGTACCTTAAACCAAGATATTATTGGCAGAGAAATTGAATAGTGGCAAATGTTAAAAATTAGGAGGTACAATAGACACAATTTGATGATGGACTAGATAAGAAATTTACAAGAAATAGAGGTGTCGGCCAGGCGCGGTGGCTCACGCCTGTAATCGTAGCACTGTGGGATAACCAGGTGGGCGGATCACTCAAGGTCAGGAGTTTAAAACCAACCTTAGCAAGAGTGAGACCTCATTTCTACTATAAATAGAAATTAATTGGTCAACTAAAAACATATATAGAAAAAATTGGCCAGGCATGGTGGCACATGCCTGTACTCCCAGCTACTCGGGAGGCTACGGCAGAAGGATTGCTTGAGCCCAGGAGTTTGAGGTTGCTGTGAGCTAGGCTGACGCCATGGCACTCCAGCCTGGGCAACAGAGTGAGACTCTGTCAAAAAAATAGAAAAGAAAAGAAACAGAGGTGTCAAATGTTACTTCATGTTCCATATATTATAGAGGCTCATGCTTTCAGTGCATGACTTTTACTTGTCCTTCCATGTCAGCTCAAATGGAACTCTCTCAAAAAGACTAATAAAATTTATTTAACCTCGTGTAGCTCAAATATTTAATAAGCATACACAAACACTTGCGTGCATGCGCACACACACACACACAAACATACTCACACACACACATATTCTGTATTAAGCAACAGGATTCAAGGGGAAAATTTTGAGAAATTTGTTCCTAAGAAATATTTGAGAAAATGTATTTTCTACAGAAAAATATAAAGCCAAAATATCATTAAATGTGAGGATTTGGGGGGAATACATGAACAGCTGACTAGAAAATAGTAAATGAAAAAAACATTAAAGAATGCTACAACCTCTGAACAGATTAGAATTTATGGGCACCAGATTGTCAAAAATTGAAGGGGAAATAGAGGAACACTTGGCTACAGAGGATCCTGCTATTATTGAAAAGATACAAGCATTTGTTAAAGGTCCAAATCCAAGACAAATTGAAAATTATATAAGGGACACCATGTTATCTGTTCTCCTTTAATTTTTTAATTATGATATAGTTAATAACCAATAAAAGCCACTCTTTTAAAAATATAGTTCTATAATTTTTAACAATTATCATAACAGAATGCTAGATTTTGTCAAATGCTTTTCTAAATCTTTTGAGATGCAGAAAGATGACATGCTCTTTGGTTTTTTTGCTAGTTATGTGATGAATAACATTTGTAGATTTGCATGTATTAAACCATCCTTGCATGTCTGTGATGAAGCCCACCTGGCCATGGTGGATTATTTTTTGATGTACAGCTGAATTCACGGTGCTAGGATTTTATTGAGAATTTTTGTGTCTGTACTCATAAGGGATATTGGTCTGTAGTTTTCTTTTTTTGTTGTGTCTTTTCCTGGCTTTGGTATTAAGGTTATATAGGCTTTGTAGAATGAATTGGGGAGGATTCCTTTCTTCTCAACGTAATGAACTAATTCATGCAGTACAGGTACAAGTTCTCCTTTGTAGGTCTGGTAAAATTTGAGTGTGAAACCATCTGGTCTGGGACTTTTTTTGTTTAGAGTTTCTTTTCTTTTCTTTCTTTTCCTTTTTTCTTTTTTATTTGCTGCTTCAATTTTGTTACTTTATATTGGTCTGTTCAGAAGCTCTATTTCTTCCTGATTGAGCATAGAGAGGTTGTGTGTTTCCAAGAATTTGTCTATTTCTTTAACATTTTCAAGTTTATGTACATAGGGATTTTTATAATATTCAGAGATGATATTTTGTATTTCCATGGTACCAATTTTAAAATTTCCTTTTTCATTTATGATTCAGCTTCTAAGAGTCCTTTTCTTTTTGTTTCCGGTTAATCTAGTGAGAGGCTCATCAATTTTGCTTATCATTTCAAAGAACCAAATTTTTGTTTCAGTAATGTTCTTTATAATTCTTCTGTTGTTGATTTCATTAGGTTCTGCTCTGATTTGAGATATTTTTTTTTCTTCTACTGGATTAGGAATTGGTTTGTTCTTTCTTTTCTAATTCTTTGAGACAATTCATTAGATTGTTAATTTGTGATCTGTCTTTTGAATGTAGGCATTTACAGCTAAGCATTTTTCTCTTATGACTGCTTTTGCTGAAGCCCACAGATTTTGATAACTTGTGCCCATTTTGTCAGTTATTTTGAAGAATCTTTTGATTTCCATTTTAATTTTTTCCTTGATCCATGAATCATTAATTAATAGGTTGTTTAATTTCTATGTCCTTGTATAGAGATGAGTGTTTCTGTTGGAATTCATTTCTAATTTTATTCCACTGTGGTCTGAGAAGATATGTGATATAATTTCTATATTTTAAATTGGTTGAGACATGTTTTGTGGCCTAGGATCTGATCGATCTTAGAGGCATTCCATGAGTTGATGAGAAAAAATCATATATTCAGTGGTCTGAGGGTAGAATGTTTCATAGATGTCTGTTAGGCCCATTTGTCCTAGAGTTCCAATTAAGTCCCTTGTTCCTTTGCTTATTTTCTGCTTGGAGGAACTGTCTTGTTCTGATAGTGGGGTGTAGAAGTCCCTGGCTATTATAGTGTTGCAGCCTATTATTTTGTTTAGATCAAGTAGAGTTTGCCTTATGAATCTGGGTGCACCTGTGTAAGGTGCATAAATATTTAGGGTTTTCATGTCCTTGTGTTGAATTTTTCTCTTCACCATTATATAATGACCATATTTGTCTTTCTTTATTTTAATTAATTTGAAGTCTCTGTTTTCTGACATGAGAATAGCTATACCAGCTTTCTTTTGTTTTCCATTTGCATAGAATATTATTTCCCATCCCTTTACCTTGAGTCTGAATGAGTCCTAATGGGTTAGATGTGTTTCCTGGAGACAGCAGATACTTGCCTTGTATTTTTTTTATTCATTCAGCTATGTCTCTTCTGTGGGGAGTTCAAGCCATTCACATTTATTGAAAGAATTGATAAGTGGGATGGATTTCTGTTCATCCGGTTTAGTGGAACATTGCTGCTTTGTTTTATCTCTTGAGCCATTGTGGTATTTGGGCTAAGACCTTTAGCTTTTGGGTGATATTACACTAGTAGATGTCTATTGCGCTGACCCACATATAATGCAGTATTGAGTACTTCCTGCAGGGCTGGTCTGGTCTTGACAAATTCCCTCAGTGTTTGCTTATCAGAGAAAGTCTTTATTTCACCCACATACAAGGAACTTAGTTTAGCAGGACACAAAACTCTAGGCTGGCCATTATTCTGTTTTAGAAGACTGAGATTAGGCCCCCAATATCTTCTGGCTTGTAAGGTTTCAGTTGAGCAGTCTGCAGTTAGTCTGCTGTGTTTTCCTTTGTAAGTTACCTGATGCTTTTGTCTTACTGCTCGTAGGAGTACCTCTTTTGTGTTTCCTTTGACCAGTCTGATGACTGTGTTTCATGGTGATCACCTCTTAGCAATGACTTTACAGAGGTCCTTTGAGCTTCTTATACTTTGGATATCTAGATGTCTAGCATGGCCAGGAAAATTTTTTTCTATTCCCTCAAATAAGTTTTCTAACCCCTGTGTATTTTCTTCTTTATCCTCAGGGATGCCTATGCTTCTTATGTTAAGCATCTTTATATAATTCCATATTTCTTGTAAATTTTGTTCATTCCTCTTGTTTCTCAGATCTTTCTCTTTGGCTGTCTTATTTAGCTCAAAGGTGTTATCTTCAAGCTCTCGCATTCTTTCTTCTGCCTGATCTAGCCTATTCTTAAGGCTTTCCACTGTGTTTTGTATTTCCTTGAATGCATTTTTCGTTTCCAGAAATTCTGTTTTATTTTTTTAAATAATTCAATTTACTTAGTAAATTTTTAATTCATTTCCTGCATTGTTTTTATGGTTTCTTTGTGCTGGGTTTCTATTTTCTATTGTATTTCACTGAGCTTCCTTACAATCGATGTTCAAAATATTTCATCTCTCATTTTAATCTTTTCATTTTTCTTGTTATCCATTTGTATAGAGTTATTGTTTTTTTTT
>VBSM01001124.1:51682893-51728999 GCA_008086735.1 Cheirogaleus medius | reverse complement strand
AAAAAAAAAAAAGAAAAAAAATCCTTTAGAAGACAGGAAAGGTGACATTTTTGTAAAATCTGAAGGAGGTGAGAGATAAAGTAGTAGTAGTTACATTGCTTTGTGCATGGGATTCACTGTTGCAACTATAGGGTGTAAAATAATGCCCAACACATAATGAACACTCAGTAAATATTTGTTGTATATATGCATGAATAATTTAATTTGTACAGTAACAATAAGGGGAGTGCACCAGGATTATGAAGAAAAGTGAGGAAATTGTGTGAGTTGAATTTGTGAAATTTATTTCATCTAAGAAAAACAGAAAACTAATCCTATAGGCAATGAAGTATCCATGAATACTTTGATATTATAGTTTTAAACTTAATAATAATGTCATTAAATCATATTTGTTGGGAAATTAATATTGACAAAGTGGTGGAATAAAGAGAGACAATTTTCAGACAGCCAGTTAGAATTGAAGCTGATAGCAAGCCCATAGATATCTCACACTGGCAGCAGAGTTGACATAGAGAAGTTATGACAGTTCAAACATGATTTTTTATGAAGTACTGGTAAGATTTACTCACAAATACGATTGATGATGAGACATAGAGTGAAGTTATTAACAATTTTCAAGTGACCTTGTGACTGAGACAATTAGACAATAATTCAAATTGATTAAAGTATGAGCCATAAGGCTTGGGAAGAAAAAAACAATTGAGTTTTTTTTTACATGTTAAATACGATGTGCCTTGGGTTACAGACATATTTGGTTTATTATACTAATAGATATTAAATTAAACACTATAAACTCAAATAAGAGGCCAATTATTTATGTTTAGAAGTGAAAAGTTTAGGGAAAACAATAGAGGGAAAATAATATTTGAGGCAAATTATGAAAGATGAGATGACATTGTACACTGACAAGAATAGGGTAGAGATCATTCCAAGCAAGGAGAAAATTATAAATTCATTAAACCCTGAATGTATAAGATATGGACAGGCAGAGGTAATATTTTACATTACTGGCATCTTTATTTTTGGGGGAATAAAAATAACCAGACAAACTTATGTGTGTGTGGAAGTGGGTTCCATGTGTTGAATTCTTACATGAACTTTAATTTGCTTTCATTCTGCAGGTAGTTTATTGGCTTATAGTCAAAGCCCTTAGGGGAAGCTTTGCTTCTATAAAACATAGGCATGTTTCTTAAAGATATAAAAGGTTGTTGGATTTGATCATTATGAAACTGGCTATCACCATGGTCACTTAAATGTTTGAAGAATATTTTGTTTACGATAGAGTGTTTGTGATATTACTTGTCACTTCCCATTACCTTTTGATCAACATGATAACAGGAATGGCACTGCCAGAAGCAATTGACTCTGACATTGTGAATACATTTAATGGAGTTCAGGTATGGCCATGAGTTTCATATGCCAGCCATTTGACTTCCACTATAATCAATTATTATAACTTTGTGAGACAGTTAAATTGAGTGACCTCTAGGGCTACATGCTTGAAATAACATTTTAGTAAATCTATATAATATATAGTTGATAAATCCCAACTTCAGTTTATAGAAGTATAACTTAAATGAACTTGGCAAATAGCCTATTTAAGAATATGACTGATGCCTTTGGAAGAGATGATATATGTTTACGCTCCAGTGGATCAGACAGTTGTAGAGAAGACTCTAAAAATCTAAGAAAACCTTTTTATCCTTATTTCTTACTTTTTTTATTACATATTTTTAACACTTTTCACACACTTCAAATATCTACTATTTACATACAGGCATATATAGATTATAATATGTTACTAACAAATTTAGGAAGCAAAATTTGGTTATTGCTATATTTTCTCTGAAATATTCAATGTTTGGCCTAGAAAGTTCATAAAAGTCAATCTGGTATTAACTAAACAATTGATCAAGTATTCATTTAATGCATATTATAATCTTCCTCAAGAAATATAATTTGGAATAATTTGATAAAATATTTTTCTCAATTTATCATGACTGTCTTAACAAGCACATTACTAACGTGTATGCCTAATATGGCAAAAACTGACCTTCAACCACCATCATAGTCATTTTCATTTACAACAAACTACCTGCTGTATTTCTCCACCATTAGTCTGTTTTCAATGTTGAAATGCTTCATGTTGAAACCAATATTAGCTTATCAGTTGTAGGCATGAGTACTCAATTACAGTAATTGATTTGCACATTATCATTCTCATCAACCACCAAATTTCAGCTTTGGGCACAGAATGGGGTTTATATTGATATAACAAAGAGAGTCTTGTTTTCTGTGTGTAATATGTTTTCTCCTCAAATGTTGATCCCCAAATAGTAGCATTCAATATGAGTTATAATAATAAAATTTCTCAAAATAATCTTGTTAGTGGAAAGCTATGGACAACCAAATTCTATAATGTCCTAAATGTTTGAACTTGTTACATTTGATATTCCAGTCCACAAAAACCAATGATTAGATCTAGCAGAGGTGTTCTTATTCAATAGGCAATAAGATTATAACAATTTAAATAATGATGATGATAATAAATGATTCATTATATTTCAAGGATTGGTTTAATGCATACTGCATAAGACCTGGCAAATAGAAAGATATGAATAAGTGTTATCTAGTAGTGGTACTGTAGTAATAGTAGTGCTACCATATTAACACCACTACCATGACCCTCATTCAGTACTACTTTTATTGTTTGATTTGATGTCCCATAAAATAGAGATCTTCACTCATTTTATAGTCATTCCTCCAATTGAAATGAAAATAGAGATTTATTTTATGAAGTAATATATGGAAAGAGGAAAATAATTGCTTACTTATCTATCATTTAGTGGTAGATATACTATCATTTTTATTCAATACAATTTCTTAGAGGAGATCAGAATCAAAGGTTGTCTGAGCTATATTCATACAGAAACTTTTAAATGTTCTCATTACATATTTCTGTTGTCTTCTAAATTCATTGTTTGATTTCATTTTTAATTTTAGCTCTGAATTATTATATCAACATAAAACTATCACTATTAAATTCAAGTAATAATAATTGTTCCATCACATTATAAGCAAATAGTCATAACCAGTATATGACTCCATAATTATGCAGCTTTTCAATTTCTTTCATTTCTTTAATACTTACTTGTGTCTTGTGAAAAGTACATACACTGTACTGTAAATTGGAACAAAAACTCCTATAAAAATTCTCCTGCTGTGTATGACATTTGTTTCCATTTATAGATTTTCTCATGGACAAAAATGTGTTTTCTTTGATTTCATGTAAATTTTATCACTTGCATTGTTTATAGTGTTTTTCCCATTTATTTTTTTCTCATACTTCATTTATTTATTAATCCTTCACCATCACCTGATTATATTAATCTAATTTAAAATGTTATAAATCATGAGACTAGATACTTTTTATCTAATTGGGTACTTGTTTTTCAGATATGTATCAATACGTCTGACCTTCAACTGTCCCATGTAGACTTTATACTGGCTCAGATCTGAATAATATAAAGAAATGCAAATCTTTACATGTTAGCTTCAAAGTGAAATTATTTTCTTGTACTTTTACCTATTGTTTGTTGTCTGGACATTTTAAAATTATTATTACCCAGTTGAAGTATTAATGGTCAAGTGGGGAGTGTGTCTGAGGACAGTCTAATTCAGTATAATTCTATCAAAATAAATCCTACTGAAACTAGTCCATTATCTCATTGTTTTTTTCTTGGACTATTGTAGATATGCATGATCTTCAACAATGAAATCACATTATTATATGTATATATAATAATCACATTATTATTATATTACTAGAAAACTGACAATTTTAAACAAAGTGTACTTTTAATTTTTTTCTTTTCTCTAAATGTATTTATGTACTTATTTTGTTGTATATATTTATGGTATACAAAATGATATTTTAATATACATATGCATGGTAAAATGATTACTATCCTACAACAAATTAACATGTGTCACCTAACATAGTAACCTTTTTCTTTTTGTAATGAGAGCAATTGAGACTTACTTCCTTAGCAAATTCAAATATGCAGCATATTATTAACAATACTCACCATATTGTACATTTGATCTCTAGATTTATTCATCCTAAATAACTGTAAGTTTGTAGTCTTTGGCCTATATCTCCCCATTTTCTCACCCTCCCCAGCACTAGTGACCACCATTCCTTTTGTTTCTATATATTTGACCTTTTAAAGATTCCACATATAAGTGAGATCACGTAGTATTTTTCTTTTTGTGTCTGGCTTGTTTCACTTAGCATAATGCCTTCCATTCTCCTCCATGCTGTCCCAAATGGGAGTATCTCCTTCTTTGCTTAAGGCTGAATAATATTCCATATATATATATATATATCACAATTATTTTATATATTCACTAGTCAATTGACACTTAGGTTTTTTCCATATATTAGCTCCTGTTAATAATGCTTCAATGAACATGGACGGGCAGGTATCTCTACAAGGTACTGAATTTATTTCCTTTGGATATAAACTCAGAAGAGGTATTGCTGGTTCATATGGTAGTTTAATTTTTTAAGGGTTTCCATACTGTTTTTCATAATGGCTGTACCAATTTACATTTCCAACAACAGTGCATAAAGATTTCCTTTTCTCCACTTACTTACCAACCCTTGTCATTCTTTGTCTTTTTTATAGTAGACATTCTAATAGGTGTGAGGTGGTATCTTACTGTGGTTTTGATTTATATTTCCCTGGTGATTAGTGATGATGAACACATTTTCATATACCTGTTGGTTATGTTTATGTCTTCTTTGGAAAAATGTCTATTCAAGTCCTTTGCCCATTTTTTATTTATTTATTTATTTTTATTTCCTCTTATTATTCCTCTTATTTAAATCTCACATATATTGCCCCTGCCACCCCACCCCCAGCCCACCGTGCCAGAGCTTCAAGCGTGTCCAACTCTCAGATGGTGCGCACCTCACCCATTATGTAAATATACATCTTTCTCCTCCTCCCCCCTCCCACCAGACCATGATCCGATAAAAGGTTGTTTGGTTTTTTTTGACATTTTGGTTACATTGTATATCTTTGCCTCTCCCTAAGAAGAATTAGAGGTAATCCCTTCCCCCTGACAATGTACGTCACATCCCTAAGATATGGTCTCCCCCCCCCAATCCATGGTGAACACCACAACTATTGGAGTATCATAGTTTAAATCTGTCAGTACCAATTTGATGGCGAGTAGATGTGTAGCCCATTTTCCAGATCTTGTGTCACCTCACTTTGGATAACGAGCTTAAGCTTTATCCAGGATAGCATAAACGGTGCTAGGTCACTGTCGTTTCTTAGAATTGAGTAATATTCCATCGTGAGCATACACCAAATTTTAATTATCCATTCCTGAATTAACGGGCACTTGGATTGTTTCCATGACCATGCAATAGTGAATTGTGCTGCCATAAACATTTGGGTGCATATGTCTTTATAATAGAAAGTCTTATGCTCTTTTGGGTAGATGCCCAACAATGCTATTGCGGGGTCAAATGGTATTTCAATTTCTAGCTGTTTGAGGTGTCTCCAAATTCTTTTCCACAAAGGTGGCACTAATTTGCAGCCCCACCAGCAGTGTAAGAGTGTTCCTCTCTCTCCACATCCTCGCCAGCATTTGTTGTTTTGGGATTTTTTGATACAGGCCATTCTTGCTGGGGTTAGGTGGTATCTCATTGTGGTTTTGATTTGCATTTCTCTGATGATTAGAGATGTTGAGCATTTTTTTATATGTTTGCAGGCCATTATTCTGTCTTCTTTGGAGAAGTTTCTGTTCATTTCCATTGCCCATTTCTTAATGGGGTTGTTTGATTTTTTCTTGTTAATCCTTTTAAGTTCTAGATAGATTCTTGTTATTAGACCTTTATCAGAAGTATAGAGAGCAAATATTTTCTCCCACACTGTCGGTTGTCTATTTGCTCTGATGATAGTTTCCTTGGCTTTGCAGAAGCTTTTTAATTTGATCAGATCCCATTTGTTTATTTTTGCTGCTGCGGCAATTGCCTTGGGGGTCTTCCTCAAAAATTCTTTGCCTAGACCAATGTCTGATAGGGTTTTCCCCACATCTTCTTCTAGGATTCTTAAGATTTCATGCCTTAGATTTAAGTCCGTTATCCATCTTGAGTGAATTTTTGTGAGAGGTGAGAGGTGGGGATCCTGATTCAATCTTCTGCATGTAGCTAACCAGTTTTCCCAGCACCATTACTGAAGAGAGAATCTTTTCCCCATTGTATATTTTTGTCTGCTTTATCAAAAATTAGGTTGCCGTATACTCATGGTTTCATCTCTGGTATCTCAGATCTATTCCAGATATCGATGCTTCTGTTCTTGTGCCAGTAAAAGGCTGATTTAACTATTATTGCTTTATAGTACAGCTTGAAGTCAGGAAGACTAATGCCTCCCGGGTTGTTCTTTTTACTTAAGATTGCTTTGGCTATGCATGGTTTCTTCTGGTTCCATACAAAGTGAAGAATTAACTTTTCTAGATCTGTAAAGAATGCTGGTGGTATTTTGATGGGGATTGCATTGATTCTGTAGATCACCTTAGGTAATATTGACATTTTAACAATATTGAGTCTACCAATCCATGAACAAAGTAGATTTTTCCATCTGTTTAAATCATTTGCAATTTCTTTTTCTAGTGTTTCGTAGTTCTCCTTGTATAAATCTTTCGTATCTTTCATTAAGTATACGTCTAGATATTTAATTTTCTTTGGGGCTATAGTGAAGGGTATTGCGTTTTTAATTTGAGTTTCTGCTTGATGGTTCTTGGCATATATGAATGCTTCTGATTTGTGTATATTGATTTTATAACCTGAAACATTACCAAATTAGTTTATCAAATCTAGGAGTCTCTTGGATGAATCCATGGGTTTTTCTAGGTATAATATCATATCATCGGCAAAGAATGAGAATTTGATCTCATCTTCCCCCACTTGGATGCCCTTAATACCCCTCTCTTGCCTGATTGCTATAGATAGGACTTCGAGCACTATATTGAATAGGAGAAGAGATAGTGGGCATCCTTGTCTATTTCCAGTTCGAAGAGGGAATGATTTCAATTTTTCCTCATTTATTATTATATTAGCAGTGGGTTTGTCATAAATGGATTTGATAAATTTAAGGTTTGGGCCATCTATGCCTATTTTGTTAAGAATTTTTATCATAAAGATATGTTGGACTTTGTCAGATGCTTTTTTTGCATCTATTGACAGAATCATGTGGTCTTTGTTCTTCATTTTATTTATGAAGTGAATTGCATTTATAGACTTGCGTATGTTGAACCAACCTTGCATCTCTGGAATAAAGCCCACCTGGTCATGATGAATTATTTTTTTGATGTGCTGCTGAATTCTATTTGCTAAAATTTTACTTAGGATTTTTGCATCTGTATTCATGAGTGATATTGGTCTGTAATTTTCTTTTTTTGTTGCCTCATTTCCTGGTTTTGGTATCAAGGTGCTATTGTCTTCATAGAATGAGTTAGGAAGGAAACCATCCTTCTCAATGGTGTGGAATAATTTCTGTAGTATAGGTATGAGTTCATCTTTGTATGTTTGGTAGAACTCTGAAGTGTAGCCATCAGGCCCAGGACTTTTCCGTTTGGGGATGTTTTTAATTACTGCTTCAATTTCTGAGCTTGAGATTGGTCTGTTCAAAAATTCTGTTACCTCCTAGGTGATCTTAGGGAGGTTGTATGAATCCAGGAATCTGTCCATTTCATCTTCATTCTGTAGGTTTTGGGCATATAGATTTCTATAGTAGTCAAACATAATGTTTTGTATTTCTGTGGTGTCTGTTGTGACCTCTCCTTTTTCATTTCTTATTGAGTTTATTACAGTTCTTTCCCTTTGAGATCTTGTCAGCCTAGCCAGAGGGCCATCAATTTTGTTGATCTTTTTAAAAACCAGCTTCTGGTTTTGTTGATCTTCCATATAATTCTCTTGTTCTCCATTTCATTTAGTTCTGCTTTGATCTTATTTATTTTCTTCTGCTAGGATTGGAATTGGTTTGCTCTTATTTTTCCAATTCCTTGAGTCTGTTCATTAGGTTGTCGGTATCTAATCTTTCTGTTTTTTGGATGTGAGCATTTATTGCTATTAGTTTTCCTCTCAGATATGATTTTGCTGTATCCCACAAGTTTTGGTATGAATTAGCTCCATTGTCATTTTGTTCATAGAAACTCTTGATTTCCCTCTGAATTTCTTCCTTGACCCAAAAGTTATTCAACAGTAGATTGTTTAGTTTCCATGACTTTGTGAAGTGGTGCATATTTCTGTTATAATTGAACTCTAATTTTATACCACTATGGTCAGAGAAGACACATGGTATTATTTTTATATTCTTGAATTTTTTGAGATCTGCTTTGCGGCCTAGTATGTGATCAATTTTGGAGAAGGATCCATGGGCAGCTGAGAAGAATGTAAATTCAACTTTATTTGGGTGGAATGTTCTGTAGAGATCTGTCAGTCCTTTTTGGTCCAGAGCTTTGTTTAAGTCCCTTATTTCTTTACTTAATTTCTGTTTGGAGGATCTGTCTAGTTCATTTAGTAGCGTGTTGAAGTCCCCTGCTACTATGACAATATTGTTTAACGTGGTATTTATTTCAGACAATGTTTTTTAAATCACATTATTTGATTTTTGTTATAGAGCTGTGTGAGTACCTTACATGTTTTGGACATTAGCCCTTTATCATATACATGGCTTGGAAATATTTTCTCACAATCTGTAAGCTGCCCTTTCATTTTGTTGATTGTTGCCATTACTATGAAGATGCCTTTTACTTTGATGTAATCCTACTTATTTAATTTTGCTTTTATTGCCTGAGCTTTTAGTATTATATCAAAAAAATTTGCCAAGGCCAATATCAAGGAGCTTTTCCCTTTATTTTATTTTTTGTTGGTTTGTTTTTGTTTCTGTTTTGAGATGGGATTTTCACTCTATTGCCCAAGCTAGTGGGCAGGGGTATCATCATAGCTCACTGCAACCTCAAACTTGTAGGCTGAAGTGATCCTCTTGTTTACCCTCTCAAGCAGCTGGGACTACAGGCTTGCACCACCATGCCCCGCTGATTTTTATTTTCTTGTCTGTTTTTTTTTTTTGTTTGTTTTTTTTTTTTTTTTGGAGATGAGCTTTCGCAATATTGCCCAGGTTAGTCTTGAACTCCTGGCCTAAAATGATCCTCCACATTAGCCTACCAAAGTTTAGCATTACAGGTGTGAGCCACCACTTCTGACCTCCCTTTGATTTCTTTTAGGAGTTTTATGGTATCAGGTCTTATGTGTATGTCTCTAATCTATTTTGAATTTATTTTTTGTATGGTGTATGATAGGGTTCAGTTTCATTCTTTTGCATGTGGAGATCCAATTTTGCTAGCAACATTTGTTGAAGAGACTATCCTTTTCACATTGTCTCTTCTTGGTGGCCTTATCAAAAATTAGTTGACCATATATGCAAGCTGAATTAAACAATGTATCAAAAATATTCTACACCTTAACTAAGGGGGATGTATCCCTAGAATGCAAGGTGGTTATACATATTCAAATTAATCAATGTGATAGACCACATTAACAGAATGAAAGATAAAAGTCACATGATGATCTCAGCAGATTTAGAAAAAGCATTTGACAAAGCTCACATTTTTTTCTGTTAAAAACTCTCAAAAATGTAAAAGAAAATTTCCTCAGCACCATGTGAAAAGGCCACAGATAATGTCATAATCAATGGTGAAAAAAATGAAAGCTTTTTCTCTAAGACCTGGTACAAGATAAGGATGCTACTCTCAAGAGTAATTCAATATAGTACTAGAAGTACTAGCAAGATCAGCCAAACAAGACAAAAAAATAAAAGGCATCCAAATTGGAAAGAAAAAGTAAAATTATTTGTGTTTGCAGATGACTTGATTCTATATTTAGAAAGGTGCAAAATTACCACTAAAAGTTGTTAGAATTAATAAATAAATTCAGTAAAGTAGTAGAATACAAAATCAACATACAAAAATGAGTTGAGCTACTTTACATCAGTAACTATCTATCTGAAAAAGAAATCAAGAAAACAATCCATTTGCGATAGCATCAAAAATAACAAAATGCATAGGAATAAATTTAACTAAGCAAGCAAAAGATCTGTACATTGAAAATTATGAAATATTGATGAAAGAAATAGAAGAACACAAATAAATGGACAGACATCTCATGTTCATGGATTAGAAGAATTGATATTGTTAATATGTCCATGATGCCCAAGTAATCTACAGATTCCTTGCAATCCTTATCAAAATTACGATGGTATTATTCACACAAATAGAAAAAAATAATTTTAAAATTTGTATGGAACCACAAAAGACCAGAAGCAGAGAAGGCAATGTTGCTAAAGACAAGTAAGTTGGAGGCATCACACCTCCTGCTTTCAAATTATATAACCAAGCTAGAGTAATCAAAATAATATGGCACTGGCATAAAAAAGGACATAGGGGATGGAATAGACAGCCAGAAATAAATTTTCTTTTAGAAGACTTTTAAATTTTCATTTAATGGAGAGACTTGAGCATCACAGTCTGGTCACAGCATTGAATTCAAATATTCACTATTCTGAACTGTGGCTGCTCAGTAAAAATATGATGAAATGATGAAATTCCATTTTATGATACTGCACTTTTACAATAGGGGCTTATTTGGAATATTAAATTAACGTTTAGTTTTATTAACTGTCATAGGTGGTTCCTCTAAGATGAGGCATACTCTCATTTATAAAAAGAGAAGTATGTTTTTATTGTAGATTGTCTTTTGTTCTTTTGGGTAGATGCCCAGTAGTGAGATTGCTGGATCAAATGGTAGATCTAATTGTATCACTTTAAGGTATCTCCATATTGCTTTCCACAGAGGCTGAACTAGTTTGCAGTCCCATCAGCAGTGTAGGAGTGTTCCTATCTCTCCACATCCAACATTTATTATTTTGGGACTTTTTGATAAAGGCTATTCTTTCTGGAGATAAGTGATATCTCATTGTGGTTTTGATTTGCATTTTGATTTGATGATTAGAGATGTTGAGCATTTTTTCATATGTTTGTTAGCCATTATTCTCTCTTCTTTTGAATATTTTCTGTTTATGTCCTTTGCCCACTTTTTGATAGGGTTGTTTGATTTTTTCTTGCTGATTTCCATGAGTTCTAAGTAGATTCTAGTTAGCCCCTTATCAGATGTGTAGGACGTGAAAATATTCTCCCATTCTGTAGTATAGCAGCACAATTCACAATTGCAAAGCTGTGGAAACAACCCAAGTGCCCATCAATACATGAGTGGATTAACAAAATGTGGTATATGTATACCATGGAGTACTATTCAGCTCTAAGTAAAAATGGTGATATAGCACATCTTGTATTTTCCTGGATAGAGCTGGAACCCATACTACTAAGTGAAGTATTCCAAGAATGTCAAAACAAGCACCACATGTACTCACCAGCAAATTGGTATTAACTGATCAGCACCTTAGTGGACACAGGAATTACATTTATTGGGTATTGGGCAGGTGGGAGCGGGGACGAGGGGACGGGTATATACATACATAATGAGTGGGAGGCACACGGTCTGGGGGATGGTCATGCTTGAAGCTCAGACTTGAGGGGCGAGGGGAGCAAGGGCATTATACGTAACCTTAAAATTTGTACCCCCATAATATGCCGAAATAAAAAAAAATAAAAAGAGAAGGATGTTTATATCTCATGATGCCTGGGATGAGTTTTGAACATCACTGATCTCAATAGCTGGGTAATTGGGCTGTAAAGTTAAAGGCTTAAAAAACAAATTTTTTCTTGTCCCACAAAGAAAATTTTCTTTACTGAAAAAGGCAAGATGAAATGTGGAGATGTAGTCTCTTCATTATTAAAAAAAAAATTGGAAGTTGTACAAAATAGGACAGAATACATCATTTAGATCCACTTCTAGACCTAAAGTCATCCAAATATAGACTAGGCATAAAATACACAAATTATTATCTGTTATTTTCCCTTAAGAAATGTTAAATACAAAAGATACTTTCTCAAGTAAACTCATGTACTGTAAATTTTCTTTGCTTTATACATCAATATCAATATGAAAACGATAGAAAGGTAATGTCAGTTTTTATATTCAAGCTTCTCTCAAGCAGTTGCAAATCTTACTAAATAATTACCTTCAAGATTGTTCATCTACTATTATGTTCTTTTTCTTTCCGAGGAAAGACAATGAAAAGAAAATTGCATCAAGGCTTTCTCTCCTTCCCCTTCATAATCAACCTAAGGAAATAAAATAGTTTCTCTCACAGAATGAGTATGTTTGGTAGTTACAACTTAAATATTTTAAAGTTCATAGTTATAGGGCTAAATTAAGCTCAGACTAGCTAATGTCATTCTTTTTTGTTTATTTCAAACAAAAGAACTTCCCTAAAATACAAAATTTTTTTGTAACACTGAGTATGGTATTTACAAATAAACTTGGATTAAAGTAAGATATTCCTTATTACATTGCCCATATATATTAATACAAACATGCTAACTTTGATATTGACTATCTGAGATAAACCGTGTTAGACATATTCTGGGCTATATCAAATTGTACAATGAAACTATGAGATCACTCATTGAAATACTCAAATTACTTGCCGAAGGTGTTATAATAATTATAATATGGGTGATTTTTTTAACCTTCAGACGTTAATGTGTATAATAAATATTCAGTGAAAAAATATATATTTTAACCTTGCAGGTTTAAACAGACAAAGAAAAGATATTTAGTAACCATGGCAACATGCACAATTAGCTGACTATTATAATCCTTAAGACAATCAAAAGTGACTCAAATGAGTTAAACATGCTGGAGACAGAGAAAGGAGGGCAGTCTTTCACTGATTTAAACATCTCTGTAATCAAAACAGGCTTGGAGATGAGGACCAAAAATATTAATTTAATTAATTATTTTTTTCTATGATAAATTTCCTATCTGGTACTCAAGTGATCACTTTCTTAATACACTATTAGCTTCTCTATGTCTCAAAAGCACCTACAGTTAAATTAGTCAAAAAATAAAAATTTAGTCATTTAAGTGATTGATCTGTATGATGTGTTCAATTAATTTAGACAACATAATGGAAATTGTTGTTGTTAGGCTGACTACAGAAAAAGCAAAATTCACTTTTCTGATCTCATAATTACAACTACATAGTTTTATCTCCAACCATATAGCTCATACTTAAAAAACAAACAAACAAACATGAAACTCCATTGTTATCTAAATGTTTCTGTATGGAATGATAAAGTAGGGAAAAAAATACACTTGTCTTCAAAATCTTTTGAAGTGTCTTAGTGTTTAAAATGGAAGGAAATTAGATGGAGGGAAAATTAACTTGGAAGAAAACTGACATAATTTTCTATGTAATGTTTGGCTGTAGATTTTGCAATTCATTTAATTTAAAGACAGTAGGGAATGTGTGGGAGGCAATAGATTTCAGACATTTCTATAGAAGCTATTACATGTCTGACCTTAGTGGCTGAACAATCACTCTATTTGCTATTATTTGGGAAAAAATACATGCAACATTGTGACAATTATCAAGAGAATAAACCCCATTAAAAGAGTTATCACAGACTGCTAACCTATCTCTGAGTGTCAGCATTCAATAAACTTCATCTCCATAATCCAAGTAGAATTTAAATGTATTTTTTCCTTATGAACTTTATTATAATGTCCTATATGGAATAGTGTTTCATACACCTCATAAGAAAATTAATAAGTCACTCTCATTTAAGAGAAGAGATTCATAATCAGTTCAAGGTGAATTTGGATACATCCATGTCCCACAATATGGATTATTTTTTTCTATGTTTGGCTAACTACAAAAATAATAATTACAATTAATTACTAGAAGATAAAATTTTTGCAGTTAAATGCATGGATTTTGTCATAAACTAATTTTATTAATGTTATAATACAATTATTCTTGATATATTAAGAGCTACCAATCAATATTAAATAGCATACTTTTGGCTTCAAGTAACAGTATTCAAACCAAACAAATTAAGCAGAACCAAAATTTATTGCTTCATATAACTAGAAATTGTGGGGTATAACAAATCTCAGGCACAATTGGGTCAAAGGATTCAGATCTCTCTCCCTTAGTTCTGCTTTGTCATTTCCAGCATTGATCTGCTCATGTACATCAAACTCTATACCTTAGTCAAGACTGTGGAAAGTTGGGCTTTGAAACAATAATCAAACACGTTGTTATTGATTAAACAACTCATTCTAATCCTCTTTTGGATTACTACTACTCCTCTATTCCAATCATATGATTTTGGTTAGACTTCAAATTATACTACCTTTCGGTCCTAACCAAGCTTCTGTGGCATTTTAGTACTCAATTTAGTGGACATAGTGTTTGATTTAGAATAATGCATCAAGATCAATTAGAGACCTTTTTCTGGATGTTTTTATTTTGACCTGTAAGTATAGGAGCCAGGAGTCTTAAATTTAAGCATTTGGTTTATTATAATACTGTAATAATAATTCTGCCTTTAAGCAGCTGCCCAACAGTAATTTCCATAATGTTTTCATTTATTTAGCTAAATCAATAGAATTCAGATAATTAATTCAATTAATCCAAATTAACAAACATATATTGAGTATCTACTGTGTGCCAGGAACTGTTCTGGATGCTATAGTTTCAAACATAAAAAGATAGTCACTTTCTTTATAAGCATGCGTTTACTCAACACTCATAGAAATTGACCATGGTAAAGGATAAAGATGTTGCCTGAGTAGTGCAGTGGTCCTCAACCCTACCAAATTTAAAGTTCCCCCTTCCATAAAATAAATATTTTATAATATTCCCTTTAATATCCTGAATTGAAATATATGTACAATATCATTTCCTACATATAATTTTTAAAATATTAAATATAGTGCTCTAATTATAAATAAAGCATGAATAAGAATGTAAAATAAAATTGTATTTATGTAAATATATAAGTGCCATTTGAAACCAAATGTCTATCACAGATACACAAAATATGTGTATGTTTTGTTGTTTTATTTTGTCTTTAATTTCCCAAATCTCCATGCACTGTACTCCACAAATTTGACCCATCTTACCAGAGAATTTTGTTTGAGTATATAAAGAGAGCAATTCAAACACAAAAAATGCTTTCTTAATATTTCTCAATAATTTCCCCAATTTGTTAAGCTTGTGTGACATGAAGCTTTTAACTTAAATACTCTTATTGTAATTTTGATCTGTTTTCTTCATGGAGAATAAATATAATGATCAATACACTGCATTATTCTAGGCTTCTTTGATGATTGTAATGAGCCACTTTAGACTGGCACTTTCAACCTTATGTTGATCTTACATTTCACTATATTTCTTACATATGCTAAATGAAAGAAGCCAGAATGAAAATGTTTGTTTCTATTCCATTTATTTTTAAACACTAGAAAGAAACTGTTTTATAGTGACAAAAAGCAGATCAGTAGTTGCTTGAGGTTGGGTGGTGGTAAGAGAAGAGATTACAAAAGGACACTAGGGAACTTTTACGTACATGTTCATGCCTGATATGCATGTTCACTTTCTTTATTGTGATGATTGTTTCATGGGCATGTGTATAGGTCAAAATTCATCAAATTGAAAGTTTTTTAAAATGTGTAGTTTAATGTATGCCTCAATAAAGCTATTAAGTTATTTTAAAAGAAAATTAATATTTTACATGATATATGTAAGGCAAATAATCCCCTTAAGCAGCTTTCTTTGACCTAGGGATGAGTATGGAAAGATAATTTATATAACATGGTAGAATAAAGAAAATTCTTTGATAATACTTAATTTTTAAAGTACTTACTTTGTTAGAATTTTATTTTGGCATGTTTCTTAATATGTCAGCACTGATATCATGTAGGAAGTTGATAATTCTGCAAGTTGATAATTCTATGTTTTCTAATCCAAATATTATGGGGAAATTGAAATTTGGTTTATAACAACCATCAGAAAATCAAACATGAATAAGGGCATTGCAAACCTACAATAAATATCAGAATTGATCACTGCATTGAAATTCACAGTATGATAAAAATTCATTGCCATCTGTAAACAAGTCCAGAATCTTCGTAGCATTAAAACTTTAGCAAACAGGGGGTTATAATCTTGAGAACTCAATATAAAGAACTGGAAGCACCCTAAAGTTACATAGCATTTAAGTAAGAAGATCTGGTCATGGCAATTTGGCAATCAAGTAAAGTGCAATGATTCAGCTGACTTATATTTCTTAACTGCTTTAAAACACCTATAAATATTACATCAACAATGATGTTCTCAGAAAGATGAGTACGCGAGCATAACATTATGTTCTATCTAAGTAAGGCATTCTTTTTGATGATATAAATAATAATGCAGTTAGATGCCATGGACAAAATTTAAGACAAAATATTTTTATTCTATTAACAGATTGATCCCTTTTAGATGGAATATATGGTGGAAGGTGAAAGAAATAGTTTCATTTAAAAGCCACTTGCAAGTTTAAATATTTGAAATGATCGATATCTGAATTCCAATTTGGATTATTTTTCAACCACTCTCATACCTGTGTGATGCTCAGGAGCTTTAAATATTTCATACCTTTCTTTTTTAGGTCTCATCACAGTTGGTAATTATAATGCACACACACGTGCATACGCACATAACCCTACCCACAGCTCTTGGATTATTGTCTTCCCTTTTAGAGGCAGTTTTTAAAGGAACCATAGAGTGAGGTCCATAACAGCTTCTTTCCTACCATTTTATTCTCATTCCTACCAGCATGTTGCCTTGCATATAGAGCTGCAACTACTCAGGAAACTGAGGACAACATTTTCCTTTGTATTATTTTATTTTCCTCACAAATAAAATGGGGATATTCAACAAATATTTACTGAGCCCTTACTATATGCTGGACTTTTGATGAGCTCTGAGTCACTTTCACCTGGAATGAAATAGGCAAGAGCCCTCATCCATATGGAGTTGCTGTTCTATTAGGTAGAAATTCACAATAAACCACATTTAAAAATAACTTACAGGCAGTTAGGAAGAAATAGAGACTATTCTTTAAAATTATAGCAGAACTATAGATAGCAAGTGTTAAGGGTCACAATTTTAAGTAATATACTCGAGGAAGGCATTAGTGATAAGGTAACATTTGAAAAATGTTGATCATTCAATTGTACAATTTTTCACATATGGAAAAGACACAAGAACATACTTCTGGGAAGTAGAATAATTTATTCAATAATTAGTTAACCTTAGGAAAATTAAAGCAAATAGAAAACAACACTTTATGAAATCTATACTTTGAGAAAACTTAACAGCAAAAATATTTTTAATGAGGTGTCTATCAGGGTCTGATCTGCCATGCATAGGTTGAATAGCATTTATAAAATATGTACCTATGTCTTCCTTTTATGTCAAACCTAAAGGCACACATCTTTGAAGTTTCTATTCTCTGGGGTGAACCTAAGCAGCAGGTAAGAATTCCTGCTGTGGTTCATTTAGAAACAGAGGGAATAATAAGTAAACGTAATAACAAAGAAGGGCTCTATTTATAAAAAATAGATTGGGGAATATATTCTAATATTTTAGTGGGAAGTGCTTTGGTTTTCAAAAACATGAGCATCACACTTGTATCATTAAAGTATTCAACATGTGAAGAGAGAGATGTAACGAATAGACTTTGTAGCAACTTTTGGTTAAATAAAATATTGTAGGTAATGTGAAAAATAAACTTTTTGTAAAGGAGCTATCATTAGATGTTAAGGTGCATATTTACCAAGAGATGTCTTTAGTTTCTGATACAATTCAAAAGTAAAGAACATATATCCAAAAGTCTAGCTTTTATCTGTTTTGTGTGTGATTATCCTATCAATTTTTATTTGGGGAAATAGGCCTAACAACTAAGAGTGTAATATATAAAAATGAAATAAAGTTGATTCAAAAACTTACATAGAATACAAACCAGACTATCTGCAAGTCATAACTATAAAGTATTATTTTTTTAACATATACACAATTTACAATCACAAAGTATCAGCATTAGTATGGATCTTACAATTATGAATGTTCAGCAAGTGGTAATCCAGTCTGTCACTGACCACATAAAGTAATAAAATTTTCTTTCCTTGTGAAGTTAGCACACTTCATTCTCAGGTGACTCTCATTGTCAGAAAACTCTTCTTCGTATTACCCTGTAATGGGATCCCTGAATGCCTGTGAAGGGTTAAGACTATGGTATCTGGAAACAGTCAATCCATATGAGTAGCATGACTCTGAATAACTGACTTAATGATCTAAAATTTCAGTTTCCTCAGCTGCAATATGGAAATAATGACAACTTCATCTGGTTATTGAGAGGGCTGAGATTAAAAAAAGCAAAAAAACACACATTTATTAAGAGTTCTAGAATCATTATATTCATAGAGTAACTACTAACTACTCAGTAATATTTTCTCTACTTTCTTGGGCCACTTGTAGAAAGTCTAATTATAATTTGAGCTACATAAGAGCAATGTGTAAATAAAAGGTTGAGTTAAATAGCTCAAAGGTAATTTCCAGATATAAAGTTTCATAATTACTTCTGGAAAAACATCAACTAGTTAAAAGCTATCATCTTCTCTCTGCTCAACTCTTCTCTCTGGGAAGACTTTTCATCTGCAGACCCAACATCTTGGGTTCTTCCACTGTTCTTTATATGATATGGTTTTAGGTTCCCTCACCATATTGACCTCTTCCTCTGGATCAGGCTCCTAGTTATTTGTAAGCTTTCTAAAACAAATTCTTAAAATTTCATGGAATGCTTCTCAAGCAGACTGACCAGTACTGAGCAGCATGTGACTTTAACTTCTCTTTTTTTTCTAGATATGATTTTTCTTTTCAACAACATCCACTGTGGATATCAATGTATTTTCTTTGGGAAAATATAGCTCTATTCTCCTTATATTATGGATGCATTAATGGCAAATAGCAATTTAAATAAGAGTTCAAAAACTAAACTTTCAAATTTCTATGAAAAAGTAAACATGCATTCTGAACATAGGCTTCTGTATTCTTCCTGGAGCACAGAAGGCATGCTTCTGCCTCAGGGTCTTTGCATTTGCTGATAGCTTTCAGTGAAATTCTCTGGTCCAGTTATCTACATGGTTCCCTTAATCCTCTTCCTTCAGATATTTGTTCAAATGTTACATTTTCAATAATCCCTTCCCTTATCATTCCACTTAAAATTACAAATGCCAACCTTGGAATTTTCTGTCTCCTTAGCTGGCCATTATCATTATCTAACCTCTTGTCTATTCTTATTTTTGGAAATTGACTGGCTTGCCTTACTGGAATATTAGCTCATTGATGCTTGGGATTTATTTGTCCGTTTTGTTCACTGTTGTATTCCCAATAATATAACAGTGCCAGAATGAAGTAGAAGTTCTATAGATATCGAAGAATTAATGCATTCTTTTGAACACATCGAGCAATTTCAAATCTTTTTTTTTTCCATTGAAAATAAATTCAGTATCTGATAATTTACAAAAGTCATTGAGAGGCAAATACAGCAAATAAAATTTTGACCCACCTAATCAAAAACTAAACACTGGTTTTGTAAACATATAAACATTTCTAAAATAGAACTAGATGTTTTGAGCTTCAACTTTAAAAGATTGCTCCAAAAACATTAAAGAAAACTCATTGAAATAAATGAATGATTTCTTTGAGAGCACTTAAGTATAAATATATTTCCCAATATTTCTATGAAAAAACCAATCTCACTGCCTATTTGTGTAAAAGGGAAAATATAATATTCTATTCTTAATCTTTAATTGGTGAAAATTATAATTTTGTAACTAAGGTAAAAATCTGTTTGTAAAGTGACATGAAAATTCACCAGAAAATTATTTAAGATTATGTTACTTCTCATTCAAATGCCATTAATGACTTGTTAACTAATAAGTCAAGGTGAAATAAGTAAAACGTACAGGCAAATAACAATTACTAATCCTTCACAAATAGTTACTAAAAAGAGTTTTAAATACATTTTGCTTTCTCTTCCTTCTATTGGGATAATTGCTTTAAATTATGTTAAGATGAAAAACGTCACCTGATTCTAAATTCAAATTTAATAATAGAAGTAAAGATACCAAAATATAATTGATATTTTCAAATAGGTGCTAATGCTTTCCATTGTTGGTTGTTTCTTTTTATTATTTGAACAGAAGGAAGGAAATGTCAAAGATGAATGGACTGAAAAGGAAAAATGACAAATACTTTTGCTGTCTAAATCATAAAATAACACTAGATTAAGGCATCTTTTCTTTCCTCAGGCCAACCATCAAAATTCAGAACCTAAATGTCAAACTTGAGTGTTATGGTTCAGATGTGTTTGTACTAGATCAACTAAGGCTTCCTTAAGTTTTCACATTTTTAAGATGATGAATCATTGTGCCACTTCAAATCGAAGGATCAAGACAAGACACACTTGTGGTATTATGTGGCCTCAGTGTTAACAGATGAAAAGTTAACTATAAACACTAAAAGCCTTTCCAAAACTATGACCAAATGAGTTCATTAGGCTCACAAGGAACTACAAAAATTTGGTAAAGGAAAATATAATTTCTTATAGGAAACCCTTATGACTAGGTATGTTGTAGAGTTGAGGCTTTTTTGGGTTTTAGAGAGCTAATATGATACAACTCTAGGACAGTACATTGTAATAGAACATAGTAATATTTATCAGAGATATGTATGAATATTCACACTATGTGAGGTAAGAGCATGAACTTATCCATAGCAAGTCAGATCATATTTTGATGCTAAATTAGTTATTAAAATATTTGACCTTTTCATAATTTTTTGAATTTTAGAAATGCAAATACAGAGCTTCAAACCTGTATTTCAAAACCAAAATGTGTATGAAATTGGTTAGTTAAGGTGCACCGTTACTAAGTCAGGCTAAAACTGGTTCAGAAGTAATAGAACTAAGGAATTTAGAACGACCTAATAGAACTACCTGATTGTTCACTTTATGGAGTAGATATCCACAAAATCCACATTTAAATTCTCACCAGGGTGGTGGAAAATCAGGGAAAAAAAAATCTACCCCTGAGAAAAGGCAACCTCAACATCAACGGCATACCAAACCCTGTGTAACAATTTTCTTAACAGAATCTGGTATTCTTCAGATGAAACATGTTTCCATTTTTACATCTAGCCTGTGTCTATTCAAACATTAGGCATGCAAGTTGTAGTGTCCTTTAGGTAACAGAGCTCTCTGATTTTAAATAATTAATTCTTCTCACTTTAACTAAGGGCCTCCACAATGTTTTATGTGAGAATTCAGATAAAGTAATTATATCACTTTCTATTGAATTCATTAGGAAAATGAGAGATAAGGAAATATCTTCCCCTTCCAAATTTTGCTAAGACAAAAAGCAAATCCATTGCAATTCCTCTTACAAATTATCTTGACTATGTGAGTATGAGAAGTATTCCACAAATAGCTTCATCATCTTTTTATAAATATGGCTGGTTGAAATGATGAAGTTAATTGGATTTAGTTTTATTTACTAGAAATAAAGAGTTACCATATTCTGTTTCTATTTAATCCTTCAATCACCACTGGAGAAGATTTTTAAATGGCCAGTATATTCCATGTTACCAATGCCCACGAGAGAATCTTCGGATAGTTCTGATTGCTCTTTCAGGCACTCTCCCTGCCCTGTGCTAGTCAAAACCTTTCTTGTTCAGTATCTTATAATCAGATTAAATAGATGATTTGGAACAAATAACACATAACTGCAAATTATAGTTATTTTTATCAGCACTAATTTTCAAAGAGTAGATAAGCAAAAAAGCATTAGGAGACCCATTCCCTTGGACTATTTCTCAAAGGAAAAAAGAAAAGGCACCATGAGGCTAAACTGGGATTAGGCAATTCCCAAAAGAAGCTTTGATTTGGAAGAAATTCTAGACCAGATTGAACCCATTTTTTATTTACATAATGCATTCACAGTTCATTTTCTCCTCTAGTGATGCTGTCCACTCCAGGGACCCATTGCACATAAAACTTAAATATTCAGAAAGTTATCGCCCAAAGTTTCTGACTAATCACATTTAGGTTATGAAAACAAATGAGAAAAAAAAAAACACAGCTGTATTTTCTAAAGCACACTGAAAAAAGATCATGATCTTCAGAATGGTGAATTTTTACAACCTAACTTAGAATTTTGGCTCCAGATATGCAAATTTAGAAATTTTCCATCAGAACTTTCCCAAATCACCTAAATATTCTTTTAAAATAAACAATTTTACTATTTACAATATCAGTAGAGTATAGGGCCTACAAGCAACAGCTGCAGGGACTAGTGAAAGGACAGATCATATCATTATCGTCATGGTAGTCAAAGCTCCAGGCTGAGCATCAATTTTACAGGCATGTCAGAACCTACCTAGTCAGAAGCTTCATCTTCAAATATGATGGTGCGTATGCGCCTCACTATGGCGCATAAGAGTCAGAAGGTAGACAGTTTTACCAGAACTTGAAAGAAAAAGGGAAAATGGGAAATATAGTATAGATCTGTACAATATTGTATTATGGGGTTTTTTGTTTTGTTTTGTTTTTTGAGACAGGGTTTCCCTCTGTCTCCCAGGCTGGAGTGCAGTGGCACAATCATAGCTCACTGAAGTCTCAAACTCCTAGCCTGAAAGAATCCCCCTTCCTCAGCCTCCCAAGTAGCTATGACCACAAGCATATGCCACCATGCCTGGCTATTTTTTTTTTTAAGAGACAGGGTCTCACAATGTTACCTAGGCTGGTGTCAGACTCCTGGCCTCAAGTGATCCTCTCTTGGCCTCCCGGAGTGCTAGGATTACATGCTGTACCTGGCCTATTTTTCAATGAAATAAATTATTTACTGTGAATTCAATATATCCATACTAAGTTGAAAAATGGTAAGCCTCCCATCAATCTCCAGTAAGAGAGGCTAGAGGCTAAAATCAGACCACAGTCAAATAGAGGCCCTTTGTATTAAAACTTAAAACCAATGTAAAGAAGCTACCATGAAGAAGTGGGCAACCCAGCTTTCATGCAAGAAAAGAAGTTCCATTTCTGCAAGGAACCTGGCTCTCCCTTGTTAGTTATTACTAAGATTCTTATTTGGGCTTGATAGCTCAGAGTGCACACATTAGAGCTTCCCTACATTCCTTCTAAAATGTGCACCCAGGGCTGTACCAAATGAGGTACATTTTTTAAAATATTAACACAACTATTAAGTTAGTCTTTAATGCATCCCATTTTTTTATTTCAAAGTATTACAGAGGTACAAATTTTTTTGTTTATGTGGATCACCTTTGTAATTATTGAGTCAGGGTTAAAAGCGTACCTGTCACCCAGATACTATTCATTGTACCCATTAGGTAGGTTTTCACCCATCCCCTAATCTCCCCTCCCCCCTGCTTGATTTCCCTTAAGTTTTACTTCCCTCTATGCACATGTGTGCTCATCAGTTAGTCCCAATTTAATAGTGAGTACATGTGGTATTTGTTTTTCCATTCTTTAGATACTTCACTTAGGCTAATGGTCTCCATTTCCATCCACATTGTTGCAAAAGGCCTTTAAATCATCCTTCTTCATGGCTGAGTAGTATTCCATGGTATACATATATCACATTTTGTTAATCTGCTCATGAATTGATGGGCATGTGGGTTTATTCCACATATTTGAAATTGTTAATTGTACTGCAATAAGCTTTTAACCTAGCTACTTCCCTACAAACCAAGAAACTTGCTGATATATTAATAGTATCATCTTTTGAGTGAAAATTATTTATGCTTCTCAGTTATATATGTATTTTAATATTTTGATCTCAAAGTGTGAAGTTAAATGTGTATTTTCTTATTAAAATAATTTAAGATAAGATGTGAAAAGAAGGATAATTTTCTGGAGGTCTTCTACACAAATAAATCACGTATTCTAGTAAAATAATATATTGGTATAGAGGTTTAATATATATCCTTAAGTTTTATAATTATAATGCATCTAGACAGATCATAAATTTAATTAACTTCATCTTGTACTATTAATGGAAAATATCTCCCTTCATCCTTGGCAATGAGGATTATCTAGCCAAAACCAACTGCCATCTTTCACTGAGAAAATTGCATAATCCACTAGCATGTTATTCACTTATTCATTTTTCATTCATTTCGTCATTTATTTGTATAGCCTTTCATTTTATTAAATTTTATCATGTAGCTATTATGTGCCAAATATTATATTATGCAATAAATGTCCTATAGTGATTGGAATCAGGCTAAGGAAGGATTATTGGCAAATGACGGTCATAATTAACCAGGATTCCAGTAGATTCTTTTCCTAATGTGTGTGGGGGTGTGTGTGTACAGAGTTGCTCTAAGATTGAAAAGCTTGGATTTTAAAGCTACAACCTAAATTTGGATCTCAGACTTGGTACTTATTTCCTGAGCCATCATGACTATATTACTTAATATCTTTAAATTTTCCTTAGTTATAATATGGATATCATGATCATGTCATTAAATTGTTATGAGAATTAATGGTTAAAATATGTAAATTACCTTATAGAAGTAGATGGAATATATCAATTGGTATATGAAAGTTATCTCTTATTGTTTTTAATTATGTATTCAATATAATTTAGGTGTGATAGTTTTACATTTCAACTTGGTTACGTTATACTACTCAGTTATTTAATCCAATACTAATCTAGTTGTTGCTGTTGTTGCTATGAACATATTTTGTGAATGTAGTTGACATCTACAATCACTCGATTTTAAGTAAAGGAGATTACCCTGGATAAAGTGAGAGGGCCTCGTTCAATCAGTTGAAGGCTTTAAGAGCGAAAACAGGTTTTTCCAGAGAAGAGAAAATTACCCTCAAGACTGCTACATTAATTCCTGCCTGAGTTTCCAAACTGCTGGCCTGCCTGTCCTACAGATTTTGAATTTGCCAGTCCCCACAATCCTAAGAGCCAATGTATTAAAATAAATCTCTCTCTCTCTCTCTCTCTCTCTGTCTTTCTCCCACCCAGCCACGACGCCACCCCCCCCACACACTAGTGATTCTGTTTCATTCAAATATATGTATATGCATATGTATGTGTATATAGATGCATACATACATACACACATTTTGATTCTGATTCTCTGAAAATACAGACTGATACAGCAGATGAAGCACAACACTGACTTTCTCTTAATAAACTATATCCTTTATTTTTATATTTGTTTCTAATAATCAGCCTTTTTATCCTCACATAAATAAAATTTCACATATGTAGCAATATCAGTGAGTAAGGTAAAATGATAGATGCTTAAATGTGTAAAGAGGAGAGTGTGTTGCACAGGAACCACAATCCTATAATGATAAAATGATTATGTCTCCTCTCTCAAGTATTTCCTTTAAGCCATATACTTTGCTATTTCTCTCTTTCTTGTTTACTTTTTCTCCTTCATTTCCAAAGTCTTCCTTCCTCTGGACATTACCCCAACATGCTTGATCTCATTTATATGTAAAGTAATTTAATTCTATTTTCTGGAAGCCTTAAATAGTGCCCATAATCCCCTATATAAATTTCTATTCTTCAAGTGTGTCAAAATCATTTTATTGAAATAAAGACTATGCCTTGCTCTCAGAAGGTTATCACCACAGAAAATTGTATATTTTCCCATGATTAAAAAAGATACAGCTCACCATATTGTTCAGCAATTTTATATTCCATAATATCTTATGATATTTAAATAAATATCTTAATATATTCTTAATTTACTCATATATATTAATAGTTTTTGATATATAATGAATGGGCTATGTCTAGTTCTCTTTTAATTGTATATTGCTATACAATATAAAATTAAAAATAATTTTACATGATATTATTCTACCCAAGTTTTTTGATGAATTATTATATTAATTCCAATATAAAACCTCTCTTGAATTTTCTGTTGATTTCTTTACATTACTTAACACACTTTTTATCATAATTATTTGTATATATCATTAGCTAGGATCTCCACTAAAATGTTCAATAAAAAGAAATGTAATAAATTCAAGCAGATTAAAGACGTAAAATTCTATGCATCTAAACATTGCTTTGAAAAATGTAGTCATAAAATGAAACTGAATTTCATGAATCAATTATTAAAAAATCCTTTTCTTATTTTTGATTTCTACTTTAATTGCTTGAGAATATTACATATGTGATACTGCTCCTTGGAAATTTCCTGTGTTTTATTTTGCATATATCATATGGCTAACTTTTCTAATAGTTTGTTCTTAAAAAGAATACATTTTTTAATTGAAAGATAAATTGTACAGCATGTATGTGTATTATCTCAAATGTATTACTCTTTTGTTTATTTCTTCTATACTTTTACCACATACTGTTTCTTAGAACATCATGCTCTGATAAAGGTATATTAAAACTCCTTATCATAAATGCCAATTTTTTTCCCTTTATATTCCAGTCAGTTCTTAATTTAGCTTTGTTAAGACTATATTTTAAGTTACATTATCATTTTAGGATGCTTATATTTTCTTGGGGGCTATCTTTTATTTGGCATTGCATACAATCTTTAATATTTTATTCCTTCCATTTTTATGTGTAGCTTTGTTTTTGGCATGTTTCTCATTGGTAGCATTTATCTGAATTGTGTGTGTGTGCATGCATGTGTATGTGTTTCTGTAAAATGCACACCATGCTGGATATTTTAAATCATTATTTTTGAAAATTTTTGGAATGAGGGGTACACCTTTAGGCAATCAACACACACTTTAAGAAAAAAAATGCCAGTTCTGCTAAAGCCTTTACCGCTTTCTACCTCTCAGTGTTATCTTCTTTTCCTCTCCCTTCCCCAAGGATAATCAGTATTCCAAATACTATATTTAATATGTGTGTGTTCCTCATTATAGTTTTATAGCATAAATTGCATTTTGTATGGTTTAAATTATCTATGAAGCCACTTTGCATGTAGCTTTTCTGAATCAACCTTAAGTTATGTTAAAGTGTGTAGTTATAGTTCATTCATTTACACCTCTATGTAGTATTTCATTTTATACATATATCACAAATATTTATCATTAATTCAATTGATGGGCACTTACGTTTATTCAAGTTTTTGCTATCATAAACATGCTAGTATGAGCATTCTTGCAGTGTTCCTGGTGTACAAGTGCCAAGGTACCTCCAGGAGCAGAAGTCCTTAGTTTTAAGGTATGAGCATATTCAACCTTATTAGATGATGACAAATTTTTTCCCAAAGTAGTTGAACTAAATTATGCTCCCAACAACACTGGAGAAAAGTTCTTCCATATAATACAAAACTCTGCCACTAAATGCTTTAGAAGTATTTCCTTAACAAGGGAGACCTTCTATACATAGAGGCTTACCTTTCTATTCTGTTTTGTTTCACGGAAATATTTTCCGATATTTCCAAGATACACATATCTTGTCATTCTTGGCACTGTTTCTAAAGAAAAACTCCTTTATCCCCAAGCAAAAATGCCCAGAGGTGGAGTTTGGCTTCCAGAAATGTAGTTCAGATTCCGAGGACTGGCAGAGAATCACCATATTTATGGAGAGCTGTTAATGGGACCTTAATAGGAAGGAAGTCCCTTTAGTGAGTTCTCAATCCAGAGGCTTGAGGCAGAAGCTAAGTCAGAGGGCAGCATCTCCTGTGGAAGCGGGCCATCTTGGTGGCATGCCACTCCAGGAATAAGCAGTCAGCCTGGGAACAGTTTCATGGGATGGCATAGCGACATGGTGCACTGTGAACCTGCAGCACTGTGTCAAACTATGCACTGGTTGTGAACAGGGCGAGCCAAAAATGGTGCCCTACTGGTAATGAGCTTTCAACGGCTCAGTCCCCTTACACTGAAGCCCAGTGAGTAGCCCAGAGCCACAACCACTCCCAACTCTGCCCTTTGGTGCCAGCTGACTGTGAAAGCCCACAGGAAAGGAGCTGGTGATCTCCTTTAGGGCTGCCCACCCACACTTGAAACTACAAAGCTGCAGGGAATTGGGGTGCTCACTGGTTTGGTCACCTCGCTCCTGACTAGAAAGCTGCAGATTTCTGGAAACAGGTAAACAAACCCAAAATTAGCTTAGAGCACAGGTCTCGTATCCTAGGATTTTTTTTTCCCTAGTGGAATAATTTTATTTCAATGATGAAATGCTTTATTTCCAAAATTCTAATTTTTTATATCTACATGTTTTTCTTCCTCCCTATTTCTTTTTTTTTAAATGTTTCCTTTTTATGGATGTAATTCTTTCAAATTTGTATTCCTCAAACTCTAACATTTTCATGTAAATTTCATTTTATCTGAAATAAATTATTTTGTGATTGTTGATTTTTCTTGGAAGACACTATTTTCTCACTATTAAACAC
The DNA here is from genome assembly GCA_008086735.1 of Cheirogaleus medius. Taxonomy (NCBI): domain Eukaryota; kingdom Metazoa; phylum Chordata; class Mammalia; order Primates; family Cheirogaleidae; genus Cheirogaleus; species Cheirogaleus medius. The sequence continues at coordinate 51,700,497 of VBSM01001124.1, read as the reverse complement.
CTTCATATATTTCAGAATTTCATTGTTAGATTCAAAGTAATTCAGTCTCTCTCTCTCTCTCTCTCTGTCTCTCTCTCTCTCTCTCTCTCTCTCTCTCCCTATATTCCCTCTCTCTTTACTTTTTTTCACTCTTTGTATTTCTTGATTTGAAGCAGTTTTATATTAGGACTCGGGCTCGCAATTCAGAAGCCAATACATTTTACTATGGTGTGTCTCTCTGTCACAGAAAAGATATTAAAACTATAGCCATTTATTCAATGGACAGATTTGTTCTTGTTAATGAAATAAAGTCTATGTCATCTCTATCCCTAAGGCTGCAACTCGCTATAAGACACAATTCAAGGAACCATTTGAAACAGACAGTTCAATTTCTTTTTTAAAATAAGAGAGACCCCAAACCAGTCTTTAGAAAGAAATAAATTTGAACCTAGATGTAACTCATTTGGAAATTGTTTAATCTCTATTGTTCCACAGGCACACACAAGTGACTGATTCTCTAGAGTATAGAGTATAGGTCCATGAGTTTTCTTTACCATTCTATTCTGCTTTGTTTCATGGAAATGTATCCTGATATTTGCAAGCAGCTATATCATCTTGGCTTTCTGTTGTGAACGTGTATTTGTCATTCTCTCATGTTCATGGTAGGAAATGGAGCAGAGTATGAAGTCATTGCATTGATTTGACCAAGAACTCAGCATCCAATGGCATATGCTATCATATTGACACAAAAACTTAGTATTAGTATTCTCTGAGGCTACACAGATGGACACTAGAGGTCTGTTTCTCTATGTGTGTATCCGTGTGTGTTGCAGCCCATAGGTAACAATTGGTAAATTTTCAAATAGCAAAAGCTCAGTAAAACAGTAATCAATGAAGTTGGCATATCAATGTGTCAAGATGAGAGTCAATTTGAAATGTGAAAAAGGAAATAATCAAACTTTTTTTATATAGTAATAGAAAAAATCTTCCAGAATAAAATTAGCCTATGCATTGTTCTCCTATATGATTTCTTTTATTTTGTCTGTGACATGAAAGACAAGGTCAGATGTTGTGTAGAGTGGGTTAATGGATGCAATACAGTAGAGTGCTCAGAGGCTTGAGGAGAGTATAAAAGGTACAAAATAATACTTGTCAAAACTGGGTGAGAGAACTTCTATTTCTAGAAAGATGTAGTAAAAGTACCCTAGAACTGATGGAGGTTTTCATAAGTAAAACAACTCAACATATACCCAGTACAGTGGATGAAAATAAACACATGTCAAAGCCAGTATGAAATTTCAAGATAGTGCTAACGAAGATGATCTTCTCAGCTACCAGAAAGCAAAACAGTAAGTTCTATGCATTCTTTCACATAAAGCTACTGAAATATGTGTTCCTCAAAAATAAGGGAATAAATAATCACAGAAGATGATAAAGGGTCCAACTAGCAAATGATCTGACAAAAGAAAAGGCAATCTCACCAGCAGTGTATGAGTGTTCCTATCTCTCTGCATCCACACCAACATTTATTGTTTTGGGATTTTTTTGATAAAGGCCATTCTCACTGGAGATAAGTGATATCTCATTGTGGTTTTGATTTGCATTCTGGATAGAGCTGGAGTCCATTCTACTAAGTGAAGTATCCCAAGAATGGAAAAACAAGCACCACATGTACTCACCATCAAATTGGTATTAACTGACTTAACCGACCAACACTTATGTGCACATATAGTAGTGACATTCATCGGGCGTCAGACAGGTGGGAGGGGGAGAAGGGGATGAGTATATTCACACCGCCCTAATGCTTGAAGCTCTGACTTGAGTGGGGAAAAGGCAATATATGTAACCTAAACATTGTACTCCCGTAATATGCTGAAATAAAATAAAATTAAAAAGAGCAAATTTATTGTATATATTTTTAAATATACTGACAGTAGAGGCAGTAGATTTTTCACAACTGGGGAGCTTTTGAAAGTTGAATTCATGATAAATAACTAATAAACTTACCATATGGAAGCATTTGCTAAATAAAATAATAGTAAACAAAAATTAAAACATATTCATAGTATACTTATTCGTTACTATGTCACAAATATGAATAGTATTTACATGATCTAGCCAAAATTATAACTCTGAAGAATGAAGTGGGAAGGGGAGACAGAAAACTTGTGTTCTGTATTTGGGTCTGAATGTTTTAAGAGTCACAACTTCAATGGTAGCTTGTAAATAGATAATGCCTAACACTGAAAAGTTAATAAGTAGGAGTTTTTCTTAGGTATGTATGACATAAATATCATGATAATTATCAAAAGACTTGAATATGATGACCTATAAGAAGTGAAAAGTTAGCAATATGTTGTTTTTATGAAATACACTTTGAAAATCTACTTAAATTTTTATGTTAAAATATATTCTTTATATATATGATTTATATGAGTATATAATTACTTAAATCAAGTTTTTATTTTTATCAAACAGAATGAAACTTACAGGTAGGCAGATAAAGCTGTGAACCCATGTTCTCCTACATATTAATATATGAAACTTTAGGTATGATTCTCAACCACTTTGTATATAAGTTTTTAAATCTGGAAAATTAACACACTATAATCTACCTAATAGCGTTACTAATAATATTAAGTTACAAAACATGTAGTACTCTTAATATATTGTTCAACACATAATAGGGATTAATATATAAAAGTTAAAATACATAGAATTTAAAATTGATTTATAAAATATTTTCAAAGCTTTTTTAATGGCTAATTTGTGTCTTGTTAATGCCTTTCCACTTAATGTATGACAGATTCATGTACTCTAGCAGATTAAAGTTTAAGGCATAAGATGGATAGCGTATATAGTTCAACAGCTTTGTAGAGGTTTAAGAAATTAGAATTAATATTCAATTATTAGCCATTAATAATTTGATATTTTATTGACATATTCTCTATATATAATAAAATATTGAATATACTTAATTTGATTTCCAGTAAAAATTATAAGATTAATTACACATATTGCTTTCCTTTCTGCTCATTACTGGCTTTTTGACTGCAGCATTCTTCGACTCTGAGTTAGGAGTCCTGGAATGAGTGCACTGAATCATTTTATTGCCACTTTCCCTCCTGACTGATATAGGTCCAAAGCTATTTCACTTTCAAACTGGTCTTGCTGAACATCAACAAATGTTCACTTTCACAGTGTTATGTTCCCCAACTGAGAAACTCTTACATTTGGAGAAGAGATATTGTTGAGCTCCAATAAAGGCTATTTGAAATGTGGCTTTTACTTTGACTTTCTAAATATTTCAGGAAGAAAATTGGAAAAAAGTTGAACAGTGACATTTATCCCTGGCATAAATATTTATTTTAAATGTTTATGGTCTAAATATTTATTTTGAGAATTTTACAGATGAAGCTAATTGATATTAATGGGAGTGTTTTACATAACATTAAATATACAAATCCACCATCTCTCCTACATGTGGGTAGAATATTAGATAGGAAAAGAGAAACAAGTATTCTTCAATTTTGAAACAGATTAATTTTTAGAAAAAAGTTATTATTTCCAACACAGTGTTATGTTTTTATTGTTGCTCTTGTTTCCTCTACATTTGTGCAAATAATAGCTAACATTTTTTGAGCTTTTCCTCTGTACTTATCACTATGGTAAATTCTTTCCCTATCTTTTCATCCAGATTATAAATCTCTGATTTTCTAATGAATAATTTCCTCATTTTACAAGTGGTAAAAATGAAACTGAAAATGCAGGAGGGTAAATGTATCATCCAGAATCTCAGAGCTAGTAATTCTTTTATTATTAATATGTTAATTAAGAAATAAAAATTATATGTATTTACTTTGTACATGTTAAAATATGTATACCTTGTGGAATGGCTAACTGTAGCTAATTAACAAATACATTAGCTTATAATTTTTTTCTTTTATAAACAGTGTGAAGATTTTTTTATTATGGCATTAGACAAAAGTATTTAAAGTCAATAAATTTTTATTCAATAAATTTCACCCGTTGTGATTTCTTTCACTGTCCATCAAGGTAACCTTAGTTTCTCAAAAGCTAGAGTCAAGGTTTGTCTTCAAGTCAGCCCTTCTTAATAGAACAGATGCTCAATCCACAGTTGTCCTGTCAGCTCTATATAATGATAATATAAAAGTAAGTCTACTCTTACAGAGATGATCATCTAGTGAATCATAAATGAGTTCTGAATCCAGCCTCCCTGAGATAGCTCCTTTACATACAAAAAGCAATTTTCCAGAATACAATTAATTAGAATTAACTATTAACTACAGTCACCATGATGCACTATAAAACACTTGAATTTATTCCTCCTATTTAACTGAAACTTTGTGTCCTTTGACCAACATCTCCCCAGTCCCCCCTGGCTCCAGTCCCCTGGTAGCCACCATTCTACTCTCTACTTTTAAGAGTTCAAATTTTTAGATTCCACATGTAAGTGAGATCATGCAGTATTTTTCTTTCTGTGTCTAACTTTTTTTACTTAGCATATGTCCTCCAGGTTCATTCGTTCATCCATGCTGTCACAAGTTATAGGACTTCCTTCTTTTTTAAGGCTGAATAGTGTTCCATTATGTATATACCACATTTTTTTTATCCATTCATCCATTATTGGAAACTTAGGTTGGTTCCATATCTTGGCTATTGTGAACAATACTGGAATCAACATGGGAGTGCAGCTATCTTTGGACATACTGATTTCATTTCCTTTGGGTATATACTCAATAGTGGGATTGCTGGAACATATAGTATTTTTATTTTTAATTTTTGAGGAAACTTCATACAGTTTTTCATAATTACTGTACTAATTTACACCTACCAATAGTACGCAAGAGTTCCCTTTTCTCCACATCCTCACCAATACTTGTTATCTTTCCTGTTTTTGATAATAGTCATTCTTATAGGTGAGAGATGATATCTCATTGCTGTTTCAATTTGCATTTTTCTAGTGATTAGTGATTTTTGAGCATTTTTAAATATATCTGTTGACTATTTGTATTTCTTCTTTTGAGAAATGAGTATTCAGATTTTTTACCAATTTTTAATCTGATTATATGTTTTCTTACTACTAAGTTGTGTTTGAATTCCATATATATTTTGGATACTAACTTTTTACCTGATGTATCATTTACAAATATTTTCTCTCATTCCATAGGTTTTGTGTCCATTCTCTTGATTGATTCCTTGGCTGAGCAGAAGCTTGACACAATCTCATCCATTTTTGTTTTTCTAGCCTGTGCTTTTGGGTTCATTTCCAAAAAAATCATTGCTAATGTCATGTAACTTTCCCTCTGTAGTTTATTCCAGTAATTTTACAGTTTCAGTTCTGACATTTAAGTCTTTATTTCAAGTTTATTTTTGTGTATGGTGTGAGATAAGGGTCTAATTTCATCCTTCTTCATATGGATATCTAGTTGTCCCAACACCTTTTATTGAAGAGACTGCCCTACCTTATTGTGTGTTCTTGGCACCTCTGTTGAAAATCAATTGACTGTGAATGTGTGGATTTATTTCTGGGTTTTCTATTCTGTTCAAATGGTCTATGTGTATGGTTTTATGCCAGTATCATATCAGAGCTAGTAATTCTTGATGCTACATTTTATACTCAATAATTATTTCTTCACCATGTCATATTCTTTTTACAAAGCAATGTTCATTGTAGAATATTACCAGACATGTCTTTTCTAAAGAATTGGCACTTGCTCCTAAACTTTCACTGGTAAAACTAAATTATTTTGAATTAAATGTGCATTCTTTTAAAAATAGGCATATTCTTTAAATGATAATATATTAAACTGACTATAGTTCTTTAATGTCTTGATGGAGACCAATTTATCAGATCTTTCCACAAAAATGATTAAATGAGAAAAACTCTCTTGTTTCTTGAACTAATTTCAGATCAACAAGGCCATAACTTCACTGGAGAGAGAAAGTAGAGTCAGTGCTCTCATGTTGCCAAATAATAATGTAGTCTATTTCTTTCCAGTGTTCTGGGAAATGGTTCCTCCACAGTCAATCTGCTATGAGTCAATGCCCTTTTATTTCGGTAGTTCTAATAATGAGTTTTAGTACAGTGACTTCAGTCAAAAGTTCTTTTCCCATAAGTGCACATATCTTGCTAGCTACAGCTAGTCAGATGCTAATCAGAGGCTCATTATCTGAAGAGATAATTTCACTATTTTGCCATTACTACTAGACTTCTTTCTTTGTTTTCAGGGAGTAAGGGGTTGTCAGACTTGGAAGCTAGTGACTTCTAGAAGAAACTTAAAAATTTGAAGGTATAATAATCCTGATTTTGCTAGTCTAAATCTCTCTGAATATTTAAAAATAAAATCTCTCCACAGCAAGAAATGAGGTCTCTTTTATAAGCTGGAATGTATGAAGTTAATTTTCTCCATGCAATTTGGTTTTATTTAGAGAAAATGAGTTGTTCTCAGGTAGATAAGCACCAGTATCTCTCACTTTGCACACTACCCCATGGCAGAAAGTTAGGCACTTCTGAGACTGCAGTCATTCTTTCAAGCCTAGGACATCATTTAGCTTACTCTAATAGTAATTCACTAAATGCTAATGAAGCATATACCAAGACTCTTACTCATCCTGGAATGAACCTGATAATTTTCTTACTGGTTCAAAAGACTTGTAACTTTAAAAGATATAAAATTTTAAATCAGGGAGTATACTGTGTAAGTATTAGGAGAGCTTGGCTCTTTTCAGTCTTATTAGTGTAAGGTTGTTTTCAGAATTTCATAGACACAGAATTTTTCTAAGCAGAAAAAAAAAAGCCTTAAAATTTGTGTGAACAAATTGTCTTCTGTGACAAATAATAAAGTGGATTCAGAAAATGACTTGCAGAACACCAGGCATCCACTCCCACCTCACACACACGCACACAGGCCTGCACATTCCCCACATCGTTGTTGTTTCACTGATTATCTTTTTTTCCATCCTTTCCATCTTTTAAGTCTCTGATTGAAATTCATTTCCTTTAATCAAAATTCCTTACCTTCCAAACTAGATTATTTCCTCCTGGTATGTATTTCTCCCACCACGACATTTACCATAGGTCACAGCTTACTTTATTACCTGTCCACCCTCAATTGACTGTATATAATTTGTGACAGGGACCATGCCTATATTGTTCCTGATTATAGCCTTAGAATCATATAAGTTTAAAAGGTCATATGTCATAATCTCAGCAAATATTACTTGAATGAATAAATGTAGGACTTAATTGGACTTTAATTCAAGACTCAAATAGAGACCCGTTATTACCCACTCAGAGCTGCAACTATTTAATGTATCTTGTGAACACTTATCGACATCTCCTTATGTATACAGTTTCCTGAATGCCAATGTATTCTGCATAAGTGCATTATTGTTTTGTTTTTTTTCTTCCTGATAGAATATTTCAGTAATATACTTTTTTTACAGAAATTAATTTCTTCTAGTGTATTAGTATATTATTTTGTTCTGTTCATCACAAGGAACATCAGAAGTGTATGTGTGCAAATGTGTGTGTTCCTGAAGCTACCTGATAAGATGAATTTCAAGGATGAGAAAGAATCTTGGATTATGGTAATCACTATAAATCATTGGAGAGGCACACATCTTGCTAGCTATAGTCAGTCAGATGGTAATTAGAGGCTCATTAGCTTTAAAAATATCAACCTGGAGTATTTTCTGTATTATATATGTTCTCAGAAGACTAATGAGTTGTATTAGAGATGTCTCCTAAAGCCCGATATATAAATGTATTTTCTCACTACCTGGGTATTGCACAGGATATGAGAGGGAAGTAAAGGCAAACAACAAAATGCCATTAGGAAGAAAGGCCAACTTTAAGTCACCCTAATATTAATGGAGAGAGAGGAAAGAGGGAAAGGTGATGAAGTGGAAAGGAGGTATGTTTCTCATTAGCCACCTCCAAGTGCATAAAAATCTTGGTCTATTAATTCAACAGAAAATCTCCTTATAATCCACCTCACTGTATTCTCTCTCTGAGACAATACAACTAAGAAATCCATATCTTCAAATATAATAAACATATTTTCTTATATGAACAACCATCCATCTGTAATTATAGTTATTAATTATCCCTATATTTGGTTTACAGAAAAATTAATATTTATCTTCTGAATGGTAACCTTCAAATAGTGTTAAATTCTGCAAACCATTCAGAAGTATCTGTATCAGAAAAAAGCCACAATATGCACCAAACAGATGCCATAAGTGAATAGTTGTTCCTAATACCACCACTTACTACCTATTTGATCTTAAACTTTGTAAAGCTCAGTTTCCTTATAATCCAAAGTAGGAATAATAATAATTTTACCTAATAGGTTTATCATGAAGATTAATAATAAAAATTTTTCACACAGTGTGTTGTACAAAATAGGCATCCAATATATATTAGCTATTTTTTTTTGCTTGATTTAGAGTTGAAAAGACACAAATACACATATATTACCAATTATGCTATGATAACATAATTTCTAAACTAGAAAATTGAATTGTTTGAAGTATTCTTGATTTTTTTAAATGTACCTTTTTCCTTAGTAATCAATAAGCAAACAAAAATAGTTTTAATATCAATTCTAGGTTTGTTTGTTTGTTTTTACTGAATCTCTATCATTGTCTCTTATATTTTCCAGTGGTTAACAGATAGGAAATGAAAAAAACATAAGCAAGGAAATACAGGTAAAAAAAAAATGTCGATTGAAGTCATTTCAAAAGGATTTCAACACACTCCCTCCTCATCAATTCACATTAGTGGAACACCCTTTGGTATTTGTTATCTTTCACAAATCCTAATGAACAACTCACTTTGGCAATATGAACTCACTCAATCCAGCTATGTCACTTGGGCATTATGCCTATTAGCTAATTTCCTCTGGCTCAGAAACTAGCAATACAAAGATACGAAAAAGCAAAAGCCTAGAAAATAAGTTCCAGATATCATCCCATAGTCATCATTCCACATCATGCCCAATACTAAGACCCTCATCTTTCCTTTGCCCAGTTTTTTTTTTTTTTTTTTTTTTTTTTTTTTTTTTTTTTTTTGGTTAAGTGGGAAATAAATTACTAAATATGGAGGAGTAACAAAATAGATGGCCAGAACATTTTCCAAAACTGAGATAGTGGTTTGTCACTAATTTGCATATTGCTTCTGAGTTTGACATCTGTCTAAACACTGGTTAGTCTGGGTTCTCCAGAGAAATAGAACGAATAGGAGGTAGACAGATGAATAGATAGATAGATAGATAAACAGATAAATGAGGGAATATTTATTAAGGGAATTGGCTCACATGATTTTGGAGGCTTAGAAGTCCACGATATGCCATTTGCACATTGGAGAACCAGGGAAGCCAATGGTGTAACTCTCAGTCTGAGGCCAAAGGCCTGAGAAGCTGGAATTCTGACATGCAATGAAGGCTGCCCCAGCTCCAAAAGAGAGACAGACAGTTCACCTTACCTCTGCCTTTTTGTTTTATCCAGGTCCTCAGCCTCTTGGATGGTGCCCACTTACATCGGGTGAGGACAGACCTTCCTTACTTAGTGCACTGATTCAAATGCTAATCTCTTCCAGAAACACCCTCACAGACATACCCAGAAATAGGGCTTTGCTGGCTATCTAAATATCCTTTAATCTAGTCAAGTTGCCACCTAAAATTAACCATCACAGATGCCAGATGCCATATTCTTAAAGAAAAATATGAGGAAATCAATTAATCATTAAGTGTTTATCAAGAAGCAATTCCATTCTCTAAACTAGAATAGAAATCAGGGAAAAAGAAAAGTTAATGTAAGATTTGGTGCCTTCCCCCAAAAGAATATATGTGTGTGTGTGTGTGTGTGTGTGTATGTGTGTGTGTGTAGAGAAAGAACATATATATGTACAGAACATATATATGTACAGAGTATATATATATATATAGAGAGAGAGAGAGAGAGAGATTTTAAAACAAATAATCACAAAATATAAAAGAACAATTCATGGGAAGAAGGCCTAATACATAATGCATGAAAATAAGATTCAGAAGAAAATGAGAAAAACACATACATGAGGCATGAACAACCATTCCACTTTATATGAATCATTTCCCTAGGTGACATACAAAATAAAAATATAAATAAATTTACATGCTAGGGAAGGGAGGATTCTGGTATAGACAAGTAGACTTATCCAGTATGTAGATTAACATATAATAGTAGATAATTATACAAATGGAAAGAAAATTTCTATACACATTAAAATATAGCAGTTATTTTTTTTCTAGTTTTTCCAGGAGAGAAGAGCTGAAGCATTTATGCTTTAGGCAGAGTAAATTTTACCACATCTATTTTTCTTTGTATGAATAGGTGCAGGGAGCAGCAAAAGCAAACTGAGCAGCTTTTCTTGAGCCTAATATGTTTTGGTGAATATTCTTTAAGAACTGCTAATCACTTATGAAAGGGAAACTATCCAGTCAATTTGATATTAAAAGATGATTATCCACAGAGCATTTTGTAATTTGTGAATAACTCTGAGCTGTTGGGGATAGTCAGCTCCAAAATTTTCTGGGACAAAGGAAAGCAAAACTGGAGTTGTCTTCTTATAATTAAAGTTTTGGGTTATTGTCCAAAAATAAAAATAAAATTAAAAAAAATAGGCAGCAGTTTCATGAAGGATAACGGAAACTAATTAAGAAGAATGAATTTTGCATAATTGCCTGGGCAATAACAACCTTTATATGTTTACATACTATTATACTAAGGCAGACCAGTCAAAATGAACCTACATAAAAAAAACTTCTGTATTTGCGCCCATATTAACAACAGTATAGACAGCATTCCAGATTTAGAAGGTCCTTTTTCCATTTTGTGAAAGTAAAGCAATACAAGTCTTGTTTACAGTGCAATTACTATGAGATGACAGTGACTTATGTGTTAGTCAATAGGGCAATACTCATTTCTCTCCAGGATTTTGTGTTTAGAGATGGCCTGTGTAAAATAGGACTGGTCCTTAACTCGAAATCAAATTTGGTTTATTGATGAAATTTTCTCATACCTCCTAAATGTATGAATTGGTAAGTCATATCATTTAATTCTTCATCTACCCTCATTACAGCACCTAGTTTGCAACTGGAAGCCTGACTGGATTAGCAATTTGTAGCATATTTAATTTTTAAAGGGATAATAAAGTTTTCTTTGAGTGGACTATGGAATGGCATAGCAATTACAAAAGTGTCATTTGCAACTAAACACATAAAACCATTTCTGTGACTGTCATTTTTATAATACCTGAAGTAACTAACACAATAAACATTTTTTAAAAAAATCATCCATTAAGAAAAGACATTTTGAAGTTGTTGTGTAAATTAAAGCTTTATAACATCAAAACAAATGTGAATTTTATTGTTGCAAGTGGGTGCTTCTGAATGAACATTTTGCTAAACAAGGTGTGAAATTTTTTGTGTGCACTTTCTTATGTAATCCTCAAATGTGCTCTATATACTCCTTTATACAGGGAAAAATTGTACATATTCTAAGTTGTCTGCATCTGAGCCCTTGGCATATTGGCTGAATATTCCATAATAAACTAATTTGTTGGTAATCATAACAGTGCTTCACATTACAAATATGAGATTTATGTTTTAAATCCTTTTTGAAGAGAAATATTTGAATATACTGGATGTATATTTGAAGATATTACATTATCCAAGTGTATCAAAATGCAAGTACATGGTAAAAACTTTAAGAAGCATTAAAAATTTATTATGTAGTTTTTCATGTTATTAATTTTATATGACTTATTCTTTAATATTCTAGATGTCGACTACTGTATAGCTCAAATATTCTGTCATGGTAGAGCCTAAGATGTGTTTAAAATCTTGGGTCTATGGGACATTGCTTCTGATTTTCCCAATATCTTTCTCCGAAATAAATTTATAAAACACAATCTATTTTTAAGATGATATCTGCCTATAAGTGATTAGCCTATATTGTGCAAATATATCTTAAATGATGCCCAAATGCTGGATACGCAAGCATCAATGACAAAATCATAATGCAAACAAAATACAAGCAAAAAAAAACTTTAAATACACTGAATCTTTAGTTCATCTACATTGCAAAGTTAGGTTACCATAATTAACATCGATCACCACACACATCATTCATAACATTTAAAAATCTATGGAGTGGCTTATTCACTTAGAATGCACACTTTGGAATACAGGACTAAGACATTTTCAATATGGCCCTATAGACTAGATTAACATTTTTGAAATATTTCCTTAGTATAACCATGGAGATGAACCAAGATCAATGATCAAATCAAGAGTCAGGAACAGCCCCAGCCTACACAAACGAATGCAAGTAAAACTTCTCCTCTACTGCCCCAACTCCTCACTGCAACCAGTGTGGATTTAATAGAAATCTGACAATTCTGGAACTTGATGAGGATAAAGATAACAGGAAAATTAAACTTGAAATATCTTTTTACAAATATCCTCTAAGCTGAAAACTATGACCCAGAACATTACCTATGAATCAAAAGATTGGTTCATGGAGATGTAGGAGAAAAAAATGTCTAAGTTATATATGTGATATGTATACACTTAGAACAGAAGTACATGTTAATTAGATTCAGTAGCATGTTTATGAACTTAACCAACAGGTTAATAAGATTGACAATAATTAAATAAGAGATCAAGGAATCATCATAAAAATGAATTTGCATGACAGATAAAAGTTATTTTTTACATTCACATGGACAAATTATCATTTAACAAAAGCAGCTAAAACTTGCACCTGATATGTAAAATTAAAATTCTTAACCACTCCGTCTGACTTCTTGCCACATTAATTAGACTGCTTTCCACATTATAATAATTTAGTCATGAAACATGACATCAAAACCTAAGATTAACTGCTGGTGATTTAGATGGAAGGTCACATTTGAAGTTGGAAAATATAAAATGGGCAAAGAAAATTGTGAACTGCAAATGCAGTAAAATCAAGCACGGATAAGGTCTTCATAAGTCTAGGTAATGATTTCAAATGTTAATGTTTTGTGCTCAAGAAATAAAATAATTTAACTTTTAGAGTAAATATTTTCCTAAAGTCACATTATATAAATTTTGAGAATTTAACAATGTTTACCAATCTACAAACATTTTAACAGTACTACACATTCTGACATTTTGCTACAGAATAAATTTTTGAGTAAATTGCATCAATGACACAATGATACAGCTAATGACATAATAATTTGTCAGTTAGGAAAGGACTAGGTTCAACCACATGTAACAAAACCCTCAAGCAATAGTGGCTTAAATAAAGCAGATATTTATTTTTCTTTCCCATGAAACAAAAACTTCTGCCATATTTTTCCTTTATCACCTTCATTGCATTGGGTTTCTTCTCAAAGGGCACCATTAAGTCTAGAAGACTTGTTATAATTTACATAATTATATGTGTATTACAGACAGCAATAATAAGGAGAAAAGAAGAAAAATCATCTATCTCACTGAAATTTAAATCCATTCTTGAAATGCCCCACAACACTTTTATTTGCATCTCACTGTCTAGAATTTGGGCACATGTCACTCCTAGCTACAGGAAATTTTGGAAACGTGATCTTTTAGTTGCCCCCTTGCTGCTTAAATAAAAAATGAAAATTATATTCTAAAGAAGTAGAGAATGAATGTTGGGTGGAAAATTATAGTCTGCTGTAAATAATGTTTTCAGTCATATATGCTCCTGCTTTTTTTTATTTTATTACACCCTAACTTTGTTAAACTAAATTGTTAAGCCCTTAGATTAGTGACATGGCTACTTATGGAATGTGTCAAGAGCCTACAGACATTCTGTAATGACAGCAAGGACTGGTCTATTGGTTTTACCCAATGTAGGCATCAAAATTATCATGCTACTTTATAGGTAGCATATATTCTGTCAAATTACCTATGGAAAAAGGTACCTCAAATTGTTGATTCTTATATATTTTTATTTACAGGCTTTATAAAGATTAAAGGTGATTCTGTTGAACATGATTAAACCTTCTCTGTGTTACAGACCTAATCCCACAAACTTTGAGTAATATCTGATAACACCCTGATAATAACCAGGGTGGCTAGGGAAATAGTTTCTGCATTAGTACTGTTGAGATCCATGCTCTGATTTTGATCCCCTTCCATGATACATATTAGAACTTTCAATTCTTTCTCTAAGGCCTTTATTACTAAATCGTACTCATTTATGTGTATGTTCTTAATAGAGTCATTAAATGTTGGGGCTTCTCTTGTCACTCTTGGATTATGGGCTTTAATCTATTTCCCCAACCTTCTAACTTAAGTACTGTTTGCACTCTATCTAGAGGAACAGGATGCCTCAATTCTGGGGCTATGTTCTCCCTGGTATAAATATAGAAATATTTCAATGATATTTTAGCTGAATAAAGGCTTTAAGCCTTAGAATTTAAATGAAATGTAGATACCCTATTTTTATTTGCTATGAAAATTTGTCATAGTGCTATGACAATTCAATTAAAGAACATGAAAGCAGTAGGAAGTAGGTTGACTGAATGCTCAGTATCATTTGGGTTATACTTGGGTTTCAAATTACCTAAATAATTTATGAGATTTTTTTTCTAAAATTAGGAGGGCTTTCAAATTTCAATTACTATTTTTTAGTAGAAATTCTCACTAATCTTCAAAGAAAGTCCAACTATTGAGGAAAAAGAAATATTTTCTTAAGTACCTCTGAATTGGCCTTATTAATTAGACTAATTAAGTGTCAAATAACTAAAGAGTACTAACAAAGAGTAATTGATGAGCACAGATCTTTGATACCAATGAAAGGAAATTGACAATTATGGTAAGCTGAACAATGGACCACCCAAAGATATCCACATTATCCTCGATTATCCATGTGGGCCCTAAATGCAATCACATGCATTCTATAAGAGAGAAGCAAAAATTATATCTTGTATCTCTGTGGCATCAGTTGTAATTTCTCCTTTATTTTTCCTGATGGAGCTTATTAGAGATTTTTCTTTTCTGCATTTTGTTAGTCTAGCCAAAGGCATGTCAATTTTGTTTATTTTTTCAAAGAACCAACATTTTGTTTTATTAATCTTCTGTATAGCTTCCCTGTTGTCAATTTTATTTAGTTCTGATTTGATCTTATTGATTTCACTTCTTCTGCTGGGTTTGGTTTCAGTCTGTTCTTCTTTTTCCAGTTCTTTGAGTTGATTCATTAAGTTGTCTAAGTGTGATCTTTCTGACTTTGGGATATAGGCTTTTATGGCAATAAACTTTTCTCTCAGGGCTGCTTTAGCTGTGTCCCACAGATTTCGATAGCTTGTGTCTCCTTTATCATTTAGTTCAAAGAATCTTTTGATTTCCATCTTGATTTCCTCATTTGTGAAGTAATCATTAGGCAGAAGGTTGTTTAGTTTCCATGACTTTGTGTAGAAATGAGAGTTTCTGTTAGGGTTGATTTCTACTTTTATTCCACTGTGATCTGAAAAAATACCTGGTACAATTTCTATTTTTTTAAACTTTTGAGACATGCTTTGTGTCCTAGGATATGGTCAATCTTAGAGAATGTCCCATGAGCTGATGAAAAAAATGTATACTCCATGGTTTCTTGGCAAAGATATAATTTATGAATACTACAAAAACCTTTATGCACACAAACTGGAAAATATGGAAGAAATGGACAAATTCTTAGAAACAAACAGCTTTCCTAGGTTCAACCAGAAAGAAACAGAATTCCTGAACAGACCAATAACAAGTACTGACATTGAAACAGCAATAAAAAACCTTCCTAAAAAGAAAAGTCCCAGAACAAATGGTTTCACACCCCAATTTTACCAAATCTACAAAGAACTGGTGTCTATCCTGCAGAAATTATTCCACAATACTGAAAAGGATGGAATCCTCCCCAAAACATTTTATGAAGCCAACATATCCCTGATATCAAAACCAGGAAAGAATGCAACAAATAAAGGAAACTATAGACCAATATACCTTATGAACATAGATGCAAAAACTCTCAAAAATATCCTAGCTAACTGAATCCAGATGCTTAGCAAGAAAATAATCCATCACAACCAAGTGGGCTTCATCCCAGAGATGCAGGGATGGTTCAACATATGCAAATCTATAAATGTGATTGATCAAATAAACAGAAGCAAAAACAAAGACCATATGATCCTCTCAATAGACGCAAAAAATGCATTTGACAAAATTCAACACCTTTTTATGATAAGAATGCTTAACAAAATAGTCATAGACGGGGCTTATCTAAAAATGATACAAGCCATATATGACATACCCTCAGCCAACATTATACTGAATGGGGAAAAATTGAAAGCATTCCCACTTAGAACTAGAACAAGGCAAGGTTGCCCACTATCTCCACTTCCATTCAACATAGTGCTGGAAGTCCTTGCTATAGCAATCAGATAAGAGAGAGGAATTAAGGGTGTCCAAATGGGGACAGAAGAGATCAAATTCTCACTCTTTGCTGATGATATGATATTATATCTAGAAAACTCCAAGGATTCAACCAAGAGGCTCCTTGAATTGAAAAATGAATTCAGTAAAGTCTCAGGATACAAAATCAATACACACAAATCAGAGACATTCATATACACCAATAACAGTCAAAGTGAGAACAAAATCAAAGACTCATTTCCCTTTAAAATAGCAACAATGAATATAAAGTACCTATGGATATATTTAACTAAGTAGGTAAAAGACCTTTATAGGGAGAACTATGAAACACTGAGGAAGGAAATAGCAGAGGATATAAACAGCTGGAAGACCATACCATGCTCATGGGTTGGTAGAATGAACATAGTTAAAATGTCTATACTACCCAAAGTGATCTACAGAGTCAATGCAATCCCTATTAAAATACCATTATCATTTTTCACAGGTATAGAAAAAATAATTATATGCTTCGTATGGAACCAGAGAAGACCCCACATAGCAAAAGCAATCCTAGGCATAAAAAAAAAAAATGAGAGGTATCAATTTACCAGACTTCAAACTACTATAGTAATTAAAACAGCATGGCAATGCCACAAGAACAGGAACATTGACCAGTGGAATAGAAGAGAGAACCTAGATATAAAACCATCCTCATATAGCCATCTAATCTTTGACAAAGCAGACAAAAGCATACACTGGGGCAAGGAATCCTTATTTAATAAATGGAGCTAGGAAAGCTGGATAGCCACATGTAGAAGGCTGAAGCAGGATCCACACCTTTCACCTCTCACAAAAAATCAACTCAAGCTGTGTAACAGACTTAAACCTAAGGTGTGAAACTATTAGAATTATAGAGGAAAACATTAGGAATAAACTTCTAGACATTGTCCAAGGCAAAGAATTTATGACGAAGACCCCAACGGCAATCACAGCATCAACAAAAATAAAACCACAATGAGATATCACTTATCTCCAGTGAGAATGGCCTTTACTAACAAGTTCCAAAACAATAAATGTTGGTGTGGATGTGGAGAGATAGGAACTCTCATACATTGCTGGTGGGACTACAAACTAGTTCAACCTCTGTGGAAAGCAATATGGA
>VBSM01001124.1:51664777-51682793 GCA_008086735.1 Cheirogaleus medius | reverse complement strand
ATCAATACATGAGTGGATTAATAAAATGTGGTATATGTATACCATGGAGTTATATTCATCTATAAGAAACAATGGTGATATAGTACCTCTTGTATTTTCCTGGATATAGCTAGAACCCATTCTATTAAGTGAAGTATCCCAAGAATAGAAAAATAAGTACCACATGTACTCACAAGCCAATTGGTTTAGCTGATCAACACCTAAGTGGACATACAGAAATAACATATATCGGGCATTGGGCAGATGGGAGGGGGGAGGAGGGGATGGGTATATAAGTACATAATGATTGCGATGCACACCATTTGGGGGTTGGACAGGCTTGAAGCTCTGACTCTGGGGGACAAGGGGGAGAAAGGCAACACACAGAACCTAAACATATGTACCCCCATAATATGTCGAAATAAAAAAAAAAGAGATAGAAGCAGAGAGAGATTTGACATATACAGAGGAGAAAGTAATATGAAGATGAAGGTAAAGCGAAAGGTTAGCGTGGTGCAGCCACAAGTCAAGGAGTGCCAGCAGTCTCCAGAAGCTGAAAGAGACAGAAATGGATTCTTTTCTAGATATTTCAAATGGAGTATGGCCCTTTTGACATCTGATTTTGGCCTAGTGATGCATATTTCATACCTCTGGCCTCCAGAACTGTAAGAGAATAAATTTATGTTGTTTTAAACCCCCCAGTTTGTGGTAATTTGTTATAGTATCTGAAGGAAACTAATAGAATAATTTGACACAAATAAGAATACTTTTGAATCCTCATTTTTCCTTTCAGTTGTTTAATGAGGGTTTACCTTCTTCAGTTCACCTGCACGACTAAAACTGTGGTCACATTTGATTTTGGAAAACTGATAACAAGATGAAATTTTGCAGCCACTGTTCACTGAGAGTAGATGTAAGAGGTTACTGATGGTCTGTGCTATGTCAGGCTGAATACAAGACACTGGATACAAAATAACAAACCACATTTTGCAGGCCCTTTCTGCAAAGATTATAGTTTATTGGAACACAGTAACAAATAAAACAATAAATACTATGTTATGTTTCACTATGGAATCACAACTAGAAATGAAAATGAAGAAAAATAAAATAAAGTGTTTGTCTCTCTTAGGTCATTCCAGACTGGGTAGTCAGATTCAACTGTCATGAATATATGATAATATTTGAGACCTAAGGAATGCCAATAACTCAGTGGTATTATTAGTAAAAATAAAAATGTAATTCAACTCTGGGTTTCAGTAAAATAGTGACTTATAAAATCAATTGAGTTGTGACCAGCCATTCAAAAATAAAATAAAATATAAAAAAAAATCAGATAGATCATATATGGTAAGGATAAGGGTAAGTATTATATTGTAAGATGCTCATTTCCATTTTTACACACATATACACACATGCACACACATATACTGAATCACAGCATGACATTTATTTCTTACTGTGGACCATGGCCACAAAGTTTAAAAGACACTATTCCAGATAGAGGAAACAGTAGGTATATATGTCCTAAAGAAAAAAATATATAGTTTGAAATATCTAAGGAACTAAAGAAGTTCATCAGACCTTACCTTAGTGAGCACTGGGTGGGATGGGTGGGGTGGGGAAGGTGAGTGGAGGAAGTACTTGGGCATGAACATGGTGAGGGCAGTGGGGCCTGCTCAGGCATGGTGCAAACAGAGGGTCCGCTTTCCACTGACAAATATTACTCAGCTGTGTAAAAAACATATTGGAGAAGATCAAGAGTCGAAACAGGGATGCCATTTCACAGATACAACAGTGGTCTGGGCAAGAGATAAGGGTGGTTTGTACACAGATGACTATGATGGTGAAAGAAGATTCTATTGGGAAGAGGTTGAGAAATGTGCACCACAGTAATGCCAATAGTATAATATTTAGTTGATTTGGAATTGGTTTCCTTTATACTTTTCTTCATATTTTATATCTGGATAGCATTCATTATATATACATAGGTGTGGCAGAAGATGTGTAATTTTATTTAAATTTAGTTCATTTTATAATCTTGCCTCATATGATCTAAATGTTTTCATTTGTCCTCCTCTCTTATATTCTTTCAATTTTCTTTGTGATTTTCTGAAAAACAAAGACTATAGAGTATTAAAATTGAGAAAAAAATAAAAACAAAAATGAAGAAAAATAAAATAAAATCCCTGTCCTTCTAAAGATCACCATGCAATGTATTATTTAGTTTCAGAATTTCATCTGACTTCAACTGCCTACTTTAGGTGGCAGTTAGCTGATTCCAGGACTGATGGTTCCCCTGTAATTACACCGTTTAACCTGCACATTCCTGTTTTTAAAATACACAATAGGTCAGTGACTGAAAATTTTTTGTTGATAGTTTGCTTGATTTTGCTTTGTTTTTTATTTTCCATTTGAACTTGTTTCCTACTGTTTTCTAAGCAGAGCAGGCATAACCTCCTCTAGATATGTGAGAAATTGGAGTTGGGTAGAGTTTTAACTAACACTCTCTTTCGATGTATTTCAGTTTTTTAGTGACTTTTACACATCAAGAAGCAATATTTTTTCTCTTAATTTTACTCTACCTTATATGTAAAAATGAGAGGATGAGAAAATTGCTAAGAGAATTTGGCATGTGCAAATTAACTTACATTCCCTCTTCCAATTCTGTGCCACCGTTTCTTTGGGTCATATATAATGGTGTAGATATTTTATTTGATGAGGATGAGTTCTTTCAATCTTGTGCACATGCTCTCTGGTCAATCAACAGATCCACACAGGGCCTCAAATGTGCTGAAAAGAGAGTGCCAGCCTCATGATTTGCCAAGCCAGTGCATTACTATTCCCCTCATTATTGAGGAAAGCCAGTTTGGCAAGCTGCAGATGCACTTGTATGCATTTGGGTAACAGTAGTGTTTTTGTGTATGAAATTAACACCCCTGTACATGGGTGTTCTCTCTGTGAACAAACATAGCTTCTATTCAAAATTTCCTTAGTTTATCCTGAAGCCAAAAAAAAACTTATTCTAGAGTCTTTTGGTTTTAAAGGTATCACCCTTTTAAGTTTTTACCTACATAATTTTACAAAGTTAATGGGCAGAGAAAAGTTTGAAACACTGTAACATGTACAAAAGGAATTAATAATCTAGGCACTAGAATTATCTCCTAGAATAATAATTCATTAATTCATTTAAGAAACATTTTTAAAATCACACCTGTGATTCAATTTGTTGTCACAAGTACAATTTTACCCTGATCAAGAGTATAGCATCTGGCTCTGTGTTAAAATGAGCATATTGTGCTGCTCATAGAGAGATGGTCTAAGTATCATGCTAAATCTTAACATTGTACATGGAATGGATATACTTTGCCTCAATGAGAAAAAAGTCACAACATATGGTCAGGAACCAACTGGGTCCCTCATTGTCTAATTCAAGAACCATAGGCTAGGAAAATTTAGTACAGAAAAATCCATTCCTCTTGGCTTTAATGTATTATACATTTTTATTCCACATTCATTAAAAAAAACACAAGGTTAACATAAAAAATCATGTCAATAAGTGCCACTTGCATATTTTTCTTTCATTTTATTCCTGGTCCCTATCTTACGGGACCAGGAATATTTCCTTGTATCAACATAAAATATCTGGAAGAAGTGATTACTCTTATTTTTAGTTGTTATAGTTGAATGCTTGATTCAGGAACTTGTATTGTGTTCTGCTTTTAAATTTCGTTAATAGTAATTTTTCTTGACAGCAAATCTCTGCTATTCTACACTTTTTTAAAACAGAAATCCTTAGAATGGAAATTACTCATGAGTCTCAGTTTTGTGAGCTGAGACTGGCACCTACTGGTAAAGTAAATTCATTTCACAGCTGTAATGAAATTTTTCCAACATAGGTAGTAGTGTAATATATGGTTTTTGTGAGCTACTGTGATATTGCTTTCATTTTAGTTAATATCAAAATTAAAAATTATAAAATATTATCTATAGTTATATTATCTAAGTTACATTTTAAAGATAAAAGGTGGCTAATGTCCACTTAGTTCAAAAATTTAGTAAATCTACAAACTGATATGTAGTTTGAAAACAAATTATAATCAATATATCTGTGTTGATTATTGAAAATAAGTGTGTCCCAAAGGACTGAGTTAAGAATTACAATGCACAATACATAGAAGAGCTCAGAATAGCCTAAAAATTGACTTGAAATTAGGAATACGTTATCTCACAAAGTAGTTCTGTCAATGATGTTTCTAAGCCTAGACTAGATAAATAGTAATCAACAATCCCATATCAGTGATTTATGTAGTACATAGGAGGTAGACAATAACATTTCAGACTTGTTTTTTGTCCCCTAGATATGTTCTTACATAGGTGGAATGTAGCATCGAGGTCTATCTAGTTGCCCCAATTTAAAGAATCATTTTTTATTTCTGGCTTTCCCGTGTTCTTTTCTTCATTACTTCAGCAAATCCTCTTAGCTCCCCATCTAAAATACATCCTATATTTATCATTTCACTTAAGCTTTACTGCTACCATTGCCAAATCACTGGCTTCTTACCTGGAATACAAGGTTATTAATTGGCAGTGGCAAGGGTGGGTCTTGCTTCTACTATATTACAGTTTTAATAATCCTATTTTCAACACAGGAGAGTGATTTTTAAAAATGTAAATCCCATATTTAAATTGCATCATGAGTTACTGAAAGAAAAAAAATGTCTCTATATCCAGGACAATACTTGGCACATATTATGTCCATAATATTAGTAATATTTACAGTCATATTATATTAATTACAATTTCTTTATATTAAAAACAGCAAACTAAACTCTCTGAATCACAAATATGCATTTAAATAGATGATAATCTTAAAAGATATATAATCAGTCATTCACAGCATTAAATTTTTGATTAAACTGATTATATAGTTGATACATTGTACTACATAGTCTCCAGATTTATGAATACCTCAGCAGAGAAAAATCTTACATTTTATTATTGTAAAGGCACGTATTTGGCTAAAATACTATTGAAATATTTCTACATTGATACCAAAGAGAACATATCCCCAGAATTCTGGAAGTAATAAAGTTATACATGTTAATTATTTGTCTTCAAACTTTTCCATTAGGTAGAATGAATATCTAAATTAGAGCTGTCAAGTACTACTCTGGGTATCTAGGATATTTTTAACAGCTTTATTGAGGTGTAATTGACAAACAGAAAACTGCATGTATTTGAAGTGTACAATTGATAAGTTTTGACATGTGTAAACACCCATGAAATCATCACCAAAATGAAGATAATGAAGATACCAGTAACCACCAAAAGCTTCCTCAAGCCCCTTTGTA
This sequence comes from Cheirogaleus medius, assembly GCA_008086735.1. NCBI lineage: Eukaryota > Metazoa > Chordata > Mammalia > Primates > Cheirogaleidae > Cheirogaleus > Cheirogaleus medius. The sequence goes on along the minus strand of VBSM01001124.1, from coordinate 51,677,463 downwards.
ATCTCTACCTCCAGCGCCTTTCCACCTCCTCCCACCCCCACATAGACAACTGATCAGCTTTCTGTCACTATAGGTTAGTTTGCATTTTCTAGAACTTTATGTAAACGGAATCATGTGTTTTAGACTTTCACTCTGCAAAATTATTTTGAGAATTATCCTTATTGTAGCATGTGTCAATATTCAACTTCTTTTCATTGCTGAGTAGTGCTCCATTGTATGGACATATCCTATATATTGTTTATCTATTCTGTTGTTTTGATTTCATCTCTCTTGCCTAAATGCACGTGAGTAAAATGTCTGGATCATATGATATATGTATGATGAACTTTTTAAGAAACTGCCAGACTGTTTCCCAAATTTCCTCCATATACTAATCAACTACTGACATGGTCAGTCTATTTAGTTTTAGTCATTCGACTCATGTGTGGTGGTTTCTCTTTATAGTTTTGATGTATTATTTCCTTAATAACTAATGAACCTCTGTAATGTTTATTTTCCAAATGTGTTCCTTATTGGGTGAGGACTCTGCTCGTATATTTCGGCATTTCTAATTGACTTATTTTCTTATTTTGTTAGAAAAAATTATATAAAGTAGATGTCAGTCTTATCATATATATGAATTGCAAATATTTTCTCCTAGTCTATGACTTTTTTTCTTTTTTTTTAATTTCAGCATATTTCAGGGGTACAAATGTTTAGATTACATATATTGCCTTTGCCCCACCTGAGTCAGAGCTTCAAGCATGTTGATCCCCTAGACAGTGTGCACTGCACCCATTAGGTGCGAATATACCCATCCCCTCCTCCCCCACCACCTGTCCTACACCTGATGAATGTCACTACTATATGTGCACATAAGTGTTGATCAGTTAATACCAATTTGATGGTGAGTACATGTGGTGCTTGTTTTTCCATTCTTGTGATGCTTCACTTAGTAGAATGGGCTCCAGCTCTACCCAGGATAATACAAGAAGTGCTAGATCACCATTTTTTTTTTTTTGGTGGCTGAGTAGAACTCCATGGTATACATATACCACATTTTTAATCCACTCCTGTATTCATGGGTACTTGGGGTGTTTCCACATCTTTGCAATTGTGAATGTGCTGCTATAAACATCCAAGTGCAGATGTCATTTCTGACAGAATGTATTTTTTTCCTTTGCGTAGATGCCAATAATGAGATTGCCAGATCAAATGGTAGTTCTACTTTTAGCTCTTTGAGGTATCTCCATATTACATTCCACAGAAGATGTACTAGTTGGCAGTCCCAGCAGTTGGATATGAGTGTTCCTATCTCTCTTCATCCACACCAACATTTATTGTTTTGGGATTCTTTGATAAAAGCCATTCTCACTAGAGTTAAGTGATATCTCATTATGGTTTTGATTTTCAATTCCCTGCTGATTAGAGATGTTGAGCATATTTTGTATGTTTGTTGGCCATGGCTTGTTTTTTTGATGAATCAAAATTTATCATTTGTTCTTTTAGGAATCCTTCCTCTAAGGTCATAACTATTTTTTTGTTTTGTTTTGTTTTGCCCAACACAAGGTTTGAAAGTTTTTTATCACCTTATTTTTATTCTAGAAGTTTTATAGTTTTAGGTTTTACCTTTAGGTATTTATATTTAGATTTAAAATGAGTTAGTTTGAGTCCTCCAACTTTATTCCATTTTAAAATTATTTTGGCTTTCCTATGTGCTTTGTATTTTCTTACAGATTTTAGAATTGGCTTGTCAATGTCTATAAAAAAGTTAGTATTCTGATTGGAATTGTGATGAATCTATAGATCAATTTTAGAAAATTTGACATCTTAAAAGTATTGAAAATTTTGACCTATGAGCACAATATCTCTTTCCATATATTTAGAGCTTCTTTAACTTTTTAATCAATGTTTTGTAGTTTTCAGCATTCAAGTCTTACATATGTTTTGTCAAATTTATCTCTAAATATTTCATATTTTCAATGCTATTGTAAATGATATTATTCTACAATCTCAGTTTGAGACTGTTTATTGCTAAGATGTAGAAATGTAATTTGTTTATCTTTATTGGTATTGTAGTCTACAATCTTGTTAGCATGGATTATTAGTTCCAGTAGCTTTTTTTTTTTTTTTTTTTTTTTTTTTTGTATATTCCATCAGATTTTCCACATAGAAGATCATCATGTTCAGGGAACAAATAATTTTTTTTTTTTTTTTTTACTTTTTCCTTTGCAATCAGAATGTATTTTATTTTTCTTTTTTTTTAATTGCACAAGCTAGATCCTCCCATAGAATAAGATTAAAATGGACACATTTTCTCTTGCTTCTTATCCTAGAAGGAAAGCATTTACTCTTTACTAATAAAATTTATCATCCATCAATGATGAATATAACACTCATCAATACAGATGATGTTAGCTGTAAGTTTGTAGATAATCTTTTACCAGGTTGAAAATTTCCCTTTTGTTCCTAATTTTGTACATTGATTTTTTTTTCTTATCAAGAATGGATATTTGAATTTGGCAAATGCTCTTTCTAGAGCTGTAAGATAATTAAATGGTTTTATTTTTTATATGATAAATTAGATTTACTGATTTCCAAAATTTAAATTGTCCCTGTAATCCTGGGATAAAACTCACTTGGTTCTGATCAATTATAATTATCTTTATATATTTTATGTTTTAATATATTATATATATTTGAATTTGCTAAAGTTTTAGAAGTTTTACATATATACTCTGAGGAATATTGTTTATTAACTTTCTTTTAATATTTAATTTAGTTTTGATATCAGGGCCTCATTCTGTCCCTGTTGGCCCCATACAGAGGGTTTCACCTGGAAGAACTTTTACTGAACTGGTATTATCTCTTTCTTAAAAGTATATGAAAGTGCACAAACCTGAGTCTGCAGTTTTTTTGTTGAGAAAGTTGTTAAATACAAATCCATTCTGTTTTATAGATACAGGGGTAAGAAGGGTATCTATGTATCCCAAGTTGATCTTGGTAGGTTCTATCTTTTAAGAAATGTTCCATTTTTAACTAAAATTTCATATGAAGTTGTTCATAATTTTCTCTTATTTTCTTTTTAATATTAACAAAATCTGTTGTTTTACCACCACTCTTCATTCCTGAAATGAAATGTTTTCTTTCTTTTCTCCTAATCAGTTTGACTAGAAGTTTAATAATTGTATTGATCTGAAAGTAACAACTTCAGATTTCATTCATTTTCTTTACTATTTTTATTTGTTCATTTTTTATGTTCTTGACTTCCACTGTGCTCTCTAGTATTCCCTTTCTTCTGGTTAGTTTGGAGTTAATTTGCTGTTCTATTCTAGTTTCTTAAAGTGAAATTTAAGGTTATTGATTTGAGACCTTCTTTTCTTATACAGGTATTTATTTCTATGATTTTCTTCTAAGTAACTATTATAGAGGTGCCCTCCAAATTTTGACATATTCTGTTTTTATTTTCATTCAGTTCACAATTTGTAATTTTCCTCTTGGTTTCTTTTTTTGAACCAAAGTTTAGTTAGAAGTGATATATTTAGTTTCCAAATATTTGGGGACTATCCAGAAGTCTTTCTTATATTAATTTGTAACTCAATTGTTTTCTTGACAGAGAACATGTTTTCATTGACTTGAATCCTTTTCAATTTATGGAAAATTTTTTGTGGCTCATAATATAATTTATCTTAGTAATTTATGTATACTTGAAAATATGTATAATCTGCTGTTGTTGGGTGAAATTTTCTATAAATGGCAGGTCAAGTTGGCTGATAGGGTTGTTCACATGTACTATGGTCATACTGATATTCTGTTCATGATATTGTTCCACCACTTTTGAAGAAGTATCTCTGACTATAATTGTGGACAGTTTTATTTCATTTCACCATTCCATAGCCTTTACTTCATATATCTTGAAGCTCTGAATTGGGTGCATAATTATTTATAATTGCTCTGTCTTCCCATTTATTAATCACCCTATTTCTTTCTCCCTGTTTCAAGAAGAAAAAATTCTATCTATTTTCCTCTTTTTCTGTCTTCCTTTCTAGCAATTGAATATTTTTATGACTTCATTTCCTTTGTGGTTAGTAGCTATCACTCTTTTTTATTTCTTATTTTAGTGGTTGTTTTAGCATCATAATATGATATAATATTGTATGATGCAGTATAATATGGAATTATATCAAATCTACATATTTCATATAAGATATAATATCTTACAGGAGTATACTTCCATTTCTTTCTGTTTAATTGTTTTACATTTGTTGTCATGCATTTTACTTTTACATGTCGTAAGCTCCTTCATACATTGTTATTTTTGTTTAAACAATTATCTTCTAAACAAATTAAATTAATAATAAGTCATAATTTACTATGAAAAGGATTAGATAAAACAATAAGTTATATAAAAAGAAACTAAGATCAAAATATCTATCCTTTGTGTAGATCTATATTTCTTTCTCTCATCTTTTTGTCTTCAGCATGAAAAGATTGTGCTATAACATATGCATGCTACTAATTAATTACTTCAGCTTTTGCATATCTCAAAAAGCCTTTATTTTCTTTCATTTTAAAAGCCAATTTCACTGGGTGTAGTTTTCTAGATTGATATTTTCTTATTCTTCTTTGTTTTTAGTGCTTTACAGATTTTGCTCAATTATTTTGTTACTTGCATTATTATTGACAAGAAATATGCTATTATCCTTATCCCTCATCTTTGTTCCTTCTTATATAACTTGTGTCTTTTTTATTCTGACTAATCTTATGACTTTTTTTCTTTATTACTTGTTTGAGCAATTTGAATATAATGTATGTTGGTGGAATTTTCTTCATGTATTTTGCACTTTAGTTTTATTAAGCTTCTTGGGTCTATGGGAATAGAGAGATCATCACATTTGGAAATAGTTTAGCCATTATTTCTTCAAACATTATTGTCTCCCCCCTCTCTCTTCTCACTTAGGAACTCTACATTCATGTATCTTCAGTCACTTGATATTGTCCTCAGATTACTGATTCTTTTTGATGATGCTTTCAAGAGACAAAGAAATGCTCAAGTAGCAGAGAACAGAGAGCTGCTATACACAAGCTGTACAGAGAAACCATTTTATCTTTCTATTTTTTTATAATGATGATGAGAAAATACTGTAGATAATTTGTAGATGCAATTAATAAAAACTATCTTTAACAACCAAAAGCATTGAATAACCACAGTCCCTAAATGGATGAGTGATAATCTATAATTAAGGTCATAAGAGCATTGATAAGAAAATAAAAAAAAGAGAAAGCATCTTTTTAGCATAGCCTAGTATGGGCACAAACAATAGAATTTGAATAAGAAATTAAACATGTAACTGGATAGCTTATTAGTGTGAACCAATTTACTAGTGAGAAGAAAATTAGAAATGAATGTCAGAGTACCACTATGAAGAGATTTTAGATTTTTGTCTGATGTACATACTATGCTTAAGTTTACTATGTCAAATATGTTTTATTAATCGAATATATTTTTAATGTGTATTATTGATTCAGTCATGTTCAGTCATTGTCTTAATAAAGACCTAATTTAAACAATTTTAGCAAGACTTACAGATTTCTAAGTTGAATAGCTTTGAGCAAGGTTTTGTTGCTATATAGTCTAACATGATGAGGCACTGCTAAAATAATGTTGCTTGCAATGATCATTTCCATAAAAACCCTAAACATGAAACTACTATATGTCCCAGAAATTACACTTTTGGGCGTTTATCCCAGAGACATAAAGACATATTCACACACACACATACACATACATACACAAAGATCATTTCTGTCTAGGCACAAATTACATTCATAAAACCAGAGTTCTGAGAACAAAATACTTGACATGTCTCTGATATTTTCTTATTTATTTCTTCTATTTCTCATTTATTAAAATAATATCTGAGTAGAACATGGACATATAAGAGATTATATTATAATATTGATATGAAAATGCACTGAATCTTTCCACAGGAAATCTATTTTCAAATACAAAAATTAATATAATTTAACTCATTCTATCTAGATGATATGACAGTAAAAAATATCAACTGAGACATTATTATAACAAAACTAGGATGGCAAAACATAAACCATTCATGTAGCAACAAAATATGTAAAATATTTAAGGCTTGATAAGAATCATGTGGTTCTCATATGAAAAAAACTTCAAAACTTAGCCTACATGTAAAGACAAAATACTTTCAATAAATGATTTATCTAAGATATTTAGAGGGAAAAATCCAATATGAGTTTGTGAATCTATTTCACCAAAGTAAACTGTAGATTCAAACTTAATACAATTAAATTTCCAATGTCTTTTCTCTTTTCTTGAAACAATTGTTATAAAACTTCTCTGGTGAAATAAGGGATATTACAAAGTTAAAATGATTTTAAAATAGTGGTTTATGGGTACTAAAATTAATAAACAGAACAATTATATGACATACCAAGCCCAGAAACAGACCCAGGAGTCAGTAAGACTGGTATGAGATGATGATGAAATTCACAAAACTGTGGGAGAATAGATCGTTCAATGGACACACATACACACACACACACACACACACGCACACACAAAATCAGATCTGTACCATTCTTTCAGAATAATATATGTATATATACTTTTTATTCATTTATTGTAAAACTTTTGTGACATGTTGTCCCCATAAGCAATATTTGGAAAGAGGGTAACACTAATGAAAATACAAATATATTACATTTAGAATTCCCAGCACAAGAATATATACCTTATAAATTAAACCACACAAATTATCTTTGTTTTAACAAAAAAATTATAAACTGTGTAGTAACAACAATGCTTATCTGTACTCTAGACCAATCTAATAAATTATCATCATATAAATAATAGTCCTCCAGTAAAATATCCTCGATGTGTTTTAAACAGAACTAGATATATAGATAGGTACACACACATAGAATTTATGTTTAGTTTTTGTGTTTTTATTATTCCCCTACCTATAGTCAAAGGGTCTAGTGAGCCATATGTAACTTGATTTTTTAATATGATAGTCTACAAAACCGTTGAGAGTTGCAAATAGAAGTTGAATTAAAAAAACTAAGAAATATTTGTGAATGTTGTCTTCATATGAAACAACACATGCAGTTTAAATTAATGATCTCTCTTTTGTGCCTTTGGGTTGTTATAGTGTAATATAGAAACTTTCCTGAGTTAAGAATTTTAATATGAAAAATGACCTTTTCAAAAAACAACCCTATGTAAGCCTTTGCCTTCCTCCTGCCCTTATCTCTTCTATAGTCTTTTCTCTCACCACACCGTAAGTTTCAGAAAGGCATAGATCATTTCTGGCTTTTTTCTCTTTGCTAAACTCTGCACCTAGCACAGGGCCTGACATCTGAGGGGACCCAATCAGAGTTATTGTTAAAGGATGAGCGATTGACAGCCAGAAGAATTAGAGGAGAGGAATGAGAGGGAGTATTCGTGTGTGAGAGGACAGCATAGATGAAGGCAGAGAGTACTAAAAAACACATTTCAATTAAATCACAGCAAGTACCTTTACAGAACAAAGAAAACATGAAGAATGATAGGGTGTAAGAATGGAGGTCACGAAGACCCTCATAGAGCCGAGCAGGAGAAGGGCTGCTTTCTCATGGAAGCTTTAGTGAAATATTGAAGGATAACCAACCTAATGATTAAAACGAATAGGTTTAGGTTTTGGAAAGTTCATGTAGTTATAACTAAAGAGGGTAGATTGAATCTTGTAAAGATGTAGGGACAATAGACCAGTTAAAAGCCTGCTGAAGTAGGTAGAAGCACTTGAACAGAAGCAATAGAAATAAAATAGAAAGAGAATTACAGAAATCATTGTCCAAAAATCATCACTATTTTTTTCAGTGAAGGAGTGATGAAATGAAACTATTTAGTTTTGTAGGTGGCATTCAAGTATCATGTTTGTGAAGAAAGAAAATGAATTAAGTTTCAAAAACTTGAGCTTGAGGTACTTGTGAGAAATATAAGTGAAAATATCCACTTAACTTTAAAGGTTTGGAAACCAGTATTCATTCATTCAGTGTATCAGTCATTGCTTACTGAGAATCTTTTTTGTGTATACCAGGCACTGTTATAGATGCTGAGTCTTCAGTCGTGAAGAAAATAAGTCCTTGCTCTCATGAAACTTAGAATGCAGACTGGATATGAACAATAATCAAGGAGACAAATAAATATGTAATGAAATTTCAGACTTTGATATGTAATGTGAAGAAAATATATTAATAGAGGGTAGGTGTCTAGAGAGGAGGCTATTTTAAATAGGATGGTCAGAGAAAATCTCCTAGGCTAGGAAGTGACATTTAAACACAGACCTTCATAATGAGAATGAGTCTTGCCACATTAGTTAAGGGAGAAGAAATTTTAAAAAGATGGTGAATTGTCAACATTGTTAAAATGCTCAGAGAGGTAGTAAAATCAGGATATAAAAACGTCCATTATATCTAGCTATCTAGAGGTTGTGGGTGACTGAAATGAGAGTAAGTAGGTAGAGGAACAAATGTTGGATTGGAAAAGGAGGGAGTGACCAGGCTTGAAGAAGTTCAGAGTTAGCATGAGATAATTTTTAAAAGAAAGCTTGGTTGTGAAGGAACAGAGAGAGGTGGCAATGATTCCAGAGTATGAAAGGAGTAATTTGAATTAATAGTTCCCATTCAAAATTTTTGTGCTGGAGAGAGCACAATAATTATAGTTTTTTATGAATCTACAGATTATATTTTATGCATTAAGTTCACTGATAAAATAATATATTATTTTTGGGTGGGTAATAATATATTATATTTTTCCTAGCCCATTAATTTTATGGAGAAATACGGTGGACAAAAGCTGCAGTGCTGTGTGAAATCCCTGCATGCTCCATGATATAGAAAGTTGAAATCCAGTCACTAATAGCTTACATCATAATAATTTGGGTTCAATATTTTAAAGCATTTTTAAATTTACAGGATGAGTCTTGTCCCTCAAGTCATTGTTTTCTTAACAGAATTTTAAACTATCCTCTAGAGAATGATTAAAATATTTGCTGTTTCTGAATCAATATTATCATTGGAGCAAGCATTGGTAAAAATGTTACATTTTCAGTAAAAAAACATGCAGATATGCCTCTAAAACAAAAGCTGTAAAGGTAAACATAATTTGTCCTAATAATCTTAGTTCCACCATGTCATTTCTTTTCTAAGTGTATAAGCAATTCTTTTTGTACCAAGCAGCACTTAAAATGTATTGTCAAACAATGACAACAACCATTATTTTTCTTCTCCTTTCAGTGATTGTTCCCTTATTTTACCAGGCAGTGATGCCATTTCTGATTTTTAAAGTAAGAATTTCTATCTACTTTTTTAAAAAAGCTTTTATCAAGAAAGCCTCTGGCACTGAAAATTAAATGTCTCCAGGAATGTTTTTGTGTCATTAGGATGTGAACTAATGATGAGCTATCAGATTGGTTCTGTACGTAGAAACTGCTCAGGAGACCCAGATTTTAATTGACTGCAGCAAGCAAAATAGTACTGTGCTTACCATGTTAAGCAACCTTCAGGTCTCAGACAAGTCACTGAGCATTTTTCACAACTAATTAAAACATGACATATTAAATAACATGGATTTGCTATTCTTTGTTTAAAAAAAAAACTAGGGCAGGGTTGCTAAATGAAAAAAATATTAATAATATCTGTAACTCTGACAATTAAATTTCAATTCAGAGTTATCTGTGATTATTTCTACAGGTAACAAAGGTAATCCTAAGATTTTTCCATCAACTTTTTCACACTCTAAACCTTTGTTACCAAAAGCACAATGTCATTGTGTGCATGGATAGTTGCTGAAAATATTTTGAAATGACGATACTTTATCATTATTTGGTGAATAACAAATCTGAGTTTTCTTTTTGATTTGTTAAATCATTATTAATTGAGTCAAATTTCTGCACAGACTAAACCACTTTTTCAGCTAGGCTTTAGAAAACTTAGAGTTTGCATCACAGCCTTTCTAAAGAGACAGGAGTCTGTTTATTCGCTCTTAACCTGATCTTTGCATAAAAGTGAGCAAAGGACACGTAAATAGCTATCTTTTTTCAATATTATAAATTCAGACACCATTATTGACAGACTTCTTATTTTCTCTTTTCTAAAAGTTTATTTGAAAACTGGTTTTTTTTTTTCATACTCAGAAACGATTTCTAATAGCAAGAAAAAAATGATGACAGGTATTTAAGCCTCACAAGTCATATTTATTAGATATTGTATAGTCTAACTCATGTTACTAATTGTAATAACATTAAATTAAGGGATGTTATACAGACAGTGGAGAGTTTTATGTCTTACTATATGTATTCTCAACAGAGTATAGACTTTTGGGGGAGAGAGAGATGTAGACTATGGGAATGAATTATACTGATTCCAGGAAATATTCTGAAAATTATAAATTCTTTTTTTGTGTGTATTTATTTTTAATTGCCAAATAATAATTGTGTATATTTACGGACTACTTTGGTCTATGATATTTTGATCTGTATACATTGTGATATTTTGATCTATGTATATACACTGTAGAAAGATTCTATTAAACTAATTAACATAATTTTCACCTCAGCCACCAACTTACCATTTTTTGTGTGTGGTGAAATGTTAAGTATATATTCTTTTAGCAATTTTCAAATATACAATAGATTATTATTAACTGTAGTCACCAGTGTAGTGCAATAGATTACCAAAACTTACTCCTGCAATCCAACTAAAACTTTGTACACGTTGATCAATATCATTCCTTTTCTCATCACCCTCTATCCCCTAACTTCAGTCTCCTAGTAAATATCTTTCTACTTTCTAGATTAAATTAAGGATAAAGAGGGAGGGATAAAATAAATTATTTTCTTTTATTTTCATAAGCCCAAGATTGGTCTTATGCAAAAATTTTCCAAGGGCCTGTCTACACCCAAATCCTGCTGTCTGTACTTTCCTAGTATATCACTATACAATTTCCATCATTTCTTAGAAAGGAGGAAGCCACTTTTTAAAGATTCACTAAGCCATGTCAAAAGACTTAACAATCTAAAAATCTCAGAGTGAAAGTATTTGTAACATATATAACAGACAAATGACTAATCCTGACTCTTCTACATAGAGTTTTTTATTTTTTACAAATTGCTATAGAAAATCCCTAGAAAAATGGGCAAAGGACATAAATGGATATTTTAGAAAAAATAAATAAAAAGTGGCTCACATGTATTTGAAAAGATACTTAATCTCTCAAAGAGATACAACTTAAAACAGTCATGAGAAAATCATTTCCAACTATCATATTTGAAAATAACAAAACATTTTATTATATTCAATTTTGTCAAAGGCATGAAAAATCAGAAAATCTTATTAACATTAGTGGAAAATTAAAATGGTGCAAGGTGCATAAAGAATAATTCAGCAAAATCTTAAAAAACACAAAGCTATTTGTTTGGTAATCTTACCTGCAGGAATTTATAATAGGCACATCAGCCTCTAGATATGTGAGCATAGAAAATGAAAGAAAAGATATACATCCTTTGCTATTCATTTAAAAAACCTTCTTAAATGGCAAATTATTAGAAGGAATCTAAATATCCATCTGTAAAGGGTAGTGAAATAAATTATAGTACATAAATATAATCAACAATGAAAAAGAATGAAGTAAATCTAGACATCAATATAAAAAAGATGCTAGAAAACTTATGTATGGTCTTACTTACAGCATGGTCTTACTTGTGTTAGAAATGAATGGAGGGTTATACAAATTCTTTATGGCTGCCTCTGTGAAATGAATGTACAGCTATAAGGTGGGATGAATACTACGCTTTAGAGCAAATGTTTCTATATATTTTAATATTTTACATGTGCATGAAATAATCTTTTCCAAATGTAGTTCTTGTACAGATATCATTATTTTAAAATGGTTCCTCTTTATTCCTATAATCTGAATTTTAATAAATTAATTCATATTAAAATTTAAATTTATCCAGTATTTTCTTAATCTTGCTCAAATCTGCAATTTTAAAAGAAGATGCTTTCAGGGGTGAAAGAAAATTCTTATTGAAAACATGTTTGGTTCTGTGAAGGTTATTTCTCAGAATTTTCCTGTGAGTTGGGCTTTACGATCTATTTCATTATTGACAAAACAGAGTCACTATATTAGTTTGCTCAAAGTCACAGAGCTAGAAAGAGGCAGAACTGGAATTCAAATTCTAGTTTTTGATCAAAGACAAAATTTGAAAAAATAAATGCTATAAATAAAAAAAGTTTTATCTGGCAAATTTTAGTGATGTGTAACATTGCAGTCAAAGTTGAACTGGAGCAATTAAATCAGGAAACAAAAGGCAATTTGGCTGTTTCTCTAGTTGTTTGGTTTTTAGGTACCTTTAGCACTTTTAACATGCTGAAGTTTTTACACTTTCTTTTATTTTTCAAAACTTTTTAGCTTGTCAGTTCTCACAAAGCTCTTCTCCCACCAGTTGGTAAGAATCAGTGGATAAAGTCAGGGGCCTTGATAGTGAAAGAAGAGAGGAGAATAAAGACTAAACTTTGGAAACTTCCCATAAAGTGAGCCATGAGGGATAGATCACGGCTTCCCATTAAAATTCTATCCAAATAATGGTGATATAGCACCTCTTGTATACTCCTGGATACAGCTGGAACCC